>VZTH01002084.1:458-17654 GCA_013397815.1 Aleadryas rufinucha
AGGAAGGAAGGAAGGAAGGAAAACTCCTTCTAACACATGGTAAGAGAACAAAGAAATGCACTTAGCATGAGAGCAAAATGAAACATAATCAAAGTATGAGAATTCGTTGCAAAGTTCTCATTGATCTCATTGTCCGGCATTTAACAGCCCTAACCCAGGTGTGTAAGGGCTCAGCTCCCGTCCAGCTGCGGTCCTGGGCGCATCCCGTGCGCAGCTCAGCACAGCGGCCTCTCCCAGCGCTCCCAGTGCCCCCAGTGCGGCCCCGAGAGCGGGCACGGGTGATGCTGCCGGGGAACGCCAGAGGACAGCATTGCCTTGTGCTGGAGCGCTGCTGGGAACACCGGGCAGATCCCGGCCGGGCCGCTGGACAGGCTTTGGGAACGCGGGAAGAGCCACGGCTTCTGCCATCGCCCTAAGCCCAGGGAAGGTGCTCACAGAAAGCAGGGACTAAGGGAGGCTACTGGAACAGGTATCAACGAGCAGCACGACGATGCAGAGACAAAACTTAGAAGGCAAGGTACAGAACAGGGTTTACAAGATGCAGAATTACAGGCGTTACCCAATTCCCCCAGAAATGTTCATGAACATTGTGGGGTGAAAAAAACCATTGCTACCATGGCAATTATTGACCAAAATTAAGAACACCTCCAGTGGGTTTATTCTCTCCTTTACACAGCCAGGTACTTCCCTGTTTCTGAAAGGATTCACCAATACATTCTCTCCAGTAGGGTTTTATTATTTGCATAGTGCAAAATGTGGCACATAAAACATGCATTAAGTGCTTTCTATGCAAATGTAATGTAACATAACGTCTTGTATTTATATATTGTAATTTATCATATTGCATATACTAGAAATGAAAAAATAAGTTACCTGTCAATTTTGCAGTCCACTGTTACTTAGTATTATAAAATCCTGTTGTTTTTCAGTAGAAAGAATCTGGATATTCAAGGGTACAATTACCAAAATAGGAATACAAAAGGTAGCAACTGAGAAAATAAAAAAGACTGATACTGCTTTTAATTCTGGAGAAAAATATATTTTCAATAATAGAAAATAGAAAAGTTGGTTTGCATTCTATACACTTATGTCAAAAATACCATTCATTCATCAAATACAGATTTGACAATGATGCACATTAAATTGCTTTTATGTTTTTCAGTAGAAAAGTGGAGTTTTCCAGCACTTGCCTGATCCTTATTACACACCTCAGAGGCTTGGCCACCTGCACAGAGGAGCTGCCTTGGTGCAGAGCTGTTCTTCCCTGCTCCAGTAAAATCCTGGGCTGCACCGACACATTCATCAGTAAGAAATTCTTCTTTCACATCTTCTATTGTTTCTTCTTTCAGCTCCTAAACTCTTGGCTTTCCCCTTGCTTAGGCCGCTCTCCTGCACATCCACACTGGGCCATGACAGTTCAGCTTCCCAGCAGGAAGCATTTCTGTGCAATGAAAGGGAGATTGCTGCAGTCCTGTGTACCAACTAAATTACTTGGGCTTTAAGCAAAACACGGTGTGTGCAGTGTCAGTCAATTAATCCAGTGGAAATGGGGTTCACTGGTCTGTTTTCTTTTAATACATATTTTATTCTCAAGGATTTTTCCCAAAGCAATCTGTGTTCTGGAAGAAACCAGCAAACTATTGATGTACATGAGCACAGCAGGGGCTTCCTTCTGACAGATAATTAATGGATCTCATCATTAATGGATTCACATAGTTAATGGATCTCATCATTTGGCAAACCTTTCACCTGGATTTTATCCATCCCACCATGTAGAACCTAATCCAACTTACAATCATTTTTGTTAAGTGCTCAGTATTTCTGACTCATGCCAAGTTTGAGAGCTCCCTGTCCTCAACACCCTGCAGAAGTGAAGTCCTCAGAATTGTGTCCCCAGTCCTGCTGAGGGTCCCTGGTTGCCCTGACCATGGACACACAGGCCTGAGCATGACCCCACATTGCTGCCTGAGCCCGTGCTGTCAGGGCTCACCCAACCCCTGCACCCAATGGAGAGTCCTCCAGCAGGGTTTAAATGTGTCAGATCCTCTGTATAAACAACAGGGAATTCTGAAACAGAGCAGGGCATGACAGCGGAAAATCCCAGCTCTGTGCTGGGATCTCTACTTTGAAGAAAAAATAGAGTGGAAGCCAAGACTGACGTAATTAATGTGCATATAAGGACTGAGTTAGAGCCATATATAACCCCAACTTCTCTTGCTGCATTTGCCTGCAGCATTTATAGCCTGCCAGTGCTGACTGGGGTATAAATAAGTATTACATGAGCTGTGTATGACTGAGTTGAAGATGGAGCTCTCTGCATGATGAATAGGAGTTAAAAATATGTTCCATGTACCAGAGGAAGCAAAAAGGCAAAGCAAACAGCTACATTAATCATTAACATACTACGAGGGCCCAGATGCAATCTGTGAGTCAAAACAAGAGAGATCTTTTAACATAATCAATTTAAATCTCAAGGCCAGATTAGATGGGGCTTGGAGCAACCTGAGCTAGTGGAAGGTGTCCCTGCCCAAGGCTTTAAGGTCCCTCCAACCCAAACCCTTCTGTCATCCTGTGAATCTAAATATGACATAATGTTATGTAATGATGACAACAAAGAAATGAAAGCCTTTGCACACCTTGCATTTCATCCCAGCTGGCATCTCAGGTTAATCAAACTTAGCATTATCTTGAATTACACCTTTGTGGGTACAAAACTGAACTTGTTCAGTGATCTTTCATATTTACCTGCTGCTGATTAATTTGAGGGTACATTTACACTGTGCTCTAAAGCCTGACTTACTCACTGGGAACTGTGTTTGTGTAAGGAATCCTGTGGATGCCTATGGAAGTGCCCAGCTCATCAGTAGTTGACCACCCCAGAACTCAGCCACCCTTTCAGGCAGGTCTGTACCCAGAGCTGCTGCTGCCACTGTCACCTCTGTGGTGTCCAGAGGTGGTGAGGTTTGGCTCTATCCAAACTACAGACTCAGGGGGTTCCCTGAATCCTGGAGCAGACACACACTGGGATTCCACCTCCCTCCTCTGCTCACGTTTGGGAGCAGCAGCATCATTCCGAGGCACGCTCCATTATTCTCTGCACGCTGTGTGTAGCTGCTACTCCTTCCCCAGCTCCCACCCCACACAAACAGATGGGCCCCGTGGGAGGGAGCAGAAAACTCTCGCCTGTTACAGAAGGTTCCCAAGCCTCATGTCCGTGCCCACAGATTCTAAATATTAAGACCATGGGAATATTTTTCTTTAAATATACACAATCTAAACTACCATTAAACGTGATCACAGAACTAAGTTAAAGTGCTGTTCCAGACCATCATTTATACTTGGTTTGTCATTCCAGCCTATTGGCTTTGAGTTAAACAGGACAAAACACAACTCCATGTACTTGTGCAGTCAAAAATCAGCAGGAGCAACACTTGATTTGCTGTTTTAAAGAATAGTAATCAAATCCTGAAAACTTTCAAGATTGTGTATCACTGAAGGGGAGTTAAAAACCAAAATCACTAGCTAGAGTGATTCAAGTGTGCTATGTGTTTGTTTGGAAAGGAAGGCTGTAACAAACGGTAAGGGAACTTGGGAAAACAACTGGAATAGCCCACCTGTCAACTCTGCTCATTTCCAAACAAAACTCATTAAAATGCCTGTATTCACCAAAACCCCTGAAACACGTAATGAAACGCACCCTCTACAGCTCAGGAACCTCTGATTTATTTCCATGATTAGCAATGGCCTGTGCTGATTCACAGTACCATGGAATGGTTTGGATTGGAAAGGACCTTAAAGCCCATCCAGTGCCACCCCTGCCATGGCAGGGACACCTCCCACTGTCCCAGGCTGCTCCAAGCCCCAATGTCCAGCCTGGCCTTGGACACTGCCAGGGATCCAGGGGCAGCCACAGCTGCTCTGGGCACCCTGTGCCAGGGCCTCCCCACCCTCCCAGGGAACAATTCCTTCCCAATATCCCATCCAGCCCTGCCCTCTGCCACTGGGAAGCCATTCCCTGTGTCCTGTCCCTTCAGGCCCTTGTCCAAAGTCCCTCTCCAGCTCTCCTGGAGCCCCTTTAGGCCCTGGTGCATGGACAGCTCTGTGACATAGGGAATTTTGGAGTTCTAGCTCTATCATTAATACCAGATTTAAAATTATATGAGGACTGGACTTCCAAAACCACAAAATATCTTTAAAAGCACAAAAGTATGCTTTTAGAGGTCTATTTAATATATCACTGGTCTCCTTCCTGGAAAACGCTGTGAATGTTTGCAGATGATGAATTTACACTGATTCAGCTGTGGCTGGGGGTGGGTATGAGGAACACTTCCTGCAGCCAGGTCTCCTCTCCCAGTGCACTTCAGTCTGACCTGCTGCAGTTCCCATCTCCCGTGAGCCTTGCTGAGGGAGGTATCGGTGTCTGTGTGGAGCTCACAGAATCTGTGGTCTCAAACAGCCTTGATTTAGGTCTTCTGAGAGAACAGTTTAACTTGCAAACCACTGAACGACTTAATTCCCTAATCCTTCACATCAATCTCTGTACAGATCACCTGCAATGTGGTTCTCTTGCAAGTAAAAAAGCCAGGCCAGGAGGGTCACACAGATGGTGTCTTGGTCTGGAACTCCACTCGAGATCCTGATAACTTAAAATGTTCAGTAAGCAGGCATTTACATACTGTGCATGCTAAAATAAATGTTCACTGACATGGAAAAAATGATACAAACATTAAGCACAGGTAAGGCAGATAAAATGTGCCTCCTTAGAACAATGCACTGCTTGCTGTCAGGTCATGCTAAAATGTGGTGAAATTTGAAGGTAAATAGTGGTAATTAAGCAACACTACTGGTTAATTAAAAAAGAACAAGAATTAAAACCAAGGTCTTAAAACACAAAGACAATAATCATGTGACATTCTGGGAATGCATGTGGTTGCCTCTAATGACACCACACATGGAACTGAGATTTATTAAAAAAAGAGTCATCTGTACATCAGTATTGTGACTTCGTTTCCAGTCTCACGGTATTTTAAGCTGGTATTTTTGTATTCGAATATTTCAACACATGGTTTAGCATTTCAAGTGGCTTATTTATACCACAAATTTACTACATTTCCTTGAATGATATCACATTTTAACACCCCTAATTCCAGTCTGATACTAATGGTACCCACAGTAATTAGCCTTCATTACAGGAAAGCTTAAATATGAGAAGAGGCATTCTGTGGGAATATGCCCAGTATTTCTATTATTAATGGCCTCTGGAATCCATCCGACCATAAATAATGCATCTTTCCCTCTCTGCTGACAACTTCTTAATTCTACCCTCCTAATGTAAATTTATAACTGCAATACTGGGGAAAAAAAAGAGAAAGTGTGAGAACAGACAAACACAATTTGCTCTAAGAACATGAGCTCAAACACCACGTGTAAACACAGACAACACTCTCAGGCTTCTGGTGTGTGGATGAACAATACTGAGCAGCTTCTAAAAATTACTTACGGGGTATTTACTGTGTACTAAAATATTTTTTAAAAGTAGGTCTGAGCATCAAGTTGTACACAAATGTGATGATTATGTCCCTTGACACACGGGCACACAGAAAGCATTTCTTCCATAAGTATCAGCCAGTAGTGTATTTCCATTTTTCCCCAGTCTTCTGCTAATTAACTGTCCTCTTCCATTCCCTAATATCCTGATTTGCCCTATATCCCCTGTAAAATGTCATCAAGCTGTGCACATTGCTCTCTGCTGCTGGGATGAAGTGCCTGCCATGCAAACATCATTTCTCATCCCAACAAAACAGCCCAACCTTCTGCTCCTGTTTCTTCTCTCCTGACTCCAAACATCAGCCTCTGCTGAAAACTTCATCTTGTGTTTCCCTCACCACATTGCATGGACTGAATGCTTCTGCCTGTCCCACAAACACAGCCTCTTCTCCTCCACCCAGGGCTGTGAGGTTCCATGGCTGATATTTTATCACACCATTGAGGTGTTTCCCTTTCCTTGTTTCTCCCGGCCCTCAACATCCCCTTGGCTGCAAAGCTGGGTGACACTCCTCAGTGAAAAGGCCACAAGAAAATCGTCCCTTGGGTCACACTTGCCTTCAAACAAATTCCAGTGAAGGCACACAAATACATCCCCAACACACCTGAAGGGGCTGGCTCCACACAGAGGAGCTTTCCCTTCCCAGAACGCCCCAAGAGAGGGTTTTAGTCCCTTTTGTACGACACCTCAGGGTGGAGATTCAAGGGGACAGTGGCTCAGATTGAAGGCTGTCCTTGCAGCCAGGTTTCCTGTGGACCAGGGACATTTTTCAAACCCCTGGTCCTGGGCCAGCCCAGGCTGGAGGGACCTCGAAGGCCCCAGCGCTGTGGAAGGTGGGAGGGTGCTCAGGGGCCCAGAGCAGCTGAGCCAGAGAGAAGGGCTTGGATTTGCTGTGTTTCTGATTTCTATGATAATTACCAGTATAGGCAGACACTATACACTACCTTAAATTATTTAGTTGGCCTAGTCTAGTGATTCTTAACTTGTCCAAAACAGACTGTCTTGCTTGTAGTGATTGCCTGCATGCTTTGCTTCTTTTACCTTTTTTTTGCCTTATATTCTCCTGTGGCTTAATAGCTTTGCAAACTTTTCATGTCTCTTTTAATTGGGTTTTTAAAATTTTTGACTGTTTCTCTAAGCAAATTGTTTGCCCCATTCAAGCTTAGTGAGACAAAATGAACTTTGTCAGCTAACCCAGTGCTACCACCCACTCACAAATGAATGGAGTATTTTGATAAATAATTTTTTATACTGTATTATTTTTCTTCATATGAAAGAAAAGGAACTGAAGTTTTTAATCAAAGTTTTCCATGTTTTCTTTCTAGCTCATTGTTCTGACCTGCTGCTGCTGCTGAAATCGTTGGGTCTACATTGCTTCTCAGTCCCAGCATCACCCAGAACCGTTCTTGCCCAAGGAAACCACGAGCCACCATTGCCTCATATGCAGAAATACGTGCAGCAGAGGTCACCCAGGCAGAAAGTGACAGGTAGGGTGGCAGTCACCTGTCAGGTCTTTCTCACTGCCTGCTGAGATGGGAACACAGTGCCAAAGATGCACAACCCATTTCAGAAATCAGGTTTCTGCTGATTATTTATAAACATTTGTAAATTCTGTTTCATAGCAGTAAAACAAAAGAAGCAGTTTTCCCTTCCTAACTAGATTTTGAAGAATTAAATAATAATTTCCACTGCTTTTGATTCAAACAAAAGCTCAGCAGCTGAAATCTGGCAAATCTTTAAGAAAATAAATGTACCAAGCCTGTAAGAGAAAGGTAATATCATACTTTGTCCTGACATTTATCTTAGATGGACATATGGTTTATAAAGATGTATTTTGGAAGTGCAGCACCAAAAGCCCCACAGACAATCTCAGTCAGGATCTATTTTTCACATTGTACTGCTGGAGTCACTGTAAATCTCCATTCTCAGCTTAACTGTACAGTCCAACCTGCCTCACCTTTGACAGGTTGGCTGCTTAAAATTCTGCCTGTGTCTGTCTGCCTCCCTCATCCTGTATGAAATAATGTATTTGCTCTTTTTGAATGTTTCTCTAAAACCTCACTTGCAGAAATGACAAATACATTGCTAATGGCACAGCTCTTTGGTTCTAAATTACCAGTAATTAAAGCTGAAAGGAATGTTACAAAACAAATCTTCCAGTGTGATTAGCAGCTCCATTTGACAGCACTTCCCTAGAAATGTCAACTCCTGCAATATTGACAAGGTACACTTGAAAAGAAAAACCAAAACCCAGCATGAGAGAAACTGCAGGCCAGGAGCAGCAGGGAGGCACTGGGGTGCTCTGGGACACTGGGGGTGAGGAGGAGATTTCCAAGCTCTATGATGGGGACAACAGCTGGATCCCTCTGGGCCCATGCTCTTGGAAAAGAGACCCGAGCCCCCAGTGCAGATGGATTCTTCACACCAAGGAGAGGGTACACACACCCTGCTGCCTGCAGAGCTACACCCCACGTGCACCAAGGATGTGCAGTCCTGCTGCTGCCATGGAATGTGGATTTGTCCCAGTGGCACTGAAATTCAGAGGAAAGTTTAACTGCACTGCAGATGTGCCACATACTGGCTGCAGAACAGGCATTTTATTTTGCTGTAATTAAAGGTTATGAAGGAACAACATGGAATCAGCCTCCAATGTCTCACAGAATCACAGAACAGCCTGGGTTGGGAGGGACCTTAAAGCTCATCCCATCCCACCCCTGCCATGGGCAGGGACACCTCCCACTGCCCCAGGCTGCTCCAAGCCCCAATGTCCAGCCTGGCCTTGGGATCTGCCAGGGGATCTGCCTTGGGATCTGCCAAGGATCCAGGGGCAGCCACAGCTGCTCTGGGCACTCTGTGCCAGGGCCTCAGCACCCTCACAGGGAATAGTTTCCTCCTAATATCTAATCTTACCTTACGCTCTTTCAGTTTGAAGCCATTCCCCCTTGTCCTGTCACTACAAGCTCTTGTAAAAAGTCCAGGAGTTCTGAGGAGAGGTCAGGAAAGAGGAATTACCTGGGACCACAGAGCAGTGGAAATGTTCCAGGCAGGCAAAATGGCCAAGGAAATCCACATAAAGGAAGAATTTGCCTACAAAGCAAAAATTCAGCCCAGAAGCCCAGAAGTGCCATGCATGTAATTGTGGTACAGAGTAACAAAAGTGGATAAAATTGAAAATACATGTTCATTGCACAGACTAAATCTGCTGCTGTGTAATTCCTGCTGCTGGTTTTGTGAATGAAAAGTCTGCAGAGCTTCTGCAGGACTGTCAGACCAGCAATCCCCTGTGCCCCAACCCATCCCTCCCACTGCTGCCAGCACTCGTTGGTGACAGGAGTGCTCGGCTTCGGGGGTTTAGCAAACTGAGTGTATTCCCACAATCTAAACCCAAAAGTTTGCTAAGCAAGATACAATTACCAGAACACCTTTTCATAATGCCATGAGTCACAAATTAGAAAATCACTTCAAATAATCAAAAATTACAAACGCAAGAATGGAAGAGTTGTGTTATTAACAAGCAGAAATGGCTTTGAAAATGCACCTTGTGAAGGACTATTTGGGAATACAATTAGATTTAAAATAGTTTGTTACGAAGAAACTGAATCTATTTTTAAACAGAAATGATCAAAATGAGTCACAGATGACTTCACTATTGGAAAAATGCAATTCTTTTTATCTTGCTGAGAGGCACCGAGGTTTGAACGCTCTGATCAAATGCAGTGGGGGAGTTGCCCAGGCCAGCAGCTGCAGCTCTGGCTGCACTGGTGCTCCACCTTTCAGCACCCCTTACAAATTCAGTCACTTCAGTTTTAAACCACTGCACCTCCTGAGAAGCTTCACTCTAGAATTGTTCCTGAATCACTCACAGTTCTAAACAACTGTTGGGTAGAAGCAGCCACAAAACTCTCTGGTGCCTGGGCTTTCTTTAGTGGGCTGAAGAGTTGATAACTGCATTCTCACCCCCTCTTACAGCAGAGGGGACTGAGGCCTGGGCAGAGAACTTTTCATCTTTGCTATTTAATGACAATTCTACATGAATCAGGTGAACCAGATTTAGGAACAGCCACAAGTGAATAACGAAAGTGCTTTGTCACTGTTCAGACTTCTGCTCCCCTTCCAAAGGTGTCACATTCATTGAACAGGTGACTTTTAACAACAACAGAAAGTGAAAGTTCAATCAACAAAGGTGAACACTGGGAATTCATTCCAGGTCTCGGTGTAAACATGCCCAAGACTAACAGCTGAGGCAGAATTATCATGGATCAGCCTCCAAACTGACCTCAGCTGACCTTACAGATTTTTGATTGGTATTGATGTCATAAAACTGGTGTTGTACTCACTGGAAGAGAAGACATCCGTGCAGGGCAGTTCCTCTGAGTTAGTGCTGCCACTGCACCTCCATCTCCTGTTCTGTCCCTGCACCCAGGTGGTTCTGATGGCAGGTGTGCAGCCAAGGGAGCAACGTGGAACAGAGGAGGAGGAGCAGGCTGGGAATTAGCTCATGAAACACATCTTTTTCAGAAAAAGCTGTCTTGTGAAAACACGAGTGTTTTGTAAAAATATACTAGATTTTGGCAATACCTCCCTATGTCACAGGCACAATTCCAGGTGTTCTCCCAGGCACCAGGTGGACTGCCTGGTAACGTCCAGGTCCCTGTGACTGCAGGAGGTGATGTGGGCTGCCTTAGGAGCCCTGACAGGCACAGCTCCACCACAAGGAAATCCCTTTAGTGATGTGGATTAGGGCAAATCCTTGCATTCCATCTCCTTTAGCCAGGGTTCAGAGCACTGTGCTGATCCAGGTCTCACCCTGCCCAGGGGGTGACATCCCCTGATGCAGCTGAGGGGCAGAGGGACAGGGCTCTGTACACCCCGGTGTAAATACACCCCGTGTGTGTGTGGGGTGGCTGTGCCCTGTGTCACTGCCCCAAAAACACCACACACCCTCGGGCCCTGCCGAGGGAACAGAGCAGCCAAACAGGGCTTTGGGCAGGACAGCAGCCATCCTGCCAGCCTTACCCGGCTCCCTGTTACTGCTCAAAATGCCAGGAGGGTGTGTGAGAGGGGTCAGGCAAACCCTGCTGAGCGCCCTGGCAGCGGGGGCCGGCCGGGATGGGCACCTCTGCACAGCCTGGCGTGGCTGTGGTGTGTGTGACCAGCTCGGCTGCCTCAGTGCCTGCAGCCATCTGTCACCGCCGTGCTGCTGCCCAAAAACCTGCCCTGAATTCCTGCCGTGCTCCACAACCAGTGCTGTGGCCTGAGCGAAGCCTCCGGCACAGCGGGAGCACTGGCATCCTTTTTTAGAGCCATCACCCACAGAGCCAGCAGAAATGGGTAAATGCCACATATGGCAGGGATCCCCTCATCTCAGGAACAGCCTGGAAACCTGCAATGATCAAAGCATTACAGTGAAGAAATCCAGATCTAGGATCTGTCCAGAAAAGAGCATTGCCTGAAACCAGTTCCAGTGCAGGAAGGCAGCAGGCCTGTGGCTCCTTCTGCTCTGAGGGATACAAAGATACCTTAATAGCCAAACAATGTGTTTTTGATTTGTCACTGCTCAGCTTGGGAAAAATAGCACAGAGTCATTCCAGGAACAGGCTGCTCATGTGAAGCAGGAATGGAGTGTCTGATGCCCTGTCCTCCTACTGCCTGGGCTACTGCTCATTCCCCTCTGGCAGCCGGATGGGCAACAGCGGGGCCGCGGAGGCCACCACGTCCAGCTTCAGCCCCAGGCCACCTCCCTGCTCTCTGATGGGCTTTGATTCCCTGTTCAAAGCTCTCCTTCCAGTGATCCTTCTAGGACACAGACACCCCAGGAAAGAGCCCTGCCTCGGGATGCTGCAGGAGCCGCGGGCACAGCGGAGCTGGGAGCGTGGGGCCGTGTCCTGGCAAACAGCAGCTGACCCTCGGGGCCGGCCGGACCCTCCCAGCGCAGGCACTGCACACCCCTGGTCACCTGAGAGCTCTCCTCATCCTCTGGCACACAGCCCGGGGGGACAGGACACAGGGAATGTCTTCCCAGTGCCCGAGGGCAGGGCTGGATGGGATTTTGGGAAGGAATTGTTCCCTGGGAGGGGGGGCAGGCCCTGGCACAGGGTGCCCAGAGCAGCTGTGGCTGCCCCTGGATCCCTGGCAGTGCCCAAGGCCAGGCTGGACATTGGGGCTTGGATCACCCTGGGACAGTGGGAGGTGTCCCTGCCATGGCAGGGGTGGCACTGGATGGGCTTTGGGGTCCCTCCCAATCCAACCCAGTCTGGGATTCTGTCATTATAAATAACATAAATAATTTCCCCCTTCTCTCATAATACATGATTGCAATAAATTAATCTCATTCTTTAGATAAATATCAAAGTATTTTAAGGTAAGGTCTAACCACAAAATTCAACACTGAGAGACAAAAATGTCTTTGACATGTTCAGACCAGAAGTGAGCACTCACCAACCACTGCGGGAGCTC
Organism: Aleadryas rufinucha; assembly: GCA_013397815.1. NCBI lineage: Eukaryota > Metazoa > Chordata > Aves > Passeriformes > Aleadryas > Aleadryas rufinucha. Next base: position 12,460 of record VZTH01002084.1, read on the forward strand.
GTTTATAGGATTCCTTTCCAAAAGCAGAGTTTTCAATTGCCTCTTCAATAAAACAGAAAAAAGCAGCAACTGTAAAAGCAAAGTTCACTGAATTAAATAGAAACACTAGAATATTTTTCCTCCTTAATTTTTTCCTGCCTTTGTTTCCTTCAACAGAAAGGAGTAAGAAAGGCACACAAGACAAATCCAGATTTCCCCATCATTAACATCAGTGCTGGAACACAACACACCCAAAGCTTTCCAGCATGACAATCTGAAGTTTGCATTTATGCCCATTCATTATACACTGCTCCAATATTTAGTATTTGATCTTTGCAAATCCTACTTATCACTTTAAAGTCTGATACTGACTGTCCCCGTTATAAACACAGCATTTGCTGTTGTTTATAATTTTGCTGAGCTTTAGCTCTTTGGGTTGCTGAGTGCCTTCCTCCGGCTAAATCTGAGCCAAAGCTGCTCAGCCATTTTTGATAATAAGATTAGAAAGAAATATGCCCTCTTTTTATTTAATTTCATCAACTTCCTTTTTTGAAAAATTCTGGTGTTCCTGTTCTGGGAAGCAGCCTGGAAGCTTTGCACAGGGCACGAAAGACATCCATGTCACATATAAGATAATATTCTTTGATCTGTCTGAAAACCTGTTAACATTTAGTCAAACCCTAAGCTTCTGAGAAATGTCAGCATGTCCAGTCTCAGGAAGCAGTTGTTGTTGTTGAGCTGTAAAATGCTCAGGGCTGCTGTGTGTGCTGCTGCTGGGAGCATCTCCCCTGGGCTCCCCCGTGCTCGGGTACAGGCACAGCTCCCCCAGCCAGGGAGGGTGACTGTCCCCCTGTGCCCACAGCCACGAGACAGGGACCAGACACAGACCAGGTTCAACTAATGCCTGCTTTTCCACTGCTTCCATTTTACCATTTCAATAACATTCCTCTAAACAGCTTTTATATCCAGCAGCAGATCAGCTCGAATGAAACTCTCTAGACAAAGGGCTGGTTTTATTTCCTAGCAAAGCAATTTGACTTGTTTACTGTTAAAACTCAACAAAACAAACACTAAGGAAGCTTGGTAGTTTCAGTCATAATATTTCATTACCTCTAGGAAGGAGAAACAAACATTTTGGCAGCTGTTCAACACCGGATTAACATTTGTGGCAATATTTTAAGACATTTCAATTCAGCCAAAGCCTGAAAGCACTGTGTTCACATTCACATTTTGAAGTGGGGAATTCAATGGCCTTTAAAGCAGAAAATGGAGGGAAAGGATACCCACAGAATTTCCAAATAGCCTGGAATACAGCTTTTTCACCAACATGTAATAAGGACAAAATGCAGCTAAGGAATATTCAGTGGCTATTTCTGATGGGCATTTCCTGAAAGGTGAACTGCTGGTTGAAGTCAGTGGAAAAACACAAACAAGATAAAGTACAAGACATGAAGGGACTAATAAACTGACATTAGTTTTGAGGAAGATGCACACAAAGAATGTCAGTCAAAAAGGATTTCAACCCCTCATACAATGAGGATCATACAACTTACAAACCATATCAAAATACTCTCAGTCCTGTCCAATTTAAAAACTGGACATGAGAGCTGCATTTCAAAACCCTGATATTTTCCAGCTATTTTTAGAGACATAACCTTCATTTGCTGCATTTGTCTAATCACGAGTAGGGTATGTAATGATTCACGAACAAGAGCTCTCAAAATACCTTTAAGCACCTTGTTTCAGTCACAAGACAGAATCATAGAATAGAAAGGTTTGGGTTGGAAGGGACCTTAGAGATCACCCATTCCAGCACTGCTCTGGGCACCCTGTGCCAGGGTATTTTTTGTCTCACAGGGAGGAATGTCCATGAAGAATTTCCCCAGAGGCACCATCATATTGTTGTTTGGGTTTTGTTTATTTTTTGCTTTTTTTCTTTTACTTTGGATAAAGCTGTAGCATCTGACCAAGGGCTGCCTCCTTTTCCTCCTCAACATTCTCACAGAAATGAGAGTATTTTAGTATTATTTTAGTACCACTACAGCCAGCAAGCTGATCTGTGCCAATCTTTTCTTTCCTTACAGTAAAAAAATAATTTCTTTGTTCCAGTTAATTACCACATATTGGGACCTCTTGTCTTCCACTTCTGGAGCGAGAAGCAAGGAGTTGTCCAAGGACATCAACAGACCTGGTGAGAAGTTCTTTTTGGTGGTCATGGCAAGGTGAGAGCAAGTGTCACTTCTCAGGGTGATGACATCACTGTGGTGAACCTTCCTCCTTGCACACTTCATCTGAATAGGGACAGGCAATTAATCCTCCCAAGAGGTGATAAAAACCTTTCCAGACAAGCATCAAAAGCAGATTAATGGGTGACTCTGACAGAGCTGTCCTTCACTGTCACTGAGAGACACGAGGTTTCTAACTGTGGCTCCACATTTCCACTTCCCCTATACCACCATCAAAACAGTCACCAAATGAAAATGGTGCAAATCTCACATGAAAAAAGCAACAGGTCTTACATTTCTGAAGTTAAAAGAGTTTAGAGATTCACCCTGTAACATCAGTAGGACCTTTCAGTTCATCTGAGCTTCAGCAAACAACATTAAGCTTATCCACCATTCCCCTGCTCCAAAGTCAGTACTGAAAAAAACCATCTCAAAGTCTGACTGTTGCAATGAAATTACAGCCAGGCAAGTGGAAGATAAATACAATTGTTATTAAATTGCCTGTATGAGCAGTGATCTTACATGTGGTAACCAATTGCATGGGGAAGCTTTAATCCTTTTAGGCTGGAGAACCAGCCAAAGCAGATCTGGCAGCTTCTGAAATAAATTGCCAGGAATTGTTGATAGGACATTTTCTTCCAGATGCCAGTTCTGAGAGAGAAAAACACAAACATGTTTTAAACCCAGAAGGAGGGGCTGGTATTCCTTGGTATGGAAAATGTCACATGTGAACACCCTAAGGGGCTCTGTGTTTCTGTGGGAAGAACACCTAAAGGGCATTAAAGAATGCACAAATACATCAATTGCACGTAGAAGTGATTTATTCAAGGATTTTTTCTTAAAAAAAATAAAATCCAGGAATTATAGACCATAGCTGAGAATCTGTAGGGTGCCCAGAGAAGCTGTGGCTGCCCCATCCCTGGAAGTGTCCAAGGCCAGGGGCTTGGAGCAATCTGGGACAGTGGGAGGTGTCCCTGCCTAGGGCAGGGGGTGGGATGGGATGGGCTTTGGTGTCCACCCAACCCAAACCATCCTGTGACTCTATGAAACGCTGAACACAAGGGTGCACATCGGTCTGGCACTTTAAAGCAGGGTCACACCTGCTTGCCTGCCCCTTGAGATGTGTCCCCTGTGCACAGAGAGCAGTTAACACCCTCACACCCTCACACAGGGCACAGCTGCAAGTGTAAGAACCATCCCACGGCAAAATAGACAGCCCAGTAAATAAATTTTTGGGCAAACAGCAAACATCTTGTTAGAGCCCATGCATGTGCAGCTGGAAACTGAACAGCTCAGGCAGCCAGGGACGCTGCTCCCACTGCTCCCACCCCGGCTCACTGGAGCAGTGCCCCCGTTTGGGAACCTCTGAGCTCCACGGGCTGCCCAGGCAGGAGCCTGCTGGGTACTGGGGCATGTGGGACCTCGAAAAGTTCCATCTTACAGGACACCTCTGAATTCCTAAAGAACCCAGGGTGTTATCCTGCAGTGACACATCATGCTGCTGTTTCACGGGAACAGATGGCTTCAAAGCACAACTAAATTGGCCTAAATCTTCACGGGGTTTTTGTGGTTTTTTTTGCTGGGGGCACAAGCTCTTTAAAAATCCTGGGCTGAATGAGGTGAAGCTCCTGTTCCTCAGCATGGATGCATCTCCCCTTTGAATGGACAGCTCCTACTAAATAGGCTGTTACCTGATTTTAAGAAAAAGCTAGCAAAATACTAGTCATTGTATCATGCTTTTCCTGGAATAGATTTTCTTGGAGGCTACTTAGGTAATTAAATCCTAATTACAAGCAGTATTTGTAAACCAGAGGGCAACATTCATGGCAATTACAAATGGATCAATGGCAAGGAAGTGCTGGAAGAAGATTTGCTTTGTATTTGTTTACATGGAACAAAAAATATTTGAGGGTAATTTTATTTAAGGTTGCATAAGAAAATACATTAGGATTGAAAGCAATGACATCATTCCATTAATTAAAGCAGGGATTATTTCAGCTAGTTTTGATCTCAGCATTGTGTTTAGAATTTTATAGCACAACAGTAATGGAAAAACAAGTTCACTGACATTTCAGGAAGAGAAAGTGGATTGGGAAAGATCCATAACTTAGGTAAATCATCTTAAAGCAGGACTTTCAGTGTTCCTTTTTCAAACCTGGTTGCCCATTTCACCCTCCTCACTGAAGCCTGAGTTCTCTGTGGCATCAGCACAGTAACACAATTCCATTCCTTTAACATGACACTAAGAAGATTTTATCCTAATGAGGCAGAAAGAAATAGTAGATCAAAAGTCAATAAATGCATCCCTCCATAGCTTCATTTGACTCTCAGCAAGCCAGAGTCACGGGCTCCAGTCCCAAAGCAGCAGCCAGAACTAAATGACTGAATTCTCAGAATGCAACTTATTAAGCTATAGCAGCATGTGTTCTTAATTTCTTAGTAAAACATTTGGTCAATCTAAATAAATGAATGACACAAGGAGAAAAGCAAACAGACATGAATGAAAAGGAAAACAACAACAACAAAAACTTCAGGGAGGCAGAAGTCATCAAAAAATTAAAGGGCTGAATTGCTCAAATAGTACCAGAAATAAAATCACTCTTTCACAGGATTAGGCAAGAGAAAGCATTACAGCATAGAGAAAATTAAGCAGGATATATATTTGATACTGTAAAAGGCTAAACCAAAACAAGCAACTGGAGTAGCTGCACTTACCTCACCAGCGTGGGAGGCGGGAGTTTGGCAGGAGGGAGGCAGCATTTTTATCACACTTGGGTTTCAAGCACCTGCTGGGAAAGGCCCTGTGGTGCCCCTGGAACTGCTGCTGGCACCTGCAGGACTGGCAGAAGCCTTGAACTGCTCTGGAAGGTGCAAGCCCACCCCTGCCAGAATGTTCCAGCCTTGGCTTCAGCGCTGCACGAGCGCTGTTCCTGCTTCCTGTGGGCCACTGCAGGGGATCACAGAATCAGGAATGGTTTGGGCTGGGAGGGA
>VZTH01002089.1:0-36462 GCA_013397815.1 Aleadryas rufinucha
GCCTCCCCGCCGCAGCCCCGCGGGGAGCGGGCACGGAGCGCGCAGCGCATCCCTTCTCCCATCGCGGCGGGCACTTACTGAATCCTGGCGGCCGTGGTGGCGTTGCCGGTCTGTGCCCGGAGACACGCCAGCAGCAGCAGCCTCATAGCGGCCACTCCGCTCCGCCCGCGGCCGCCGCCGCCTCCTCACCTGCCCGCGGCTCCCGGAAACTGCGCTGCGAGCGGCGCCGAACCGGCCGCGGCCCCGGGCCCGGCGCGACCCACCCGTGCGGGAATGGGCCAGCCCTGCCAGGTGTTCCTGGGCAGAGGGCGCTTGGCTAGCGAGCCAAAGGGTTTGGGTGCCTTCCCGCACCTCTGAATAGCGCTGTGTGTTTTTATTACTCAGCTACAGAGATGACGTGGAACGTTAATTCAAAGGCCTCCTGAGAAGGACATCATACAAGGTTGGTACCAACCACTGCCTCCTGAAGCAGTTCCTCATATCGCCATGTGCCTCCCACGAGGTGCTTCATGCTCGGTGCAGGAATACAGTTGGAAAAAAAAACCCCTAAATGTGGATAAGATGCCAACCACCAGAACAGCCAGAGGAATGTGCTATTCCAAAGGACAAGGCAACGGTGTGGTCGGAGACCACTCCAAACATCAGGAACACCACATAATGAAGCAGAGCCAAAGGAATGTGAGACTAGGGGAAGGGTCTGGGGAGAAACCACAGCCTCCACAGCAACAGGCAGAATCCAAAGATACAACAAAACAGGGAAGAGAAAAAGAACAAACCTGAACTCAGGACAAAGAAAAGCACATCCCAAACTATCCAGCCAGTCTTCAGGATAAAAGGGGTCCACCCCAGTTACAATCAGAAACACAGAGAGCAGCTGAGTGGGGCAACAGGCAGGAACATGAGAGGCCAATTTAGGGAGTCTGTTGGGAGATTAATAGGAAACAGGTGGCTGATTGTAGATACCCACCCTGAACTTGTTTCAACATCTTGTAAAAGTATTGAGAACAGGTGCAGGGCATTGGTGGCGATGAGAAGGGGGGCTGGTTGGGCAGAAAACTCACTTTTTTGCTTATAACCTGGTCTGATTGCCTGATGTATGGGACTGTGGCTCAGAAAGCCACGTTTTGGGTTAACAAAAGCTGTCCAACGCATCCAGTGTGCAACACAAAGAAGACAAGAATGCAAACATCAAAGTAAGACAAAGCCTGCTCCATGAGAAATGAGGAAACTCAACCAGTCGTCTGAGAAATAAAGAGGAAATAAAGGAAGCATTAAAAGAGATCTTAACATTTTATCACTATTTATGGTAACTCTGGCTTTATGCTATATAGGCCTTGACTGAAAAAAAGAAACAATCTGGAAATGTGCAGCATTGTGTGTCAAAAACACATACAGGCACTAATATATTCCTGTGTAGACACAGGTGCAGTCACTGTGTTCAGAAAAAGGGTCATGAATGTATCATAATGAAGGTTTAAATACACTGTAGCTAAGTGATGTTTGGAGAATTAAACCCTCCTTCTCCTCTGCCACACTGCCAGAGAGAATGTTTGGGTTCTAACAGTAACTCCTGAATTTTAATGAGAGTACCCACATCTCTATACTTGAAGAGTTAAATAACATTTTAATGTACATTTCAACTTCTGTTCAGCACTGTTAATTGTTTGTACCAGGTGTGGGATAGGTCAATATAGAAATCTCACCTCATTCACCCAAGTAAATTATGAAGGGCCTAGAACATGAAAATAAGACACAATAATACAAAGTGTCCTTCATCACTTTGAGTTTCCAGAAATTACTACTAAATTCCTCAGAAAATGTAATCACAGTTAAATATGACATACTGTATTAAGCTAGGAAAAGCTGAAATGTAATTTTATTACAGAATCAGTCATGTTACAGTAGTTCACAGAGATGTCTGTACAGCTGGTTGTTTTTCCTCATTGTCCTTTGTCATGAAATTTGTTAACTAGTTAAGAGAGCAAACATATTTAATGAGTCATTTTCATGGCGTATGTTATTTACAAAGGGCCGCTATTAAATGAATATATTTACTTTTACAAGCATCACTTGCTGCATTACCAATGCTGCTCCAAAGTAAGTCCTGCCCAGGTGTTTGGTGTGTAACTATATGATGTCAATCCATTTAACTTTTTCACTGAAAACACACAAGCAGCAGTGTCTTCCCCACTTTGTTCTGGCCAAAAATAAGACTTTAAGATCTGCTGCTGAAGACAATTTCATACTTTCACAGCCTTTACCTCAGCACGTGTGATGGTGGAACTTGCAGCGCATTTTAGGGCTCTCATCTTGCAGCCACTAATTTATGTTTTCCCATTTTAATCGCACCCTTTGTGCCATTCAGATGATAGTGTTCATTGTCCACGTGTACCTGTGTAATTCCTGCATGCCCTCACACCCAGCTCCTGCTCCTCACTCACCAGGCACACCCTGGCTGCTGAGCCAGGCCTGCTGCTGTCAAATATATAAACCCAACCTTTTACAGCGCACATTTATCACCTTTTCCTGCTGAAAGGCCTTGTTGTGGGACAATCTTGATCTATAGCATTAAATAACCCTAGAAAAAACCAAAGATGATTTGGGGTCTGGAGCATCTCTCTTTTGAGAGGCTGTGGGAGCTGGGCCTGTTTAGTCTGGAGAAGGCTGAGAGGAGGATCTTATTAATGCATATAAATATCTCAAAGGCGGGTGCCAAGAGAATGGTGCCAGACTGTTTTCAGTGCTGCCCAGAAATAGGATGAGGAGCAATGGCCATAAACTAAACCACAAGAAGTTCCACTTCTACACAAAGAGCTTCCTTTCATGGAGGATGGCAAAGCACCGAACAGCTGCCCAGGGAGGTCGTGGATTCTGCCTCTCTGGAGACATTCCCAACCCCCCTGGACGCGTTCCTGTGCCACCTGCTCCAGGTGACCCTGCCTTGGCAGGGGGTTGTAGCGGATGATCTCCAGAGGCCCCTTCCAACCCAAACGGTTCTCGGAGATTCTATGAAAACCCATTTCCCTGCTGCAGCCCTCCCAGCCGGCATCCGATCCAGCGCGGGGAGAGGACACCAGCGGGGAGAGGCGCTGCACACCGCGGGGTGCCCAGCCCCGGCCGGGCGCTGACAGCCGCTCTGACGGACACCCTGAGGGACCTCCCCGCCGCCGCCGCCCGGGNGGCGAGCGCGGGCGGGCGGCGAGCAGCGCCTTCCAGGGCCGGCGGCTGGCCTGCGCCGCCGTGCTGCTGGCCGAGCTGCTGGAGCGCGTGGCCTTCTACGGCATCACCTCCAACCTGGTGCTGTTCCTCAACGGGCCGCCCTACGGCTGGGAGGGCGCCCAGGCCAGCCAGGCGCTGCTGCTCTTCATGGGCATCACCTACCTGGTGTCGCCGTTCGGGGGCTGGTTGGCCGACGCCCTGCTGGGCAAGTTCGGCACCATCCTGCTCAGCATGGCGCTGTACCTGCTGGGCATGCTGGCCTTCCCCGTCATCGCCGCGCCGCACACCCGCCAGGGCCTCTGCGGGGACATCCCCCTGTTCCCCGTGGAGAACTGCTCCTCGCCCGCGGCCAACGCCACCCTGGCGCCCTGCTCCCCGGCGGGAGCCACCCGCTACTGTGCCACCGCCACCTTCGTGGGACTGGTCCTCGTGGGGCTGGGCGTCGGCTCGGTCAAGGCCAACATCACCCCGTTCGGGGCAGACCAGGTCAAGTATTGTCCGGCAGCTGCTGAAGCGCTCGTGGGTGCCCCAGGGGTGGCAGAGGGGCTCGCCTTGGTGGGGTGGACAGTGCCCGACTGACTGACCTCTCTGTCGGTGTTCAGCCTTGGAGGGAATCAGATCACCCAGCTCCGTTCCCTGTGTAATGCAAGTTGTTAAATTGTACCCTCTTTAATAACATTTCGGTGCCTGTGGGGTGTCAGATCCCTTGTGACCTTTGGTTTCCTCGTTGCCCTGCCTTCGCTGTGGTAGCAGAGTTGGCTAAGCCATCACCATCTTGAGGACTCGGGTTGAATACTTAATGGCCATTAAGTGGACTGTTAATTATCCTCCCTTGTGACTTTGTACCCAGTTAATTTGACCCCAGAGCTCATAAGATGAAATACAGGATACACATTTTAGCTTTGACAAGGATGACACGGGCCTTCTAAGGCAGTGTCAGAGGCCTTTACCATCCTGTGATAAACGAAGGCTACAGAATAAACAGTTTTTATGCTTTAGGTATTAGAGCGCTGCATTGCCCTTGAGTGATACTTTTGTGCAGGCTAGTGCTGCATCACATGATGGGTGGAAGCTGCTCTCGACGTGGTAAACATCACCTGGGCTGTTCCCATAAGGACATGTCCCGTCAAATGACCTTATCCAGATCCCCTACAGTGATATCATTCATTGGGTCATCACTGCAGAACCGAGTGGCTTTACAGAAAACATCCGAGAGGCAACTTAGAGTTCAGTAGCAACTGGAATGCTCTGCTGCCTGTGCTTTTTTTACAGTCCTATGGTAAGGTGATGTGGATGTTGAAATGTAATTTCTGCTTTACAAACGGAGAATTTCAGTACATTCAGGTACTGAGCAGCTTTTCTAACTAAACTGAAAATCCAGTTGCATGTCTGTTTTACCAGGCTCACTGAGTTCTGGTTAGAGCAGGTATCAGAAATGCCATGAATTCTTTGTAAGAGGGAGGATCTACCACAGTACCGTTGCCAAACACACCTCTGTTCTCAAACCAACTCTGTTCTCTGTTGTGCAGTTTGTATTTGTCATTCTTTGGCATTTCATGTATTCTCAATTCTGGAGTTCTGGGTGAAAGGCAGTATATAAATGTAAAACATTATTATAGCCCAGGACTGTGTTTCCCCAGTGCATTAGTTCTGTTTAAGCCAGCCTGAGCCCATCAAGTGAAATAGTTTTAATATGACTTTATCTTGTAAGGTGTTTTTCAAAACTGACTGCTTATCCCCAGAATGCTTTATGAAAGTTAAATATGAGAGATAAATAATGGCAGGAACAGAGCAAAAGAAGAGCCATTGCCAATGGAAGTGTAGCTGTTGTAGCTGGATTCTGTAAAGGCTTTTCCCCCAGGATTTCAAGGAAAGCAGTTTTTGGCTGGGTTTGCAGATAATTCACAGTGATTTATGTAGGGTGAAGCAAAAGAAACACTCCTTTCTGGGCCATAATAACCAGTGGAGCTCTGCCGAGGACTGAATTTTTCCCCTTCTCTCTTTTCCTGGCTTATCTCTTGTTAAATATATTACGGCATGCCACTTACCTTGGTGTGCAGTTTGGGGCCCTCTTGGGTGCCTTCTCCCTGCACAGGAATGCAGAAAACTGCTGGGGAGAAGTGTGTATATCTATATCTATATATCTGAGAATAAAGTCTGTCTCCCAGTTCTTGGGAGGCCAGAGCACAATGCAAACATGTTTTGGCTGGATGTGTGCTGATAAGGTTTGTCCTCTTTCCTCTAAGTACCAAACAAAGGAAAGGATGAATTGTATATCATGTACTTTGGTTGGCACAATCACCTTTCAGAATGTTAATTACATTTCATTGCAGATCTCTTAAAAATTACCACGTGAATTTTTCAGCTTTAATGTGTGTATGGAATTTGGGTGGAGAGCTCTAATGTAATGAGAGGGTTTTTTATTTAGCAGAGTCACTTTGTGGAAAACCGGAAACCGAACTGCAATACTTACTCTTCTCTGAATTTGAAAGATGTGGTTTCTAACTTTCTGTTTAATGCATGCTTTTAGAAGTGCTGCTAAAGGACCCAGCAGAGTTAGTATCGAGTAACTTCCACCAGTCAGCTGAGCAAAAAAAGTTCCTGCTAAGTTGGGACAGACCAGCTTTTCCCAACTGTGTTCATAAATGAGCTGTTTTTCTAGAAGTTGCAGACTGATCCATCCTGCTGCCCTAAATCTGAGCTGATGGTTCTCAGAATAGTGTTTCTAATCATGTGATCCCATAACCTGGCACTTTCCAGTTCCCCTTTCAAGTGCGAGTGTTCTGCTGCCACTTCCTGTTCCATGGAGCGGTTTGTGACTTTCTGTAGTTAGGAAACAAAACAGGACTGTTGGCCATTATTGTGAAAGCTGGTTCAGCTGCAGCACTGAAGCCAGAATAGTAGCAGACTCCTAATCTGGTATCAGCCATAATCATTGTTCTAATTATAGCTGGATGTCTTTCAGGGTTACGGCGATTAGAGGCGCCAGGTTTCACCCACGCTGTGGCTTCCCTCTGACCTGCCTTCATAGCCAATGAATCCATCAGGCCATAGCTGCCAGAGATCTCCCAGCTCTGCTAAAATTGTTCTTTTACAGTTCCTGTTGGAAATTGCTGCTGTAAAGATGGCTTTAGAGCGATTTTCAGCCTTTATTTATTTGTAGAGCTTAGATTTTCCAGCCTCTGGATAAGGATGGGGAACCACGTATAAAGATCTGAAGGTCCCTAGCTGCAACTTACTTTGTTGTTGCTGCTGTAGAACTTCTTATGAGCTTGTGGACCTCGAAAGCTCTGCAGAGAACAGTTTGAAACAAGTTGTGGCTTTCACAAGGCCAGTAACAACAGACAGGAGAGGAAACAGACTTTGTGTGTGGACTTGCTGAATAAATCAAGTATAAAAATCTGAAATTATGTAGCAGCTGAGTAATACTGTGTAGCTGAGCTACCGAGCGCTCTCAGATGATCTCAAAGATCTGGTGGTGTCTGCAGGGATGGATTGATCAGGATTCTGTAAATTGGACTGCACAGAACTCCTGTCATTGTACCTGCTTTTGTGGGTTAAGGACAAGGACGAGGTTGTGTGTTTCATCCTTGCTCTGTTGCGTGGTTGCTCTCAGAGTTGAGTGGGATGAGTTTGGGGGTGTTTGTTACATTTGTTGCTTGTGACTGTCAGTTGATTTTGGGAACGAATGCAAACTGCTACGGTCAGGAACTCCAGAATGATCTTGTTCCTTCCGTGTGAGTCGAGCGGAAGGTCCCAGCTTTGGATCGGTCATGATGTGAGACACTGGAACTCTGAAGCGCTGGGGTTTAGGGAATACTTGAGATCATCAGCGAGTGATGACAGGAATGAGATGTCACGGTGGAATGGTGGGCACCAGGTGGACACGAGCTGCAGCAAAAATAGCAAATCTTGTGGATAGCGAGTCCTTTGAAACCAACCCGTGAGAGTAGGAAATTACCTTGTGACAAAGCAAAGCATCTAAACACAGGAACTGTGGAAAAGCAACCATGTTGGTTCAGATTCCTGACTCTACACAAAAATCAAAAGAATCTAATAGAATCTTAGTGTTTGAGCTGTGTAATACTGTTGTTCTCAAGCTGTTGTTCTCAAGCTGCACAAACTGCTTTGGCTAGCACTTGGATCATCTCCTAAGGAAGACATTGTTGTTGAAAAATCCAGGGGAGGGATAATTGAGCAAGTGACCATCTTTCTTCTAAGCCAGAACGAGGTGTGAGTATGAGCCTTAGGACAGCTGTGCTGTGGAAGCTGCTGTCACTGACATATTTGTAAGGCATTTGCATCAGGGGCTGTAAATAACGATCCAGTTACTCTTCCTCCCATTCTTCGTTTTAGTTGTGCTTAAAATTCTGTTCTGATTGTGAGATGGGAACCCTGTACCCTGGGTTCAGAGGGTTGCAGTGCAGTGACACAGCTGGTGTGTCCTCTGCTGAGAGTGGCTGCCCTGTACCTGTGCCACTGAGGTGCATCCTTTTCCTGCTGCAGCTGGTGGTGGGCTTGTAGGAATTTAATGAAGCTGGTGATGCTGGTAGCACAAGGAGAGTGAGGAGAGTGCTGCCATGCTTGAGCACAGATGAAATTGAGCAGAGGGAGTGATAGGTTTTTCTTTCTGCTTGGGTGATTGAGAATAATGCAAGCGTAAGGGGGAAAGGAGAGCTCCTGCAGCTATGTGGAAAAAAACTTGTGCTTGAGAAGAGTAAAATAATAAAGTTATGATATGGTTTTCTTCCTAGTTCCTTATTAAAATGTAGTGTTTACTTATGAAGATGTTTTGTGCTGTCACACAGCTCAGGTAACAGCCAGGAGGGGAAACTTTTTAGTGATCTGCTGTAAATGTAATATTGCTGATATTCTGAGATGTTTGAAAAGAACTACAGAATTGCCTTTTAACTCCACTGTGTTTCCTGGTTTTGACAAGACATCTTCATAGTTCTTTGTCTTTGAGAAGACATTCCAGCAGGTAGTTCAGTGGGATTTTTATTCAGTTATTAATGTTTGTCAGTTAAATGCCCTAGTGGCATTTCAGACGTGGCTGTGATATGATTTTTAGTGCAAATATATACTTTGATAAAGAAGGAGGAAATGGATTCGTAGCATTGTAAGTCTGTTGTGTGTCTGTCCCTTGAGCACTGCCTTCCTTTTGGTCACTCTGTTACAAAAAGGACACTGGAGATGGTGATGGAACTTTCCGGGAAGGGCCACAGACGTGGCCAGTAGTTTCCAGGTGAGGAATCATGAATCAGTCTCAATTTCCTACCTCTGAAAAGGCAACAAAAAGGAAGATGTGAGAGTGGTTTGTGCCAGCAGTGGTCAGGGGAGAGGGGCAGCAATGGGATGGGGCTCAGCCATCTCTTTTGTCTCCTGGAACAAGGTAAAAGGAGCGAGGCTCGGACAGGGCAGGCTCAAAGCAGGCAAGTGCAGGTAGCTCTTCCCACTGTGTAATTACCTGTGGAGCTCTTTGCCACGGGGTATTATGGGTTCTGAAAGCTGACCTGGGTTCAGAGGCAGGTTACACGAGTCTGTGGAGAGGAGAGCTGCTGCATTGATTAAGTAGAGAGAAGCCATCCTTGGTGCAGGAAGTTTCTCAGGAGCTAATGGTCGGAGGCTGGGATAATGCTTGATGGAAGCCTCATGCTGTGCTTCCCTGTTCTCACCTGGATCAAAGTTTGCTTTCTTCTCCCAGCTTTCCTTTGTAGAGATGTCAGCGAGGTCATGTGCAAGAGGGAGGATGAGAAGTCATCTTCCTTGCAGAAATAAGAGAACTGAGACTTTGTGATGAAGAAATGGAAACTTCATCAAACAGATTGCTAACACTTTACACAAGTTGGAGCACTGTGCTCACGTAATTGTTTGCTAATATCCTGCTGCTCATTGGGCTTTAGAAGGAATTCCTAGATTGATACACTGCTGCAGTTGATGAAAGTTAGGAAATGAGTACCAAGTTGAAGCTGGAGAGAGAGAATTTCTTGGGTTTAGTCTCCAGGATGATGTGTGACATTCTGACAGGCGTACCTGAATGCCTCACAATGCTGTTAACCATGCACAGGAATAGATATTTTAATATTTCCTGTGCTGGGTTTGTGCACCACTGGGAAACCTGAAGCTGTTAATCAGAACTGACAGTGTTAAAAACTCATTTCAAGACACAGCTTGCTTTTCATAGTACAAACTAAACATGGATCTTTTGAAGATCTGGCAAATGAGGAGGGGAAATTTGCAATTACAAATGAAAAATAACTGACTCAGCAAGGCTGGTGCATGGCACTGACTTGCTAGTGACTGTTAATGGCCTTTCAGTCATCAACCACTGACAAATAAAGTATTATGGATTCTTCTACAGACTGCTTGATCTTTCTAATGTATTTCAAATTTTAATTTGCATCATTTCCCTTACATCACCTCTCATGAGTGATGCTGGGTTGCTGGGACTTAATTACAAAATGTGGGGTAACTCACAGTAGGCAATAATAAAGAGTGATGGTGAAAACTGTACAGGATAGTTCTATAAACCAGGGATGTCTTCCCTTTCGCTGGAGAGACACTGAGAGCTTCAAGCAGAAAAATAACACTATGAGCAGCACTGACTTAGAGGGATACATATTTACTGGGGCCTTGTGATCCTCAGGCAACCCAAATTTAATTTAAATTTTTTTTTAAAGGTCAGAATGACAAGTCCTCAATTTGTGTTCTGATGAGAGGCATTAGGACTGTGTTAAAATTTAAATTTGTTGTTTAATTACCAAGTATTCATTTGAGGCTTAGAAAATGGAGTAGTGTTATGTGTGAACAGTTAGAAGAAGCAATTGTGGCAATACATTAATTTTTAGGTAGCTTAACTTTTTGTTACTAAAAAATAGTTACTGAAACTCCTGTGAGCTATGGGATGTTAATCTGAGGGAGCTTTGTGTAGAGAAATGACCCAGTGAGAGTCAGTGCAGTAGAAACAATCATGGCCTCTCTGGGGAAGCTGTGTCTCAGTAGTGTGGGGCTTTATCCCTGTGCTGAGCTTCTGGAAGGTTACTCACACAATGGTGCAGCTCACTGAGGTGCCACTGCATCAAATACCGTGTGAAACCCAAAACACTTAAATCATTGCAGTGTGATTCTAACTGAAACCTGAACTCTTCAGTGCATTGTTTGAATCCTAATTCAAAGACTCTAATTCTCTTTAGCCTTATTTTCTTCAGAAACTGAGTGACTTGCTTTTAATCTTTTCCAGGTCAAAGACCGGGGTCCAGAAGCCACGAGAAGATTTTTTAATTGGTTTTATTGGAGCATCAATTTGGGAGCTATCCTCTCTCTGGGAGGCATCGCGTACATTCAGCAGAACGTGAGCTTTGTGATCGGATACAGCATCCCGACGGTCTGCATTGGCATTTCATTCATGGTTTTCTTATGTGGGCAGAGCTTCTTCATCACCAAACCTCCCGATGGTAGTGCCTTCACTGACATGTTCAAAATTCTCGCCTATTCCTGTTGCTCCAAGAACACCCAAGGGGAACATTTAGCCAACAGGTTTGTGATGAGCTGTCTGTATGGCCTCAGTTCAACCCTCAGTTCAGCCTAGGGCTGGAACTCATTGGTTCAGACTGGCTGGTAGTAACTCACACCAGGGACTGCAGGAGAATGTGCAGGTTTGCTGTGAGAACTGGAAAATTGGAGTCCTGGAAATACTTTCTGGGGGTTGAGGGATGGAAGAGAGGCACACTTTGAGATCACTGGATCTCCCTGCAGCCAGATCACGGTGTCAGCTGAGCTCTGTGTCCTGCCAGTTTAGAGTTTCTCAAAGTGTAATGTAACCTGACTGTGCTGCTTCTAAGCATTAGTTACCTTTCCTCCCTGTTAGATGTGTTTGTGGATGCCTTCTGGTTTGAAAAGCACTGTCATCTGCATTCAATGCTGTAAGTAGCTTGATGGGGAGCCAAAACTTTTCCACTCTTAAGAGTTGCCCATGGAACACTGGTGGTTGAATTCCTGGTAGGAGATGTCAGGTGCCTCTGTTTCATGTGTTCAGGTTGCCAAACAATTCAATCAATGACTTCACAAGCAATATCACAAAATACCGGTTATTCTAAGGTGTACCAGTTATTTAGGGCTGCATGTGTGGGGGAGGATGGGAAATAAGGAAACTTCATTACAGAAGGTTTCCTCTTGTGTTTCCACCTGCTGGGGATCCCTTGTGGCCCAGCTGTAACTTCCATGAGTGACTTAGTTTGGAAATGCATTAGCTTTTTATAAGGAAGACAAGATTGCCAGTTCTGTTTAACTAAACATTTCAAATCCTTTTCCAAAGTGAAGGCCAGGGAGTGCTGCACCAGCCCCGCAAGCAAAGCCTCTTTGAGATGGCCAAGCTGTCTCGGGGGGGCCCCTTCAGAGAAGATAAAGTAGAAGATGTAAAAGCTCTTGTCAAGATTATCCCTGTCTTTCTGGCTTTAATACCTTACTGGACAGTGTATTTTCAAGTGAGTAGCTCCAAATGGTTACACTTATATTTTACATAATTTCCAATTTAACATTTTTGGGAAGTTCTGTCATAAGTATGAAACTTACCTTGAAGTTGAGAGATGAAAAACAACTACTAAGAATACTCTCAAATAATATTTTGACTTAATAATAGAAAAGAAAATGATCACAATTGTAGTTAAGACTCACAGTTGTACAAAATCCCATATCTTAAATACTGTGCTGTGTTTCATCTTGCAGTTGTTTCACATAGGTATGGGTAAGTGATCTAGACCTCATGTTCATTTTCAGGTTCTGTCTTACTGAGATGATTTGGGATATCAAAGCTATTTTGGGCAAAAAAACTATGCAGAAATTGTTTTCAAAGGCACACGAATGATTCTTTGTGTTTTTAGTAAAAATAACTACAAGGTTAGAAAAGTCTTGTAATGTTCTAACCATAACTGTTTTCAGTTTGCTGTGTTAGCACTTCACCTCTGATATAAATGAAAAATACCTTGCTCTCAGCACTCCTTGTACAAGTAACCTCAACTCCTTTCCTAATGCTAGATGCAGACAACATATGTATTACAAAGTCTCCACCTGAAAATTCCTGAGATATCGAATGACACCAACTCCATCCACACGGTAAGCACGTGCAAAACAAGTGCAAAGCACCTTTTCTTTCGTTGCAGTGCCAGTTAGGTCAGTATTGTACAGAAATTCCAGGAAGTTCAGGTAGTGCCTTTGGGGATCAGTGACCTCAGCCTTTGGGCATTTAGGAGCATGAAGCACACCCCACATTCTGCCATACCAACAATTACCTGCAGTTCACCCCAACCTGTTCTGGACGTGTTCAGGTAACTCCCACTGCTCCCATCAAGAGGTTCTTTATCCTTCAGTGGCCAAAGCCTGACCTTTGAAGGAAGCTTATCAATCTCCATGCCCTGAGTTTTCATCCAGGCCAGAAGCATTCCTGCAAGCCCGGTAGGAACACCCATCCTTAAGTGATACATTAGCACTTGGAATTTGAGATGCATTCGTTACTTTATACTGCCTAATCAATACTCACTTTACCTTTGGCATACTGAAAGAAGCTGTTCAATATTTTTCAAGAAAGGCTGGCATCGTGTGGCTGCAGAAATGGTACAGAGAAGTAAAACCAGAAAGTGTGAATATAAGTTATTAACAGGTCTACTTTGTGGTATTCTGAACCGTGTGACTGCCTTGTTACAACACTGGCAGTTGGACCACAGAAGTGGATTGGTTTTTTTCTTCAACAAAATGCACACAGTCCCATTTTCAGACTGAATATTAAAAATAAAAATATTGTCAGTCTGAATGTTTATTGTGTAGAAATGAACACGGAGCTTTGGTTATCAAACTGAGGTTTTTCACTGCCTTTCTGAGCATTAGAATTGTTTTCAAGTTGTAAGAAGATCATTATGTCTAATTCAATTAGTTCAAAAAATAATGGCTTTCCATGGTTTTGCTGAAAAGACTTTAAAATACCACTCTTGCTGTGTAGCCTCTTTTCCTAACAGAAGTGTGGATTTAAAAGTTAGCTGCCTGTTTGTAGTGTTTACCAAAGTCTGCAGAATTTCAGGCAGGGATGATGGAACAATGTCTTGATACTTCTAAGTAATGATTTCCTATCTTACATAAGAGTGACTGGCTCCTTTCTCTGCAGTGCCTGTGTTGTCCTTGTTTTAATTTGAAATACTTTGTTATGATCTGGCAGCATTAAGAGCACAAAACAAACAAGTTAATGTGGGTTTTGCTATCTCCCTTATGTGCTCTCCCTGAAGGATGCTGACCTGCAATCTGCTTCATGTAGTGACTTGAGGTAATTAGGAAAAGCAGCAGTAATGTCACATTTTACTGAGCAGTGTTGTACCTTGTCAGGTCTAGGTTTTCCTCAAGCTCTTGTAGGCACCTCTGCCCAATACTAAAAAAAGACATATTTCCTTTTGATATGAAAAGAATGAAATATGTGTCTGCCCTTTAATCTGCAGGCTCCTGATAGGGTAGAAAATGAAAAACATTCATTTTAAACCAAAAAAAGCCAAGCCCAAGTGATTGATTGGATGAAATACAGCAGTACCAGAGGCATTTGGTATTTCTCTTCTTTCTTATCAGATTCAGCAATGACAAAAAAATCCCTCCATCCTTGACTCTACACAAATGACTCTTTGTACAAACTGTGACACAGGTTACTGCTGCTGTGGTATTTGAAGCACAGGAAAAGAGGAATGGGAGAGGGGGGGAAATTGGCAGAGTGTTGCAAAGTTTCCAAATAAGCAAGAATTTGATGAACTCAGCAGATTTCACCGTGCATTTTTCAAAGTGTGTGATGACTGCTAAGTAATGTACATAACCTTATGTATCAAACTGCTGGATATTTTTGTGCAGCTGAACCAGATTATGATTCCATTTTTGAATCAGTGAAGTGGAGCTCTTGTCTGCAGCGAGAGCTGTGTGCCCACGCTGTGGCAGAGGCTGAGGGCTTGGGTTTCTGAGATACTCACAGTGGTTGAGGTTTGGAGCTTTAGGGAATCTGCTTGTTTTTCTCTCTTATTGTGGCCACAGCTTTAGATTGGCACAGGCCCCTTGGGCATCCTGGATATTCCCAGAATCACAGGTTTGGGGCAGAAGGGACCTTAGATCCAGTTCCAACCCCCTCCAAATGGCAGGGACACTTCCCTAGCCCAGGTTGCTCAGAGCCCCATCCAGCCTGGCCTTGAGCACTGCCAGGGATGAGGAGTCCACAGCCAGAAATCTCCAGAATACATTCAGCTGCTCTACCCTGGAGCTGCCACACACACAGGGACTCCAGTATCAGAACCCGAATCTGCCTCACAAACACCTCGAGCAGTGCTTGTATTTTGGCTCAAAGACTCAGTGTTTGCACAGTACCACAGTGTTCTAAAAGCAATTGAAAAAAATCCACCCAATCCAGAGCATTTTTATAAATCTACCTGCACTGGCTTGGTTTGTTAGCTCAGAGCAGGTGCTAAGCATTCCTAAGCTTGGCAGAAATTGTCTCGTTCACACTGCCATGAATCTTACTGTGAATTAGTGAATCTTGCAGATGAGACAGGGTGCATGTGTTACACCACCCTCTCTGCTCCTTTGACAAGTGTAACTTGATTTTAATTGAATTTTGCATTTACATCAGAAAGAATGTTTCTACTGTTCTGTGGCATATGGCATATTTCTGATAGTTCTAAGCCTAACAGAAGATATACAGAACTTGCCTATTAAATACTTTTCGTGGCTGAAGTAGGTAAAAAGTTTCATTCTGTCAGCCTAGAAACTGAGCTAACAGATCTATGAGCAGCCAGCTTCAATGAAAACATGAATAGCTGGTTCCTCAGCTTTTAAACACTCTTATTTGACTTGTCACAATGTCTGTCAGTGCATTCTGGTTTATTCTGGATCAGTGTTCAATCAATATTTTTTTCATAAAATAATAGTAAAAATCAACTCCTGGGTATGAAATTGCTGACTTGAGTCATCTCCCCTTTCAGTTCCCAGCAGCCTGGCTGACCATGTTTGATGCAGTGCTTATCCTCATCCTAATACCTTTAAAAGATAAACTGGTGGACCCCATTTTGAAGAGGAATGGCTTGCTCCCATCCTCGCTGAAGAGGATTGCAGTTGGAATGTTCTTTGTCATGTGCTCTGCCTTTGCTGCAGGTAAGAAAACGACTTTGAGATCTCCTGACACAGGGAATTGTTCAGCTCATTGCAACATCGTGTTTTAAAAACTGTGTGAATATTTAATTCGGCATTATTCAGATTTTTTTTTTTCAAGGGATAGTTGGAATGTGACTTCATGGATGCATTTCCCTCAATAAAGGAATTTTTGTATCCAAAAATTTACTAAACTGTTTTGAACACTTGCAATAAAATTGGACCATTTTTCCTGCCTGAAGTGGACTTTGCATATACCCTTTAAAAATAAGTATGTTTCTTCATACATTCTGACTTCCAAGTTGAAAAAAGGTGAAATTTTCCCTAAAATCCTTTCCCCTGATCTGAAATAATAAAGTTAGGTTATGGCTGAACAAGAGTTTCCTCCCACTCTGGGTTTTCTCTCCCCTCCCTTCACGTTCCCTAATGTTTGGGGGTTAGTGTAGTGTAAAATAGCTCAGCTGTAGCATGAAAGGGAAAAGATGGCAACTCTGCTGGCCCCATAAATCAGCTGCTTTTGAGATGATCTAAAGTTGTTAAATGCTGCTGATGTGGAACTGAACATCTCTGAGCAATGCTTCACAGAATCTATAGCCTTCACCAGCATCACTGTAATGAACATATTGATAAAGCATTATAGCATTAAATAAATTCATTTCAGCACTTGGGATCCCCTATATTTTAGGGAGAGGGACACTTTATACGGCTATTAAGATTTCTTTCAGTGAGGGAGGTAATTACTTTATTAGGCCAAGGTCACTTTGTGGGCAGGGAAAGTTCTTAAAGCAAAGTCATTTAAAGTTAAAATAGGAGTGTTTCTCTTATTCCATGTTTCTTAGGACACTGCTGCTGCAGAAGAGGATGATGTAAAACAGTTAAATGTCAGCTCTTTAAATAGAACCTGTGGGCTCACATAGAAGGGAATTCAAACCCAGCAATATCTGTCTTTATTAGTAGAGGGGAAGAGCACATGGAGCTGTGATAGCTGAGTTGGGGAATGGGTTCCTACAGCAAAATTCTTTAAATTTCAAATGCTTTTTTCAATTCACCTACAAATGTAACACATGGTTTTGTTGGTTTGATCCTCCCCAACTCTTCCCCAGTAGAAACTCAAAAAGTGAATTCTTTGGGTGGCTATTTGCAATCAGTTTGGAAAGTTCAACCTTTTAGAGTAACATAACATCTCTTCATCATAACAGGAATTTAAAAACTTCAGTTGTGACAAATTTGGGGGGTAGAAAACTCATTATTTCTAGCAAGGTATTGGTTTATATGTTTTAGATAATTTTTATTTTCTCATTAAGTGATATTTTTAGCTGCCATATTTTAACATTCTGAAAATACACTATTACTGCCAACCATTGCTGCCCTAGAGAGGGATACTGATTAAAATCTTAAACACAGGAAAATGTTAAGAACTTGCAGTCATGGCAATATCTTAATGGTTTGTTTGGGCCATTTTTCCATTTTAACTTGCTTATCTAACAGCCATTCGTTGTGGACACTACTCAGGCTGCCTATTGGATTGCTTAGATTATTTAAAATATTTTATAAACTGTGTTAAAATACAACTGATTAGATTTAATGAACATCTGCTGTGCTTCATGCATCTCATGGTGAATTCTGAGCAGCAATGTTCAAGGTTATTCAGCTGGAAAATCTACTTCATTTATGGAGTTTAAACCATTACAGCAAGAATTAAGATTATTTTAACTGCTAAGAGTGTAAAATTAAACGTGAAACTTGTCTATCAACATCTAAAAGGAAGAATCAATAGATTCCAGATTCTGAAGTACTTTGAAGATGAATTTATGGCAAAGTTTGGTATATTGTAGTCGTGCTCCTAGGTGGCTCAGTGCTCATTCTGTAAGAGTATAAACACATTAAGGATCACTTGATGTTTTGAGGTGCAGTAATTCTGTGTTGAGTGTAAATAAATGATATTTTGTCTGAGCTCTTAGATGACTGTACTGCTCTGTTTACACTTTAATTAAAGTTCCACTCTAAAATGTTTGGCAGCTGTATTAAAATGAAAACATCAAGAAATCCAGCTTTATTTTAATTACAGCAGCTCCTCATAGTTCAGAGGGCACTGAGGTAGCTGAAGAGCTAAAGAAAGACACATAAAAATAAGATGGGTGAGTGATCACCTAAAAAGAAGTAAGGAAGATAAAGTGTGGTGGCTGGCCTGACATGAGGAAGTAATAAACTCAGAACAATCTTTACCTCAAACCTAGAAGTTGTTAAGAAATTTGGCACTGTCAGCACGGAGATGCTGATCTGGCTGGTCCCCTCAGGTTTTTATGTCACAGATTTGGGAAGACACAGGAGAACAGGTATCCTATTGTGCTTTAGGAATTGTGTTTGTTTATATGAAAAGTGCTGTCAATGTGGCTCAGAATGGTTCAGCCAGGATATTAAATGTTGGATTTCCATGGCATCCTTTGGGTGCCTCTAGGAAAGAGGCAGCTGGAAGTGAGGAAGCAGATACAACCTCTTGTGCATGGCATGAGATCCATGAAGCATCATATCTGAGCCCTGTACAGGTTTTTTTTGTAACAGCAGTGATATTTTGTGCCCCAAGATGAGGTCAGAGCTTGGCTCAGGAAGTAGAGAGAGCCCCAGACTGGCAGCACTAAATGGGAGGCTGAGTGTAACCCATCCTATAGGAAGCAGTGTCAGTGACTCAGTCCTGCTCCTCTGAATTGTGATGAATAAATTCACCTTATTTCCAAGGATAAGAGATGAGAGTTCTTTTATAGAGGTCCTTTTTGGGTGAAGCAGGGAGTTTTATTAACTATTAGCTATTCTGTGTGTTTTATGTAACACTGAGTCAATCATTTAATCTGGGCAACTTCAACAAAACCCTACAGCATTATTTGCTATTCACTTTCTACTCTAAACTGTTGTGCTGAGCAAGCTAAAAATGCTTATATTTTACACTATCATGTCTCTTTTTCATTCTGTATGAAGTACTTTCTATGCAATGTATTGCTTGTAAATCAAGCTCTAATGAGCTCTTGGGTCTCTTCGGATGAAAAGTGTCATATAAATGTCATAATCATATTCATAGAGGGTTTTCATAGTTCTGCAGGACTGGTGTAGCCATTTCCATAAGCAAAAGGGTTTCTAATTTATGAATACTATGGTGGCAGTTGAAATGGTTCAACACTGCAAAGTAGCAGTTTGTGAAAATGAGATTGTCTTTAAAAAAAACCCCAACACAGTGGGGTGTATGAGAGCTCTCAGCTGATCCATCCAGAAATGGGGTAAGTACTTGTATAATTATTGCTACTGAATAATAATATAATCATTAATTCCATGGTAGAACAACTGTATGTCTTGAAATCACAATAGCAAAAGTAGTCTGAAATGCTTTATGTTAGGAAATAAATACACATTCCTATTGTATCATTTGTAATTGCAACGCAGGGCTGAATCCTAATTTAATTCTTAATATGGAGAAACAATGTTTGCATCTTGGGTCAGTCTCTTTTCCTTCCCCTTTCACATAGGAATTCTGGAAAGCAACAGGCTGAAAATCGTAAAGGTTAAAACAATTAACCAGACAATTGGGAATGTCACATACCATGCTGCAGATCTGCCAATATGGTGGCAGATTCCTCAATATGTGCTCATTGGATTCAGTGAAATATTTGCAAGTATAGCAGGTAAGAGTCTTTGTGTGCTTTAAATCTGCTTTTGTATCTGTCACAAATGATGGAGTCTTAGAAAATAAATACTTCTCAAATCGTGACAAGTAAGCTCTGATGTTCCCAAATTCGTTTTTGTACAATATTGCTCAATGTAAGTGGCAAAGCTTGCCTTTGTCTTGCACATTTGAAGCCTGGCTGTGTAAGACTGTGCTTTCAAAATTGAATTTCAAGCAGAGTAACACCTAAAATATTTGTGTGGCATCCAGTTGGATAGTTGCAAGCCCTAATGGAAAACAGTATACTCTTTCAATATTGTATTTTAACTCAGTTTTGTGTCATCTGAATCTTCCTCTGTGTTGGAAATACAATTTGTGCTTTGTGATTTTTTTTTTTTCATCTTATAAACTGAGCTCACAGTTTAGAAAGTCAGTTAGTGAGTGGACACACCTTTCTGAGGGAAAAGGGAAGAAATAAACCACTTTTAGAAAGACTTAGCAGTTTAAATTCCCGTTACTTGAGTTTTTTCATCTCTGAAATAAGAGCAGTTTTTGTGAATATTACTAATGGAGTAGCTATTTTTATACAGTTTTATGTACTTTATTTCTAGATCAGTTTTTCTGTAGCTGTTTCAGTACTTCAATGTGACACTGAGCAAACTGAAACACTGCTCAGATTTTGCCTGTCTTGAACAAATGCAAGAGATCTTCAATCCCTTAACCCTGCCCTGTGTGATGCAGGGGACAGCTGGGTGCTCACACGGAGTTTTAAGCTGAAAGTGAAGTGGGAGGAGAGGGTGAACAGGACTATAAAATCTGATTTTCTGGTCTGTTTCCCGTATGTGCAGGGCTCATTAGCAGGAGGAGAGCTCAGGCACCTTCTCTGTGGCCACTGTGGCTTTCCTGACTCTGATTTCCTGGGGCTGCACAGGTGAAACGCTCCTGGGAGTCTCTCAGCACGGCGTTCACACACGTGGTGTGTGGGAGCAGTGCTTGGTTACCAGTAACACAAACCCTTCTGAGTGTACAGGTGGCTCTTGTGGCCCTACTCGAGGAGAACTGTGGAGCTACCTGGTGCAACCCATCAGAGCTCCTCCAGTGCCCTGATGTAAAAATCATTTCGTTTTTGCCTGACTGTAGTTACTCATTAAAGTGTTGAAATTCTCTTTGCAAATACTGGGCTTTGAGGCTCATCCACTCAAACTGGCATTACCTACAGCTCTTTTTCTTCGATTCCTCGTGACTGAAGCTCCTGTTTCAGTTCCCCTGTGGGAGGATACTTTCATTCCTGGGCAATCACAGCGGGTTCAAGGGAGATTCTGTGACTCTGGAAGATCGTGCTGGCGGTGGCCCCAGCTGTCACATGGCCCATTTGTTCCCTCTCAGTGGAACAGAGAACTTCTGCTCCATCAGGTTTCTGGTTACTCGTGTTCTGCTGTCATCACACTTGTTAGGAAATAAAATAAGGTGCTTGGATTGCTTGGCAAGGAGAATAAAAGTGGGGTTTGGTTTTTTTTCCCTATCTACTCATTTGCTGTACATTTAATTATGTGAGTGTGGTGCCTGTCACAAATGCTAACACACAAAAATTCTGAAGATAAAATCTTGCCTGATTTAGTTACTTATTAAAACTGAGGCTGTATTTAGCATTTTTATCCAAAGAGTCAAATGAATTACTTTTAGTTAGTTTAGTGATTGTGCCACTTAAACCCTCATTCAGATAAGCAGGTGACTTACCAGAAATACAAGTGTTCATGGAAAATTAAATCAGTTTCTTCCCTTTTACCCAATCTTGTTTCTCTGTCAGGTACTATTAATAGCTTTTAGGTGTTTGCAAGGAAAAAATAGCAAACCTGCCTGCAGGTTGTGGAAAGGTTGAGGACTTGAAGCATTCCCTGTTTGCTGAACTCCAGGCTGAGAGGACTTTAGTGGAGTTCTTTGTGAGGAGTCAAGTCTTTCAGGCTTACAGGATTCTTGTGTGAACACTCTGCTGTTCTGCACTGCTGGGTCTGTGCCAACAGCATCATAACTTCAAAAACTCTTGGTCAACGTTTGGAAAAATATACCAGAAATTATGCAGAGCTTAATTGCTTTGGGTGGTGCACTTTCATTTGATTTTTTTTTACAAAGGCTCTTTCCTGCCTTCTGATTGCCTTCTAAACGTAATTCTTAACATTTTTAAGAAGGCCTCTCAAGACTCAGTATACTTTACCAACTCAATATTAAAGGCATCTATTGAGCTATGAAATTTTGCTTCAAAATAAGCAAAGTGTTGATGGTTACAAAACCACAGTGATGTGGAAATGTTTGTTGTGAGCAAAAAGGGACTGAATACCACAAGAGCTGAAACATAGGTTTGTTTTTTTGTTTACTGTAAAACTAAGCATATTCTTATTAAGCCACATTAGTTACACTTGAGGTGCCTTTAAAAAGATGACACACACTGCATTAATCTTTTGTATTATTCTGTCAATCCTCCTAAAGCACCCTTGTTCAACTGGGAATTGTAATCTCACATGACAACACCAGCGAGGGGCTTTAATTTCAGAAGTGCTTGTTTGCAGGAGCATGAAATCATTATCAATGGCTGCCAGCAGCCAAAGGAGCTCTGAAGGCAAAGAAGAGATTTGATATTCTTTATGCCAGATTAAATATTAGTGTTGCTGCAAAAGTTATTCAAATATAGAAATGTACCTTATTTTGTTGCAGAAAGTTCAGGGTTACACTCATTTTGGTTTTTGTTCCGAGTCTTAAGGTCTTTTTCCAGCTGGAGCAGTCATATCCAGTCTGTCTGTAAAATGAACAAGAGAAGAAATGGTCCAGATCCTTTCACCTGTTACACTTGAGCTTAACTTCTACAAAATATACAGAAGCCAAGATATACAAAATATAGAGATAACCAAGATGTGGCTGAGGCTCAGGAGAGCTGTGGCAGCTCTGATACCTTAACAAGAACTTACAGACAAGCTGCTGGCCCTCAGAGTATCTTAAAGTGCAGTTGGACAGATAAACACTCCTTGAAAAATCTGAATTGTTACCTTGGTGGCAGAGCCTAGGAAATAAAGGCATTTTGAATTCTCAAAATAAATATCATTTTCCCCCCTCCCCTGCCCGTTTGCAGCTGTCTCTGGAGCGATTCTCTCGTTAGGGTTTGAATTTAGGGAAGCCACGCAGCTGAGCTGGGTGAGGATGTTTCAGTTCCCTCCTGCCCTCACATTGTGCCCCGTTTTGCAGAGGCAAAGAGCAGCAGGGTGTTGGTTAGCAGCGATTCCTCAGGTGGCAGGAGGCTGCTGTGAGAGCAGTGAGAACACCCAGCTCCGCTTCTCTCACAGGAACAAAGTTCCTCCCTCGCAGCAGCCACCCCGGCCTGTCTGGCTTGAAGTGCTAATCCTTTTCTTGAAAAGAAGTGCCAGTGGCTTTCTATTAAAGCCTGTCTGGAGCAGCACAAGTCAAATAGCAGTGCTGGTGTAAATAAAGCACGCCTTTATTATGCAAGACACAAGAGTGATGCCGTTTTCAGGTCTGTAATGCTCTCCTTGCCAAGAAAAATGTTACATGTGGTAGCATTAATTCTCAGTGTGAAGCAGACTGTTTTGAAACACGCATTTCACCTGTCAGAAAAAGCTCTGCAAGGAATGTGTTTGACTGTCTCTTGTGAATAATCCCATTTGATTTTTGACAGGAGTATTATTCTAAAAAGGAGAGTTAATCATGGGCATTAATCTTTGCGTGGCAGAGCCTAACCCAGTGTGTTCTCTTGGTACACAAAGTCAGTAGCACAGATTTGCAGATGGATGGTCACTGGTACGTTTTTCTTGGGGTTTTTGGTTGAAATTTGAGTAAAGACAGCTGAAAGTTCAAGCCCTATATCCACAAATCTTAAAAAGAATTGCTTGCTAGCAAGCAATGAACCCAGAGAATTCTCGATCAAAAGTAAATTAAATTAAAATAATTCCTGCCTTTCCAGTTCCAGTTAATTTCTGTCTGCACATTCAGAGATAGAGACACTGAGGCTGTGAGAAATAAAAGTTCATGGCCAGTGCAAGAGTGACTTTCCCTTTGCTCTCAGCAAGGACTGCCAGGTGCTTTGTCCTGCAAGCACTGCACAACAGACAGGGAACAGGGACACAGGGGAGATGGGAAACATGGAATTGCCAGGTTGGAGTTAGTGTCATGCATTCCTTTGAGGATGATTTTAGACAGAACAATGAATATGCTGGTTCAGAAGATTCCTTGATTTTACACATGCAATATAAATAAGATCAAAGTCTGGGTCTCAAATGCTGTCCATTTAATGTGTTCATACATTGATGACCTTTAAGAGGATTCATAAAGCAATTAAAAGGACCTGAATCCCAGGCTAGGGATTCACTACACACCTGTAACTTCTAGAACACTTCTAGAACGATCTACTCTCATTTCTTACATATTCCAATAGCTTTTTTTTCCCCATCTTTTAATACAGGTCTAGAATTTGCATATTCAGCTGCTCCCAAATCTATGCAGAGTGCTATTATGGGGCTGTTCTTTTTCTTTTCGGGGATTGGATCCTTTGTTGGCTCTGGATTGTTGGCACTGGTGTCTGTTAAAGAAATTGGCTGGATGAGTAATCACACAGACTTTGGTAAGTGTATTTTTCAGTGTTTTCATGCTCTGGAAAGTAGAAGGCTTCCCTCAGAAGCAGTTAAGCTTCAAGGACATGGCACTGTTGAGCCTTAAAACAGTTATTATTTTCAAAATACTAATTTATCTACTGCTTTGTTCAAGTTTCATTTTGCATCTGAGTATGAAATAATGTGACTGTGCAAAATGATTCACTGCCCCATGAAAGCCTGGGAAACACCTCTGCAAGGCCTCGGTTACTTGCTCAGCTGTTACTGCATTTCATCACTAGAAATTACAAATATTTTCATTTCAGTAAAAAATATTCCAACTACGTGCAGCAGAAGAATATGTTTGGTGTAAAGTACTGAAATTGCTTTCTGTGGTTATGGGAAGTCAAATGTACCCATCTCTCTCCTAGTGATTATTCAGCTTCCTCATTTCAAGTGACTTCATTGAAATTACCATGAGTTAACTTTGCATTTCTGTCTGCGAGCTATTTATACTCCTAAAGTTCACCAAATCACCTGCTTTGAGTTGCCAGTGGAGGTTAAAAATAATTATTGGCACCAGTAGGTGGCACCTTGGGAATTTCAGAAAATCCTCCCATCCTCAGTGGGCTAATTAGTTCAGCCAGGAGGAGTGTGAACAGTTCCTAAAACGTCTGCTAGACCTGCTGTGTGTGCACGGCTTCAAAGTGCAGCCTAAACTTTCAATTTGGTCTAAGAGAATTTGCCATTTCAACTGGATTTGCATCTACCAAAAGGCAATGGTGTCTGATCCCTGCATATGCCATGAGCTGCCATCTGTGGGTTGTCAGTTGTTCTGTAAAAACTGCAAAAGTCAACAAGTAGCCTGAACTTCATGGAAGTGTCCTCACCAAATGAATATTTCATCCCACTGAGACTTCTTGTCCCCAGTCCATTTCAAAATGAGAAAAGCAGCCTTTTCTGCAGCTCCATATCGAGGTCACTCAGCTGATAAGGGCTCAACAGGAGGATAATAATTTCACACAAATTAATGATGGCGCTTTTTCAGCCTCTTGCCTTTGTCCTCTGAAGCAGCCTGAGAAGACACTGCCAAATATTCTCTCTGTAAGATATCTGGGCTGTGCTAAATCTATGCAGAGATGGCCAGAACTGGAAGGTGTGGCTTTTCCTGAGCCATTGCTCCTCATTTTGAAGAGGCTGCTCAGCTCAGTGGGTTGTCAGCACTGGGTATTTGTGCCTCTCTTAGTGCAGCTCAGTTTCCCCAGCAGGTCCAGACCTGGCTTGGGGGGATCTGGACCTGCAGCACCCACAGCAGCTGCTGCTTTAACCCTTTGTGACTTTATAACTCAATTTGCATTTGGTGTAGCGTTACTGAAAGTTACCAAATCCACATGTGAACTTTACCAGGGTTTTCCAGGGTGGGAATTGCAAGGAGGGGTCAATCAATGAGTGATCTGGGGCTTTTTCATTAGGTGCTGCATTATGACTATAAGAACATGCCCCAAGTTTCTGCTGTTTCTGCCAGCTCATGACATCACTGGGGGTGACTGACTGCCTCCAGAATCTCCCAAGGAAGTTGCCTCTCTGCCAGCACTTCAGGGGTGGTTCCTGCCATTGAATTGACTTGTTTCTCCCACAAAAACTAAGATTTCGTGGGTTTAATATCCCATCTCATAAAGGATAATTACTACTCTTTAAACACATCTGCTCTTGAAATGGAGATTCACATGTATATTGTATTTTAAATGTCAAGGAAAGCCTCAGTTTAATTTTATTGCATTTTATTATAAGTTCCTCTAATTGAATCTTAAGTTTCAGTAATTAAAGTAATTTAATCAGAACGTTTATAGGAACATTCAGCAGGAACAGCTGGTTAGGGTCCATGTACACGTCACTATTTTAGTCTCTGCAACCTATCTGATAATCATAATGGCCCAATTGGCTGTGCTGTGTTGGAAATGAGCCACAATATATTGTTCTTGGAAGTACAGCAGGAGCTGTGCATGCTTCCTGAGAGAGGAGAAATGTTTTAGCAATGAGCTTTCTTCATTTAGCATTGCTTAATGTCTAAAGCATTAATTTGTGACAACTTTGAGGGAGCATCAAAGGTGAACTGAACCACAAAGAAGTCACCTGTGTTTTCAAGAACTCTCAACTTTGTCCCAAAAAAAGGCTGAGAAACCATTGCAGTACTGGCTTTTTTATATCTATGGGGTTGCCAGCTTTTTCCTTTGCAGCATTCATTTTTTGGTTTTTTATTTCCTTTTGACTTGGTCTAAGGCATTGGAGAACAAAAGAAAACATTCCTTATCCTGTGCACATCTTCCTCAGCAGTGCCAGCCTTTGCTCTGGGTAATTAAAAACGAACTGTGCTGTGGGATGGAAACACGATTTGCTTTGGTTTTGCAGAAAAGTCCTCACCACTTAAACTTGACGAGATTCACATTTTATTTGCATCATCTTATTAATGTGTTGTATTTTTTTTCCTCCCCAATTCTTTCTAGGTAACATTAATGGCTGCCAATTAAACTATTACTTCTTCTTGCTGGCTGCTATCCAAGGAGCCACCCTCTTGCTTTTCCTGATTGTTTCTGTGAAATACGAGCGCCAGAAATCCAAGGGGAGCGAAGTGGCTGCCAACGGGAGGCTCTGAGCCCCGGCCCCGAGCAGACTGTGCCAGCAGCACCCAGGGAAGGGGCAGTGCCCCAGGCCAGCAGCTCTCCTGCTCCCGGTGGCACTGCCCAGCCCTGCCCAGGCAGGAGCTGTGCCCCTGCCCTGCTGTCGGTGGGTAAGTGCCTTACGTCGCGGCGCTGTTCCTTGCGCTGCGTCCTGGCACAGGACAGCGACCCTTGGAGTGAATTCCCTGCCGGCCTTCGAGTTGCTCTTTGCTCGTGGGGAGATGTTTACTGAACTCCTAAAGCTGGGACACTTGGAAGTGGGGTGTAAGGAGTCACACGGACTGCTCTGACCCAAAGCTGAGCTCTGGACCCACAGAAACACTCGGCAGTTCCAGCCTGCCCCGAGGACACAGCAAAGAAAGCATTTGACAGGAGCCTCAAGCAGTGCTTACAAGCGTGGACTTTCAGTACTGAGAGTCACTTTGGGGGGAGAAACAGGGACAAATTAAACTACAAATTAGCACAGAGTCAAAAGGAATATAATTTTATCATTGACCTGTTGCTGACAGTGTTTCAAGGATTTAAGTCCAAACCCACAGTCAGGAGTATCCCACACTGAGGACTGAATCCCATCCCAGTGGCTTGTCAGACAGCTGCTGCAGACTTTGGTGCACATTAACACTCGTTGGGACTGAAATTGCTTGACTACAATAATGTTTTTATTTTTGAGCCTGCATTAGATGTGTTAGGACAACACCCACCTTTGGACAAGGCCCTGTTCAGTCTAACACTGTCACTCCCCTAAGGACTATTCCAAATATTTGCAGGAAGCAAAGCGAGCTGGGATTGTGAGCAGATCAATGCACAATAACCATTTAGCAGCCTTTAGCCAGGTCCCTCAGTCTTGTCTTACTTTTAGCTAACGTGCTCCAGGGTTTGCATCTTTCAGCAACACATTCCTCCAGCAGAGCAAATGGCTTTATGTTCAGCCTCTTGAATTTTAATGACGCTAACAACTGTACTTCAGATTGTGTGCAGACTGGTGTGGAGGGTGCAAGGAATTATGCAGAAAGAAAATAAAACCTTTTTATTAATGTGTTGAATTTTTATAGTTTCCTTCGTCTGCAGTTCTGTTGTTTAAAATGTCCTTATTTTGTACATGGACATCTTTTTAATGAGTTTACAAAATAAAATGAACCTCCATGCTGTGACTTTTGGCCCTTTGTTTCTAGGTGAATAAAATTATACTACAGCTGTTTTATTCTTTAGCCCTTAGTTCCTGAAGACACGTGGAAGGGTGATAGGTTTCTGGATGCCCACAGGTCCCCCATTAATCCTGTCAGGTACTACAGCAGTGTGCAAGCTGACCCGTCCTTGCCCTGATAAATCAGTGAGGATGCTTCAGCTCTTGCATTCCTCAGCATGATTTAAAACTGGAATAACTAAAGAATAATGTCTCTGTGAGGAAAAGCTCCTTTCCTTTTCTAACTCTGTTTTAGAAGCTCCATGTGCTGAGTTTCTGCAGTATCCCATTTATAACCAGCTAAAAAGGCCTGAGACAGTGGAAGCTGCATAAAGGACAGAACAGGGACCAAATAATTTTTCCCCCTTTTTTTGGCTGCTGTTCCAAAAAAAAACCCCTGTGGTGTTTCACATCTGCATCATTGATTCCCAAAGCTCACACAGGCCCACGACAGAGCTGGGTTGTGCCTCTTACGTGGTGTTCTGGGAGACTGAAGGCTTTCAGAAGTGTTCAGAAGTGTTGCTCTGAAGGACTGGCACTAGAGGCAGCACCTCCCAGAGGAGCCCTGCTCCTGCTCACAAACACCATCAGCTGTGGGATCTGGGTACTTTCTGATCAGTGAACTTAATTAATTGCACTGTTTTCCCCCAAGTTCTTACGTTTTATCAACATAAATTTCCCATCTGACAAGGGATAGTTAAAGCTGAGTTTAATGAAAGGAGAATAATCAGCAGCTTACCAGAGAAATCAGGTGTCTGACAGTGTGAGAGGCTGTGCAGGCAAACTTCAGTAAATCTTATTTAGGGGAAAAGCCAAGCAGTGGCTGCTGGCTCAGGCTGCTCCGTGTTTGGGCAGAGCCTGTCCCCTGGTACAGCACATACAGAGTGTCACTGGGGCTGTCCCCCTGGTACAGCACAGAGTGACACTGGGGCTGTCCCCTGGTACAGCACAGAGTGACACTGGGTGTCACTGGGGCTGTCCCCTGGTACAGCACAGAGTGTCACTGGGGCTGTCCCCTGGCACAGCACAGAGTGACACCGTGCTGCTTCCACCACTCTGGAGAGGAGCTGAACATGCAACCCCTTGTATCATTTAAATTCTCATTTGGGATGACTTGGCTCAGCTCCAGGCACAAGTAATTATGACCGTTTATGAATATTAATCTGACACTTCTCATCAAAGGGATGAGGCCTTGTAGTGACTCAAAGGCTTCGCTGGTTCTTCCCCCCCATCTCATCTTTCGGTGTTTCCACTCCAGTCACAGAAATAAGACCAATCAATTAACTTTATGACTGAGCACTGCGGCTCATTAATGAAATACCTTGAAGTTTTAGAGTTTGAGTTACATTCACTTCTTAGCTTGTTCCAGTGCAATGGGAAGATCTGACAGGAGTTACCCTAATGGAAGCTTTCAAGCCTCTGTCTTTCCATGTGCCTTCAATTCAAAGCACAACCCAGAAAAGTACTTGTTCAACATGAGAGGAGTTCTGAGAGTAAAGTTTGGTACCTTTAGTTGTAAAGAATTGTAGAAAGAATTAGCATGCACCTTACAGTGCCTACCCAGGCTGTAACCAGGGATGAAGGATGGGAGCCTGAGTTTCACTTGAGATTAGAAGGTGGGTGCATTGCTCATCTAATTGTGGATATTTCCAGACTGCAGCAAAACCTGTTTTCTCCTGCCTTTGTGTCTATACTGAATATCCCTCCTCAAAAAAGGCAAGTCTTTTCTCATTTATTCTGCTTATATAAACCTCCAGCATGAGTTTAATTACAGTAGTTTAGACATCCATCACTATTTCCCTCCAAAGTCTGCAGTCACCTCTGAGTTGGTTTTATTTGTGTATTTTTGGTGTTAACAGAAGTGGCTCAGGGCTGACATGAGACAAGGTTGCTCAGCTTAACAATAAACCCGTGTTAGAAGCTGCACAGAGTTCTTAATTTCCAAAAAAGCAATTTCAAACACCAAATCTTATCCCAGTGATTTTGTTTATATGCAGAGCAAGTTATGCCACTGCAGCAAAGCCCTCTGGGGAGGCAGATTAAACCACGTTCCATTTGAACAGTCAGTGGTTTGAGACTGATTCATTTCTGAGGAAGCAGAGAATTTGTAAACCAACGCTGCTGGTGGAACAATGCACATACCTGAGAGCCTGGTACCTGCTGGCCCCGGAGCAAGGATGGCCCTGCAGGGAAAGAAGAGAGATGAGAGCTAGGGGCAGAAGCCATTAAACACAAAATACCCTTCTTTGAGTATTTTTCTACTTCCTTATCCATATTTTTCATTAAACACCTTTCTTTTATCAGGACATTTCCCTCCAAATATAGAGATCCCAGGTTCCAAATAAGCACAGAACACTGAGGGCTGTCCTTCAGTGGAGGGAGCGCCTGTGCCCAGCTGAGCTGTGTGTGCAGCCTGTGGGACAGGCTGGAGGCAGCTCCAGGATGGAGGAACCTCAGCCCAGGCAGGCACAGCCAGTCCCTGCCTGGCTCTGCTGCTCCAGGGCTGTCCCCAGGGCTGTCCCCAGGGCTGTCCCCAGCACAGAGCCACCCTGCACAGCCTGCAGCCCCCTGGGACCAGCACAGACGCCCAGCAGCCACCCCACAGCATCCTCCTCCTCCCCCTGCAAGGAGGTGTTAGCCAGTGATGGGAGCTGGTGACACGGGTCCATAGATCACTCCTGACAGGGGACAGAGCACTTCCAGGGACAAGGGAAAACAAGGGAAATACTGCCCAGGCTTCTGCAGGAACTTCAAACACATAATGCACTTTCTGACAGCTGAGAGACACACGTGACTGTCCTGAGTGACAGCCCTGGGACAGGCTGGACAGTGGTGGGGTGTCCTCTGGGGCCATTGAGAACCTGCCTGGATGTGACCCTGTGCCACCTGCTCTTGGTGCCCCTGCCTCAGCAGGGGCTTGGACTGCACGAGCTGCAGAGGCCCCTCCAGCCCCAATCCTTTCTGACCCATCCCATCACCTTTCCAGGGCTCTTGGCCCTGATCTCGGGAGACCCCAAGGCCCCAGTTGTTCTGTCTGCTGTAGCCATGGAAACTGGTGAATTCTGT
This sequence comes from Aleadryas rufinucha, assembly GCA_013397815.1. Lineage (NCBI taxonomy): Eukaryota > Metazoa > Chordata > Aves > Passeriformes > Aleadryas > Aleadryas rufinucha. Next base: position 30,550 of record VZTH01002089.1, read on the forward strand.
GTGCCAGCACAGTAACTGTGGCACATCCAAGTCACAGGAACCGATAACTTGATGATAATGACAAATGGCTCCACTGGCAGCGAGCTGCTCTCAAGTGCAGCCCTGCAAACACAACATCTGTGAGGAGCAGCGTTCTGCTCAGCTGGGAGGAAAGGGCTCCAGGGAGGAGATGCTCAGGGCTGGTGCCTCACTCCCAATCCAGGCACGTTGTTAGGCAGACACTGAAATAATTAAAATGTGGGAGAGGGTTCCCGTTGATTGACTGCACATTTTAGAGCTTTTGTCAAACATAGGAAGTCTGGAGATGCCCTAATTCCTGTTTCAGCAGACAAATCTCTCTAGTTCAGCCTTTCCAGCTTTCCCCTTCGCTGTCCTGGAGCAGCCCCTGCTCTGTTGTGCAGGGATTAACCCCAGACACAGCCCCAAACCCAGCCTGGGTAACTCCTGGCAGCCACACAGGCTGTCAAAAGTTTAATAATTTCAAAAATTATATCACACACGTGCACAATCCTCGTCATTTCTGAATTCCAGCTCATCAAACTGACGAGCTTTAACGTGATGAAATTGCTGTGTGATACAAAACTGTCCAAATTCGAGTCCTTATGAAAGCACGAAGCGCTGCAATAATTTAAAGTGGGCTTTTCAAAGCACTCTCATGTTGCTGGAGCACTTCAAATATTTTCATAAGGCTGTCAAAGCAGAAAATGGTCAAATAGCCTTTTGAGGTAAAAGCAGTAGACATCAGAACATACTCCCCAGACAGAAAAACACTTGCAGTGTCTTGAAAAGTAAAAATTCCAGCTCATCTCCAGCTTGCAGCTTCCTGAAGCACAAGGGTATTTGTTGATGGAGTTAAAAGCAAGAGATCTGTCCCCTATGGATGTCAAAGCAGGGTTCAGGCCCTGCAAATATCCTCACTCAAGAGAGCAGCTGGCTGTCAGTGCAGAGGTGTCTGCTCTCACCTATCCCCAAAACCTGTAGTTTTATTTGTGTCCTGGTGTGCCAGCCTGGGCACGAGCAGAGCAGCTCTGAGATAGCTCACATGATCTCTCAGCAGTGATTTATGCTGCATCCAGCAGCCTGATGCTCATGTTTTTTGGAGAAGATGGCTAATTTGGGGTACAAATTCATTTTGTTTGGTTTTGCAGATACGAGTGAGACTTGAGAGGATCTGCTTCCAATTAAATCTGTGCTACAGAACTACAGAATGCAGTAGGAAAATCTGCCATGATAACATCCCCCTTCAATTTCCTCTTTAATTTTTGGTACAATAGATGGATTTTCTCCTGCCTTCTTCTGGAGAAGAGACTAATGCATCCCCGAAGTTAATAAAATGATATGGGGTCATTTTTATTGAAAGAAAGTTAAACATCTGCTGTGTCTATTGCAGTATATTAAACAATATTTTATTATTCTCCCTTCCCTGACGTGACTCAGGTCCCTGGCAGGCACAGAGCCCCGTTGTTTGCTTTTCATATACATGTAGCAATTTAAAATGTGCCTGTGAAATAAAATCTGGAGATAGAGACCAGCTGCAGATGCAGAGCAGTCAAGGGCAGGGGTACTGAGGGTCCCTGGGTGTGCTGGGTGTGCCCAGCCAGCCCTCCCTGCTGCCCACTGTGCCCCTCAGCGCAGGGGAGGCTGAGCTGGTTCCCTTCCCCTCGAGCCTTGCTGGGAGTGCAGCAGCTTTGGCAACGCTTCCCACCCACCCTGGGGGAGCACAGGGGCAGGAGGGACACAGACACACATTCTGAGTCCTTTTTCATCCAGTCCTGCTGGAGGCTGGGAGCCCGGGGACAGCAGGAGGGAAAAGCACTTCGGTTCATCCCGGCACTGCCTGGCCGTGCCAGCAGAGCCACGGAGCCGGAGCAGCCGTGGCAAGGGGCTCGACAGGAGCCAGAGCTGTGCCCCAGCACCATTTACAGAGGGGGAACAGCCTGGCCCAGGCATTTGCCCGGCCCCAGGCATTTCACAGAGGTGTTTGCCTGCAGCTGCCAGCATTTGGAGTAGATGTTTACAGGGAGTAAGGTGAGGGAATGGTGAGAGCACAACGGAGCCATCAGCTGCTGGCACGAGCTGGAGTTAAAACAGACAGAGGGTTCAAATGGTGCCACAAAATGCCCCTTTGTCCCACAGCTGCTTCTCCTTACACACAGTCACCTGGCTTCTGTTCATGAACTGAAATAATGCAGCACCTGCTCAGGCCAGCCTTGTTCTTGGGTAAATCCCTGAGCTGTGGTCCCTGGACGTTCCCTCCAGCTCAGCCCCGCGTGGGAGGAGAACTGCCACACCTCAGGGGACAGGGAGGGCGAGGACAACCTCAGCTCCGTGCCTCACAGGACTTTTTCAAGGCCAAAGAACAAGTCTGTGGCAATTATCTGTGCCTCAGCTCCCCCCGTTTGTGTAATTAGTGTAATGATCCTGATTTATCTGACGGGCATTTCGAGGCTCCCTTTAATTCATTAATGTATTAATGCACCTTGAGAGGCTTTGTTTTAAGGGATTAAACCAAGAATTAGAACAGAATCAGTGTCAGATCCAAGACACCTTCATGGAAACTGTAATCACAGGCTTAGCTAATTATTGTGTTTCTTTTCCAANTCTCAGGGATAAGGAGGGGATCCAGCTCTTCCTTAAAGGTCACAGATAAATGACAGACTTGCCCTGACTCTCTCCCACCCCACTCCATCTGCTCCCCCATTCCCAGGGCCAAAGCTCTGCCCCTGCCCGGCCGCCCCACCCGAGGAGCAGAGGCAGCTCCTGCTCCCAGCAGGGCTCTTTCCACACCTTGTGACACTCAAGAAAAACCAGAGCAAGAGTCGCTGCTATCAGTGCCCTGCCTGGATATTAGGGAGCATTTGAAGGAAATCCATTCTCCCTCCCCCGAGTTGTTTCCACCTAAACCCTTCACTGCCACCAGAGGGAAATTTCCCAGCTGGGAAATCAAACCTCATTTTCCCCCGGGGCAGCTCAGGTGATAACTGCTCAGCCACTGGCAAATTTTATTATACCAGGAGCTCTTCTCCTTTTGTTTTCCATCCAGCTGATCTCCCAGCTCTGCTCTGAACCACTCAGTGCATTCCCTTCTCTATTTCTTGCTTGTCAGCCACGCAGAGGCGCGAGGGCCGTGGAGCGCTGCTGTCACCTGAAGGGACACAGGCACGGCAGAGACGCAGCCGAGGGAGACAGGGAAATGCATGTCCTGAAACATTAAAAATTTCCTGGGTTCCAGGTTTGCTCCCAGAGTTTCTGGTCATCCAGAGGCAGCGATGCATTAAACTGGAAAGCGATTTTATTGAGTAATATCGGGCAGGTTGCTTGCAAAAAAATAAAGGCTGGAGATTGTTGAGCTCCACCAGTGGCATAAACCCAGCTCAGCCAATTCATTAACTCCCACCATCCTGGGATCTTTGTCTGAATCAACACGTGCAAGTAAAGAGATGTGGGAATGTTCCTCNCCAAAGCTCTGCCCCTGCCCGGCTGCCCCACCCGAGGAGCAGAGGCAGCTCCTGCTCCCAGCAGGGCTCTTTCCACACCTTGTGAAACTCAAGACAAAACAGAGCAAGAGTCGCTGCTATCAGTGCCCTGCCTGGATATTAGGGAGCATTTGAAGGAAATCCATTCTCCCTCCCCCGAGTTGTTTCCACCTAAACCCTTCACTGCCACCAGAGGGAAATTTCCCAGCTGGGAAATCAAACCTCATTTTCCCCCCGGGGCAGCTCAGGTGATAACTGCTCAGCCACCGGCAAATTTTATTATACCAAGAGCTCTTCTCCTTTTGTTTTCCATCCAGCTGATCTCCCAGCTCTGCTCTGAACCAGTCAGTGCATTTCCTTCTCTATTTCTTGCTTGTCAGCCACGCAGAGGCGCGAGGGCCGTGGAGCGCTGCTGTCACCTGAAGGGACACAGGCACGGCAGAGACGCAGCTGAGGGAGACAGGGAAATGCATGTCCTGAAATATTAAAAATTTCCTGGGCTCAAAGTGTGCTCCCAGAGTTTCTGGTCATCCAGAGGCAGCAATGCATTAAACTGGAAAGCGATTTTATTGAGTAATATCGGGCAGGTCGCTTGCAAAAAAATAAAGGCTGGAGACTGTTGAGCTCCACCAGGGGCATAAACCCAGCTCAGCCAATTCATTAACTCCCACCATCCTGGGATCTTTATCTGAATCAACACGTGCAAGTAAAGAGATGTGGGAATGTTCCTCAGGCAGTGAAAACAAAGCCAAGGCTTCACCCACGCCCGCTGCCCGTGCACCACTCCCAACGCTGCACTGGGATTCCCATCACAAGGAAAGAAGGAAAAGCTGCCTCAGGGATTCCTGGGTGAGGCTGCAGGGCACAGGATCCCATTTCTCTCCCTGGAGGGGGCACATTCCTGTCTGTGTCCCTTATCCCCAGGGAGCAGGGACAGCCCTTCCGGAGGGGAGCTCTCTTTGGGAAGAAATTCAGTGTACTCCAGAGGGTCACCCTGTGCCCTGCCAGCACAGGATCAGCTCTGCTCTGGCTTTTCTCTCCCTATCTCTGCTTTCCCTCCACGCAGGGCCGAGGCTGAAGGAGGCACAGGGCACCCAGGGCTGCTCTCTCTGCCACAGCTTGGTTTTGGCTTCCCCGAGGAGCTGAAAGCCTCCCAGAGCTGGGCATCTCCAGGACTCTTCCTTTTCAGAGTGACTGCCTCGACAGAGGTAAGAGCCTCCCCAGGAGCATCCCAGAGGACAGACAGAGCTCTGCCCACCCTGTGCCAGCATCCCTCGGGCTGCTGGGTTCTCCTTGGTCCTGCCCAAACACTGACCGTGCTCGAGTGCCACTGAAACAACATTCGGTGCTTGTGCAATCACTTCAGGCTCTCAGAGAACAAATATTTAGCTGAAGTGCTGCTTTTAAAAAAGGAAAGCCAGCGCTTTGAGAGCGTGTGATTGTCCCACAGGCGGTTTTAGAGCAGGGCTTGAACACATGGGGCACAGGCTGGGCCACAGATAACCCTCAGCAGGGTAAAAGAAAGGGAACCAAGTGAGGAACCCTGCAGAGATTTGGGTGTCTCTGAGGGGCTGAGCAGCCTGGCTGGGGCAGGGGACACCTGAGGAGAGCTACAGGCTTCCAGCAAGTGACTCCTGAGCAGGGCTGGACCAACCAACACCATGCAAGGAGGTGTTTCCCTGGCACTGCCCCAAACCTGATGCACAGTGCCCCAGGCTGCTGCACCTGACAGAACATTTTTGTTAAGTAAAACAAGAGTTTTGAAGAAAACTCCAAGGCAAAGCAGGAAATCCTGCTGCTTCTGAGGCTCTCTGAGGCTCGAGCCCTTCCCTCTGACATAACGAGCAGTAGGAGAAGTGAAATAAAATGGATAATGAAGAACAGGATGATTAATAAGGAATGGGAGAGTGAATGAGGGAAATAACTCTTCCATTGTTAGAATGGTGCTAGTGGCAGCTTTATAGCAACTTATCATTTCTATTTAAAGCCTGGTTTGGGGGCTATAATCTCTCAGCTGTTCTCTGTACCATCTGGCTGAAATTTAGCATAAAATTTGTTATCTCAGAGGTAAATTAATTCTTTTCCCTTTATCAAAATTGCTGCATTTGGGCAAAAAAACCACCCAAGATATAGAGACCCACATTCAGGAGTGTTTTTATCAGCTGAGAGCAATCTTTGCTTTAAAAACAGCTTGTTGAGATAGCCTGGTTATGGGAACCACATCCAGTCCTTCCAGAGTGTTTTAACATTGCCTGGATGTGCTCCTGAAGTGCTGCAGGTGGAGGCTCAGAGCTGGAACAGCCCCAGGGGCACAAGGACATCCCTGTTCCCCTGAGCCCACTGGCACAGGGTCCAAGGGCTCGGTCTGCCCATGGCAGAGAGCACAGGCAGGGGCTGGGGAGGGTCTGGAGGGTGCCAGGGGCACCTCTGGGCAGAC
>VZTH01002090.1:4263-16893 GCA_013397815.1 Aleadryas rufinucha
GGGACAGAGGGGACAGAGGGGACAGAGGGACACTCAGGGCACGGCGAGGGCCGGTTAGGGGATGGAGGGGACAGAGGGGACGGGGGGACAGAAGGGACAGAGGGACACTCAGGGCACGGCGAGGGCCGGTTAGGGGATGGAGGGGACAGAGGGGACAGAGGGGCCGGGGGAGCTGTGGCAGGACGCCAGGGGAGCCGAGCCCAGCGCGGATCTGCCACACCATCTACGTTGCTCGGGCTCTGGGATTTTCCACAGCCTCGGTGAAGAAAACAGCCGGGTTAGAGCCCAGCAGCCTCCTGCCCAGGGCTCGGACAGCTGAGAGCACCAGGCTGAGCATCGCCCGGCCCCACACCCCGAGCAAACCCCCAACAAAACACGGGAAGGGCTTTCTGAGGACAGCCAGGCTCCGGTGGACCCTCCAGGCCTTCCCACTCCCGTCACCGAGCAGCGCCGGCCAAATCCAGGGCTCGAGAGTCACCAATGAGGAGACCAAATTGCTCCTGTAGGGTGTCGGGTTTTGTTTCCCAAATTGCTCTGAATGAGGAATGAGCCCGGGGATTTTGTGGGCTGCAGCAGACAGGGAAAAGCAGCAGAACTCAAACAAATATGGGATTTGGAAGGAGTGATTCCCCCAGCTCTGGTTTTTACACCCCTGTAGCAGCAAGCTGCTGCTGACACCTTTCTGTGAGGAAAGGAGCAGGTAGACGTGCTCACTCTTTTCTGTAAGAAATTGCATTAAAGAGCAAATATTTCTATTTCTTTAAGCACAGGGACCTTTCACACTCCCCCAAAGAGCCAGGAATTTCTCCAGCCTCTGTTGAAAAAGCAACAGCCAGAAGAAATGTCCTCACAGGTCAAAAGCCACTTTTCTTACTGGAAAGACACAAAGTCTTTGCACTGAAAATTTAATTTTTAGGTCCACAAAGCACCACTGTTAAGGATGAGTCTGTTCCCTGGATCTGCTGCCAAAAGATGGAAAATTAATGACGCTCCCAGCCGTGATGAGCCCAGTGTCCCTGCGCCTGGATCTTCCCTGAGAGCACCCGGGTGAGCAAACCCAGCCAAGCCTGAGCCTTCCCAAGGCTCCAGCGAGTTCCAGGGAAAGCAAGACCATGGAAGTGTGTGGGGGGAGCGGGGGGAGGCAGCTCTTGACAGCAGAAAAACAAGGTGATGGATGGTCCCTCCGGCAGTGCCAGGCTTGGGATCCCTCCCCATGTCCTGCCCCGGGAGTTCCTGGCTCATCCTTGGGTTCTGCTGTGCTGGTGCTGGCCCGGCCCTGCTGGTTTGGGCTTGGATCAGGGATCAGGGCTCACACCAGACCAGTGACAGCATCACCCTCACACACCCCCAAGGGGGATGCTGAGACAGGAGCGTGGAAAAGGCTCCAGAGCACTGCCTCTTCAAATCTGGGGGTTATCCCCTTTTTGTGGTTATTTTTCCCAGCCCCAGCAGCCAGCAGGGATTCTTCAACCCCTTCCCACCTCTCAGCTCCCCGAGGAGATGCAGCTCCTCCGGCTGAGAAGCAGAGGCAGCTCCAGGGGGCAGAGGGACTCCCGCCTAAACCTGTTGCTGACTCCAGCAAAGCTTTCCCCATCCCCGCAGTGGAAGCGGGAACAGAAGCAGGCCTGAGCAGAAGAGCAATTTCCTTATTTACTCTTGGCACAGATCCACGCAGCGAGCGAGGAGGGGAGCGAGCACAGCCCTGAGCTGGGAGTTTCCCACCTCCAGCAGCTGCTGCAAAGACCCCCCTGCTCCCCACAACACTCCCCAAAAACTGCATCGGGCTCATCCTTCCCTCCCCTTGCTCTTTTCCCCGGGTGTGCTGAGGCTCTTTGAAGAGCTCGTGCGTTCCCTGCCGCCCTGAGCCGTGCGTGGGCAGCGACCGCGCTGAGATCCCAGCGGTCCCTGAAAGCTTGGGGCAGCCCTGGATCCAGCACCCAAACAGCACCAGCTGTGGGATCAGGGTTTGCTGGGAGCTGCCAGCAGTGCAGGGACCTGCTGTGGTTTATGGGGCTGCTCTTTGCCTCTCGCTCCGAACTCTGGAGCAAGGATGCAAACAGGCACAGGAGCAGGGTCAAATCACACTGCTCACTCTGATTAAGTCTCAAGCATCACATTTTGGGACTGAACTGCACAGAGGTGTTTGATTTCCCCAGGGATTCTCAGCAAACCTGCCCAAGGCCAGCACTTCATTCTCTCCATCAGCTGATCCCAAGCCACACTTGCAGGAGCACCTGGGAAGGAGCTCAAGACTCTGTCCCTCAAGGCTGTCGTGGTTTCCCACCGCACCCAGGGCCAGGTGCCACCACAGAGTGAAGCCACCACACACACAGGGGTTGTGCTCTGCTAATTGCCACAGTGGTTGAACAGAGCTGGTGTCCCAGTAACTCGCCCTGGGGCTACCCAGAGTCACCGGGATGGCTTTAGGAACAGGCTTGCTGCCCATAAAAGAGCCTTGTGTGACCCCGGGGGCTCCTCCCGGAGCTGGCACTGCCTGCTCCCTGCAGGAGCTCGGCTCCGAGGCTGGGAGCTGGCGGCACATGGGATGGGGTAAAGCAGGGAGGCAGCAAAGCCCAGGAGTGTCCTGTTGTTGGGGACAGAGGCCTGGCATTCAGCTCGTGTGGCATCGTGTCCCCATGCAAATGTGGGCTGGTCCTCACTCCCCCCAGCCAGGCAACTCCAGGGGATGCTCCCGTGAGCATTCCCAGCTCGATCCCGCAGGCTCAGGCCATGTGCGAGCCATGGCCCCGCACTGCCAGCAAGAATCAGAGTGAAAATCAGCTGCACGATGCTCTAAGGAGCCAGAAATCGCTGCTGTGCCATGTTCGTGTGCTGATGAAGGAGGTGGAGCTTTTTAAGGGACACACAGATGTGGCACTTGGGGACATGGGTCAGTGGCCGAGTGCTGGGGGAAGGTTGGACTCGTGGAGCTTTTTTCCAACCCAAACGATTCTGTGGTTCCATCCCAACCAGTCTCACTGGCTGGACTCATCCTGCCTCCATATCCCTCCATCCAAGCAGAGGACAGGGCTCGAGTGCCAGGGCAGCCCCATGCCAAGGTGTCTGCACCCAGCAGGACACATTTTTGGGAACTGCTGAGCAGGACCCAAGTGCTGAAGGGAGATAAAGGGTCTGAAGCCATCCCCGGCAGCAGGGAGCACAGCAATACCCCTGGGAGCAGCCACAGGAACAAGAAACACATTCCACGCAGGAATCCACAGCAATCCAGCTCAATCTCCTCCAGGCTCAGGTCCAAGGGCAGGAGCAGCTCTTCTCTTTGAGCTGCCCCAACAAGAACAACCTCTGGAGCCGGGGTTAAACCACGATGGGTGCCAAGATCTGCAGCTCATTCCCAAACCAGCTCCACCTCCTGATTTCCACAGCTTGCACAGACACCAGTACCTGTCCCAGGATCTGACAGATGGCCATCAGCGAGTCGGGCTCAGAACCAAGCTCATCTCAATTTGTAGAGCAGCCAACATCCCAGTACCAGAACAAACAGCCTCAGCAGGAGATAAATCAAGACCAAGGGAAGAGGCGCCTCTGAGGCTCCCAACAGCTTTTGGCTGGAGGCTGCTTTGCCCCCTGGTCCCCTTTGGTCATCTCTGGTCAGCTCTGGTCACCCTCGACCATACTGGAGCATTTCACTAGGCCAGCCCTGACCTCTCAGGACAGCGTCCCACCCATGTGTCCCACAGCCCAAGCAGGACACAGGTGCTGAGGTCCCCTCTTCCCAAAAGGTCTCAAGCATCACCAGAGCCCCTCTGGACACCAGATCCGGCTTTCTCCAGGTGAAACATCATTCCAGCAACGTGGGGGTGAGTGACCCATGCACACCTTCTATTTCAAAGGGTAAAAGGCACTCTGAAATTTGCAGGGAAGATATCAGAACACCCCAAGAACGATCACCAAAGTGCCCTTTCAAAGAGCTGCTGCTGCCACTGCACAAGGACAGAAACCTCCTGGTCTCCTGCGATCCAGGGATGGGATTTGGGAGCGAGTGAAAGCAGCTCTGGATCCTCAGCTCTTAGAGCTGCTCCACTTCTCCTGGCTTCAGTGGGACCAGAGTCAAGTGCTTCAGCTGAAGCCTGACTTCAGCATTTTCTAAGGAGGAAGATCAGCACAGGCTTTCCTCCCTCCCCTCCATCCCTTCCAGTTCAGCATTGCCCCTCCCAGTCTGGCGTGGGGCTAAATCTCTCTCCCCTCTCCACATTAGCAGGCATTAAGAAAAGAGACCAACTCCACAGGAAAAGGCACTTGCAGGGAAAAAACATGAGGCATTTCAGCAGATATTTGATGGTACCCCAAGGATGAGTGAAGCTTTTCCTCTCTGTCCTCTTTCTGAGGTTGAGCAGCAATGCCAAAGGGAATCTTTGATATCCCAGCAGGAAAAAACCAATTCACTTCTACAGCTGATAAATGTGATTGCCCCCAAACACCTCCCTGCGTCTCATCCAGTCTGTGTCATCCCAAGCAGTTCCAAAAGTAACAAACCCTCGAGGCTCTCCAAAGCACCAACAGGTCTTGGGGAGCAGCTCAGAGGTGAGCACATCATCCCTTCTCCTGCCTGCTCCCAGCTCCCAGGCGCTGTTCCCTGTGAGAGCGGGCAGCACTCGGTACCAGGGAGGTGGAAGTAGGTCAGCTCTGCAGCCACAGCATCCCACGCCACCCTGGACACACAGAACGCTGCACAACTGGAAAACCGAGCTGTGCCCTAAGAATGATCCCAGAAATCGAGGGTGCAGCTGGTTTTTGTGGCACTGGATTCACCCTCTCTGGAGCTGGAGTGGTGGGAGATGGGCAGACGAGCAGGGAAGTCTGGGACCAGGTTGAAGAAGAATTTGTTTTGTCATGGGAAGAAGAGTTTTGTGTTTTCCTGACTCATTTCGCCCTCAGTTTCCTGTGGAAAACCTCAACACATAGCACAGCTCCCGTTCCAAGCCCAGAGGAGCCTTTCTGGCAGCCCGGAGCTGCTGGCAAGGCAGCGCTTGACACATCGCGGCTCCCCACGCTCGAGCCCACCAAGAGCCACCGGAGGGGAGAGGGAAGGAAAAGCCTCTGGATTTTTTTTCCCTACTGAAACCCTTTTGGTCACCTTCAGTCACAACCTCACCATGTCCCCAGGAGAGATGTCCCACTGCCACCACCTGGGGATGAGTGGTTGGACCCCAGGGAGCAGAGCTGGAGGGGCAGAGGTTGGAGCACTCTGTCCCCAAGGAGGGCAGGGTCACAGACCCCAAAGGGGGGCCACTGGGGAGGAGAAAACAAAATGTGGAGCCAGCACGGAGAGATGCAGTGGACGGAGGTGAAGCAGATGGAGAGGCAGGAAGACGCGGATTTGGGGAGCAGAGAACAGCCAGGCGGGCGGGTGGAGATGAGCCACGGTCTTGGATCGGCCCAACAAACCTGCACTCAGCCTCCACTCACCCTCCCCAGGTGCTGCTCACACCTCCAGCCGTACCTTTCTGGATGCCTCCATCCGCTGCACAGGAGAAGTCCCCCGTGGCCAGCAGGAAGCACGTGGAGGATTTCTTGTTCTTGTCCCGGGTGCTGGAGCGCCGCATCGGCCGCTTCTCCTCGTCCGTCGGGGACAGCGGCTGCTCCTCGTCCGACAGCACCACGTTGGCCTCGCCGTTCTGCTTGGAGTCTGCAGGGAGGTGGCAGAGACCCGTCAGCAGCTGACAGAGCCACAGGAGGAAGTGCTCAGGGTGGGCGGAAGGGGCTGGTCGCACCGTGCAAGGAAGCAGAGGAGCAGGTTGCAGGTGGCCCGGAGCAACACCCACCAGTTCAGGTGCTGATCCCAGCCTGGACACGCTCACTTGGAGCAGCCAGGGGAGCAGGACACAAATACAATTCCAAGCAGCTCCAGTCCTGCTGAGGGTTATAAAACCTGCGTGAAGCCAAAGCTGGGGATGAAACACCCCAGGTTTTTGAGATCCACCCACCTAATTGGAGGGAATTAGCTCTCCAAAATTCACACTGCTGAGGAACGGGCTGCTCGGGGTAGTGGGAAGTGCTAATTTATGTCCCCTGGCTCCCTGGTTCGTTGGCTGAGAGGGTGCTCTGCCACGTGAGGGCCTGCCCTGAGCTCCTGGCTCTGACTGCTCCCCACTGCCAGGGCTCCTGGGACAGGTGGGATTTGCAGGCAGGTGGAAAAAGGAGATTTTAAAAGGAAAAGAGCTTTTTGGGGCACCCGGAACTCCCTGTTTCCCTGTCCCAGGGGAAGGACCACCACTGTTAAACACATGTAGTCAGATGTGCAGCTGCCCAGGGCTGACCTCGGTGCTGGTGCAGGACACAACCCCACCATGGTGCCTCCCATTCCAGCACCCCGGAGGTGCCACTGGCAGCAAACCAAGACAAAAGGGGCAGAGCAGCCACCATGGGCAGCACTGGCACTGGGGCAGGGCTCACACAGACCCCCAGAGTTAACCCAAGGGATGGTGCCACAGCTGCCCACAGCTGGGACTGGGCCTTCTCCTGATCCAAAGGAAAGACTTGGCCAACCCCCAAACTTCAGCTCAGCGTGTGAGACGAAAAAAAGAAATGTCCAGGGCCTGGTTTTGCTCAGGATTTGGAGCAGCAGCGTAGGGACTCTGTCTACCAGAAGATGAATGAGGAGGTGGGGTCAAGCCCCAGGGAATGTCCATGGATTTATCAATTTTGATGAAGGTTTCCCTGATTTATGGTGGGAGGAAGCAAAATCTGTCCCAAGGGCATGACCAGGCTAACATGGGAGCAGGGCAAGTGGCCTTACCTCTGTCAGTGTGAGGGAGAGGTGGGTTAGGCAGGGGCACCTTGAAACCCACCATGGTGACTTGATCTGTGCCATTAGGAGGGAAGGATGTGGCCTTTGGGAAAGCAGGATATGGCCTTTCCCCCTGCCTGGATGGGGGATTTGACCTGCAGTGCCCTGGTCCCCCAGCATGGCCCCCAACACCCTCCCACCTGAGGGGCCCGGCCCTTCCCGCACCAAGGTCTCACCCACCCAGAGCTGGGGGCCACATCCTGCGCCATCCCCAGGGACTCGGGGACACAGGGACCAAAACCATTGCCTTGAGGGCTCCCAGAGGTCTTCCCCTCCCTCGGCCCCACCTTTGGGGTCTCACCTGACCGTTTGCGCTCGGTCGCCCCCTCCTCCACCGCCAACGGGCACGTGTCGCTCTGGGTGCTGTTCCGGGGGGAGTTCTCCTCGGATTTGCCGTAGGTGGGGGAGTCCAGCGGGGCCGGACGGGGTATATGCTTTTTCTTCTTCTTTGGCAGCTTCTGCTTGGCCATGGCCAATGAATAGTACATCCCAAAGTTATTGACGATGACGGGCACGGGCATGGCGATGGTCAGCACCCCGGCCAGGGCGCACAGGGCGCCCACCACCATCCCCGACCAGGTCTTGGGGTACATGTCACCATAGCCCAGGGTCGTCATCGTGACCACGGCCCACCAGAACCCGATGGGGATGTTCTTAAAGTGAGTGTGGTCGCTCCCGGTGGGGTCGGACGTCTTGGCTCCGATCCGCTCGGCGTAGTAGATCATGGTGGCGAAAATCAAGACCCCCAAGGCGAGGAAGATGATGAGGAGCAGGAATTCGTTGGTGCTGGCCCGCAGCGTGTGGCCCAGCACCCGGAGACCCACAAAGTGCCGCGTCAGCTTGAAGATCCGGAGGATCCGGACGAAGCGCACCACGCGCAGGAAGCCCAGCACGTCCCGGGCGGCTTTGGAGGACAGGCCACTGAGACCCACCTCCAGGTAGAAGGGCAAGATGGCCACGAAGTCAATGATGTTGAGCAGGTTTTTAATGAAGAGAAGCTTATCTGGGCAGCAGATGATGCGAACCAGGAACTCGAGGGTAAACCACAGCACGCAGACCCCTTCGATGTAGGTGAGGATGGGCTCCGTCTCCACTTTGTGCGTCAGCAGGACCGTCGTGGTGTTGCCGACCACCAGCGTCTCCGTCACGTTGACGTCGATGTTGAAGGCCTCGTGCGTCTCCAGGCAGAAGGTTGTGATGGAGACCAGGATGAAGAAAAGCGAGGCGAAAGCAACCACCTGTGGAAGTCAGAATTACATTGGCCATGAGCTGACGTGGGGCAACCTCTTCTGTTTGGAGGGGGTCAAAACACTCCAGGTGCTGCCACCCACTGCCCCAAGGCCGGGTGGAGAATGGGGAGGGCCTCTCCCTGGACCTCTCCCATGTGTTGACAGCAAACCTCAGTGCCTGAGATCATCATTCCAGGACCTTTCTACAAGTGCTACAATCTGTGCAGGAGAACAGGCTCCAGCTGTGCCTGGAGATGTGCCAGGAATGGCAGCGGTGGGGGTGAAGGGGAACTGGGACAGCCTGGGACTGCAGCAATCTTCCACTGGGAACAGACATGAAAAGGGAATTTTTGACAGGACAAATTCAAAGAGCTTTCCCCCACATTCATCACAAACCCCTCCAGATGCCAGGTTCACACTGTTCACTGGGGTCTGGATGTGTCAGAGACGTCCTTTGACCCCTGCCCTGAGGGTCAGTGGTGGGTGATGTGCCCACAGGAGGTCCAGGACTGAGAGGGCAGGATGAGGAGAGGAGCAGGCAGAGCTCAGCCTCCTGCTGGTGCCTGGACCTGGTGATGCCTGGATGTTCCCTTTTCTCCACTCTGCCCAAGCAGCGAGACCTTCATCCCCTCCAGGTCATCTCCTCCTCCTCCCTTCTCGCCTCAGATATGAGTGAGGAGGGGCCGGCAGCACACATTGGAGGTCACAGGCTGTGTCACAAAGGACCACCTTGTCGTGCTCCCATCAATCCTGCTCAGCTCCGTCCCTCACTCACTGTGAGCCCATTACCTGGAGCATCTGTTTCCAAGAGCTGCCCCCCCCCAAAAAACTGCCTCCAAGCAGAAAAACTCTTGTTCTACCTTCCTCCAGCACAAAAACACGGTGGTTTCAGCTTCCCAGGAGCAGAGCCTGCTGCAGCCCCTCTGCTGCACCTGCACCAAGCAGGGTGTGACCTTTTGCTGTCAAACCCACCCAAGCGGCCGCGCTGGGCAGAGCCGCACCGTGAGCCTGCTCCAGGCGACAGCCCGGATCCTCGGCGGGAGTGAATCAGCAGCAGAGACAGCCTGAGTCACGCTGGAGAAACACCCGGCCCCGGACACCGGCGGTGCCGTGCCGGCAGCCCTGAGCCTGCCAGGAGCACCCTTGAGGGGTGTCCCCAAGGGCAGACCCGTGTGGGTCCGCCACACTGAGCATCAGCCCTCCAGGAGTTTGGTGTGAAGTTTAAATCAGGCATTAAATGACGGAGAAACCTCTGGAAGATGATTCTCCTGCCCCGGTGAGAGACACCTGCTTGGGGGTGGAATGAGATGAGCTCACCCCTCAGTCAGGCCCCTCTGGATCATGCACGGGGATGCGGCTCCAGAGGCTGATGAGCCGTGTGCAGTTTGGGAAGCAAATCCAGCAAAAAGTGGGATCTTAAAGCAAGGCCAGCTTAACCAGACAAGTGTCTCTACACAGTGGTGGCACAGCCAAAATAATCCTTTTTTCAGCTGGGGGCTGAGTCACGTTCCTGAGCTTCCCTGCATGGGGAATCTTGGGAAAACCTGAAGAGTAAAAATTTAGACTTAAAGCAAAGTAGGAAGAAAAAAATCACCCAGGAAGGGAGTGAGACCGTGAACACTCGGGTAATGAAGCAGCCCTGCTGTTGAGTGTGAGGTGAGACCTGATTTAGCCCAAAGAGCAAGATCAGCCTTTAAAAATAGAAGAGTTGGGTTCACAGCCGGTGCCAACCCTCGTGTCCCCCCCAGAGTGCTGCTCCAGTTCTGTGCCTGACCCAAGATGTCTCACCTCAGCTTCAGTCACTGCTCCAAACTCAAGTTCTTTTCCAAAAATATCTTTAAAATAAAATAAAATCTATGTATAAACCCAGTACTACCAACACACACCAGAAATCCCACCAAAGTCCTCCAGAACCTGTTGATGTTCTACACAACCTTGACCCGCACTCAACAGCTCGAGATGGGTGTTCCCAAAAAATCCATGACCCTACATGGGGTCACTAGCCTGACAGTCCCCACAAAAGTGAGCTCAGGACTCTCCAAATTGGGCTGCAAAGGGAAAAATTAATGGGGAGCTGCACGTAAGAAGAGTTTGGAAGTAGAGGTAAAACCACAGCCAGTGCAGATTCCCTTGGGGAAGAAAAGCGTGAAACTCCAGCTGGGACAGCAGTTGCACCAGGGACCAAATATTCCCCGAATGGACCAGACTGAGGAGCCAGGGATCCCATGGGCATCAATGGTGCACGGGAAAGAGGCAAAAAGCATGGGAGAGATTCCTAACCACACGCTCCCACAGTTGCCAGCTCAGGAGGAGAAGTGCTGGAGGGAGGGAAAGATGGAAATAACCAGGAGCCAACTGAGTCAGGGCCCCAGGGGCTGCTCCATGGAGAGGAGGAGCGGAGACCGGAGAAATTCAGCTCTTGAGACTCTTATTCATGGCTGCCACACAGAGAGGGAGAGAGTTTACATGGACAGCCTGGGACTGCTGCTCCCCAAGGTTTCGTAACACACCGTTGGGCTGCTCCAGCACATTCCCTACAGCCAGCAGCACCCCTTTGGCTCTGGAAAGAAAGGGGGAGACCCCAAAATGGGGCAGGATTAAAGAAATCCCAACCACCGGAAAGCTCGCCCACCCCAAAAGCCAGGGCAGCACCAGGAATGTTGTACCCACAGAGATGCTCACGAATCCTGCAGCACCCCAGTGCTGGGTGGTGACTCCAGGCAGGAACTGGGTGCACTCACTTGGGATGGTTGCATCGCTCTGTGCCTCAGTTTCCCCTTCTGCCAGAGCAGTTCTCCTAAGCTATGGCAAAGCTACACTGGTAATTTTTCCTCTTGCCTCTGAAAGTTGATTGTTCCCATGGCACTGCTGAGCTGAACATTTATCCAGAGCAGTGAGAAGGAAGCAGGGCGCTCCCAGTACAAACTGGTCCCACTCCAGCCCCAGCTGGGCCCCAATCACAACCATCTCTGCTCCCTCCAATGCATTCCTCCTGCTAAAGCCTTTCCAGGAGCAGCTCAGCACACAGGAAAAGCAGAATCAAATAACACCGGGGGGGAAAAAATGAGTTGAATTATTGTGCTCGGGTTTATTTTTAATTTTGTTTAATTTTTCATTTGGAGCTTTGCACCACTCAGAGCAGCTCTCCGAGGTGAAGAGCCCTCAGAGATGGATAAAGGAACCGGTACCTTTTTCAAATGGGTTCAGCTCTCGCTGCCCGAGCATTCTCTGCGTGTGTGTTGCTCTAACATTTGCTGCAAAAATACCTCCTTGCCAAACTGACCCCTGCCCCGCGCGCTGCTCGTGGGTGTGAAATGCCTGCAGAATTTCTTACCATTGATGGGGTTTTTTTACACCTCTAAATGCATCCAGAATTCACCTCGATCCCAACTGCCTGTCCGTGTGCATGCGGCAGATTTATAAGCTGGGCGTGCCAGGGGCTGGGTGGGTACGGGTGGGTACCGGGGGGTCGGTGGGCAGCGCTTTGGGGGTGGCCTACGAGGAGCTGGGAGAGGAGACACATGCGCAGAGGAGCGCCCGAGTGCCGGGCTGGGAGCCCGGGGACGCGCCTGGTTTTGGGGGACACGTCCCGGGCGCGTCGGTGCCCGTGGGTAGGGACCGGCCGTGTGCCCAGGGAGGGTGGCGGGGTCTCTGCCGCGTGGATTTGCTCACGTGTGAGCACACACGGTGCCGGGGCCCGGGGCCGCGCGTGGCTGAGGGGGCTGTGGGACCGTGGCTTGGGTGTGCGGGGTGTCAGCGGTGCCTGAGCCCCCACTTCACGTGCTGATGGGCTCCCTGTGCTGCGGGGGCGGCCCCGGCGCGGTGATGGTGGGGACAGCGGGAAGGGGGTGCACAGGCAGCGGGTGTCCCTCAGGGCTGTGGCTCCTGCAGATGAGGAGCGTGAGCTGCTTGGGGACAATCATGAGGATCCCCTTTGCTTCACGACCCGACCCCCAGCCCTGACCTCCGCTCCACACCTGCACTGTTAAATGTGGGTTTTGGCATTGGGCAGCCCAGCCAGAGGAACCCAAACATCCTATCCTAGAGCATCCTGAAACTCTGCCAGGAGTCAGCCCTGCCAAGGACAATCCCTCATCTCTGTGTGCCCAGGAGGTGCCCAGGGAGCACTCGGGGGCACAGAGGGGGCAGGGATTGGGCTTGCCCCCAGTTTCAGCCCAGCTCTCCCAGATGTGATGTGCTGGGAGGGGATTGGGAGACAGTGGAAGAGGTGTCCTGTAGGATGGGACGTGGCTCCCGTGTAGCCCACCAGGAAAGTCGGTCTTGCCCACAGGGACAGGGAGGTGAAGACACAACCCCAGCACGGCCCCATCCCGCCTCCCCACCGGTGTGTTTTGGGAACTTACCCTTGCCGCCTTGGACGAGTAGGGATCCTCAAAGAGCGCCCACATCTTGGGCTGCCAGTTCCGGCAGCAGCCACCCCCTCCAGCAGCCCCCGCCGCCCCTGGGGGCCTGTCATCCATGCCCAGGCGCTGAAGGGCCATCTCCCTACCCCCTTCCTCTTCAGGCTCCTCTCCGCCAGCCCCTCCACCAGGCTCAGGACTCTCAAAGATGTCCAGGGCCTCCTCGGCGTCG
>VZTH01002094.1:0-11267 GCA_013397815.1 Aleadryas rufinucha
GGAGAAGGAGAAGGAGAAGGGGGTCCTACAGCAGAATTTACAATCTCTGCCGCTGCAGCTGGGAGCAAATCGAACTCCAAACCACGAATGAAGCGGCAGGGCCACAAATGAAGACATAGATTTTGGGAAACTCCGTTTCTGAAGCGAAGTCGTGCTTAAAAACCATCCTTAGTGCTGGTTTTAAACTTATAGCTGGTTTAGCCACCCTGGTTCTTTCCTCAAGCTCTGATTTCTTCCTGCTGCAGTTAAATCCAGCACCAGCCTGGAGATAAAGGCTGCTGTAGCAGCCCTCCAAAAATAGCCTGCAAAAATGTTTTTAAATGGCCTTTTGATTTAGTTGAAATACATGTATATTTTTAAACAAATGGCTCTCGAGCTGGAAATGGATGTGTGGGCTGCTTAATTGTCAAATGATTTAATGAAAAGGCCTTTCTGTGCCCACTGGAGAAGATTTTCTGCCATCAGCAGCACTCTGCTCTCGGCTTGTGTTGGCTGCAGCTCTGTGAGAGCACTTGTTGGAAATTCAGTGTGCAATTATGGCTGGGTGAGTTTCCCTCTGCTGCCCAATCCCATTCTTGTTGGTGTCAGTGGCAAAAATCCCAGTGATTTCCAGAGGAGGGGGAACAAGGACTCCTTCAGAGGCCCTGGAAGCTGACAGGAATATCCCAGGGTCAATGGATCAATATCCTGGGCAGTGGGAGCAGCCCAATGCTGGTGCTGGTGCTGCTTGAAGTGAAATTATCCCTCCAAAAATGGGATATTGAGGCAGAGCAAGAGCAGGTTGGTGATAAAGCAAAATTATTCCTTCAAAAATGGGATATTGAGGCAGAACAACAACAAATTAGTGATAAAGCAAAATTATTCCTTCAAAAATGGGATATTGAGGCAGAANTTAGTGATAAAACAAAATTATTCCTTCAAAAATGGGATATTGAGGCAGAACAAGAGCAGGTTGGTGATAAAGCAAAATTATTCCTCCAAAAAAGGGATATTGAGGCAGAACAAGAAAAAAATAGTAGTAAAGCAAAATTATCCCTCCAAAAATGGGATATTGAGGCAGAACAACAACAAATTAGTGATAAAGCAAAATTATTCCTTCAAAAATGGGATATTGAGGCAGAACAAGAGCAGGTTGGTGATAAAGCAAAATTATTCCTCCAAAAAAGGGATATTGAGGCAGAACAAGAAAAAAATAGTAGTAAAGCAAAATTATCCCTCCAAAAATAGGATATTGAGGCAGAGCAAGAACAGATTGGTGATAAAGCAAAATTATCCCTTCAAAAATGGAATATTGAGGCAGAACAAGAACAGGTTGGTGATAAAGCAAAATTATCCCTCCAAAAATGGGATACTGAGGCAGAGCAAGAACAGGTTGGTGATAAATCAGGGTGAGTAAAAGGGGGGAATCACTCCTTTGATAACTGGGCATTTTATTTATAAATAAACCCCTGTGCACTGTGAAATTTTGTGTTCTGAGGGGCCCTTAAATTTCAAATCCCACAACTTTCAGGCTCATTTGTTTACAAACCTCTCCTGAAGTGGAAGGTGTGGGATTTTGCTGATTAAATCACCTTCAAAAAGCAACTTGACCAAACCTTCTGGTTTTCCTCAGCGCCTCCTGCCCTAAGAATTTATGGATATTTCCATGCACATGGAATTCAGTCAGTGCAGAGGACCAGGAGGGATAAATAGGATTAAAACCTGTGGGGCACTCCCAGTCCCCTCTTCCTACATGTGTCAAAGTCTATTTACTGTCCCACTGATCCCACAATTCTTTAATTTCTCCAAACAACTGGATAATTCCAAGATCTACAAGATCTGGTGGCTGGATATTCCTCCAAAAGAACAATTTCTGGGCAAAACCTGGAAGATCAGGGAGCAAAGAGCACAGGGCAGGGAGTTTCTGCTCCAGGATGGGTGGATGGGAGCCCTCAGTGCTTTGGGATCATGGCACTGATTAAATGGATTGATTTTAGGAGGCAGCAGCCTGAATCCTTGTGAAAATTCAGGGTGAGAGAAACCCAGGTTGAAAAATGAGTAGAAAATAGGGCCATGCTTCAGGGAGTTTATTTGCAAACAAAGCAATATTTAAAGGAATTTGAACATGAATTAAATGGTGTGAAACAACTAAAACAATACCATACCAGAGTGAACTGAACAAACTGAGTTAAGAAGGTTTCCTGCTCTTATTTTTAAAATTAACAGGTAAAAACCAGTATCTATGGTGGTTATTTATTCCCAACATGATTTTTTCTAAGGGTATTAGAGAAACAGGGGCTTAGAAATTATGTTTATGAGTTTATAGCCTTGTTTTCTCTACCTCTTGAGTTCCATTTTCTCTCACAGCCACTAATTGTAATAGCACTGTTATAAACACACATCCAAAGAACTGCACATCTTTTTCAATTAAAAGTATTAATTAATTAATTAATTACCACCAAAATGAAAGCACACAAACAATCCCCACCACTGAAGTCCCCTCTCTCTTTATGGAGACAGCCACAGGATAAATTAGCCAGGTATTTTCAGAATATTCTCCTCCCTCTGCCCTTTATCTCCCATCCCCTTCTCCCCTCTGCTGTTTAGGCTTTATTTCCCTTCATTTATTTATTTATTTCTAAGTGTTTGATACCCAGCTGAACACTTCAGCTTCTTGCAAGTCTCATCCAGGGCCTGCTGAAATTAATGAGGAATTTTTTAATGGGGCTTTGGCAAACTTTAGGTCAGGTGCTCCCGGTGAATTTCGGTTACAAAGGTACGGAAAGCTGCATTTTACAACAAATTCAGGCTCTTTGCCCTTGTGCCTATCCCAGGAAGGCCAAAAAATAAAATCAGAAATGTCCATCTAAGAAAAAAAAACCAACCAAAACAATAAAAGCCCCTCATACTTCTGGTGCAGAACAGTAGTAAACCGAGTTTTATGAGTTCTATCACAACCATATAAAACGCTTTACTGAAAAGGCCACTGAGCTGGAAAAACTCAGGAAAAACTACCCTGAATTCCATGTGAACACTCATAAATCTGCCCCCCTTTCCCTTCTTATTTTTTTTTCCTCCAGCATTTACCATAAAAGCCCTGCTCCACATCAGATTTCCTCTCCCTTTCCTAGGCAGCCCCAATATCTCACACAATCTAAAACTCCCAGACTCCAATGCTGAGCTTTATTTCAGCCCTGTTTGCTCCGGGCTTGGGTTTCAGGCCCTGCCTCGATCTGCAGCTCGCAATATCATATTATTTATGGCCCTTCTGAAGGGTAATGAGGAGTAAAATACAATGAACAAGAACAGATACAAAGACAGCCGTGATGTGGTGGCGAGTCAAGGAAATTCGAGAATTTTACCGAGGCCGTTTTCGGGGAGAAAAAAGCCAAACCTTCAAAGAGCCCTGGGAAAAAAATGGCTTTGTACAAAGGTGAGGTACCAGTGTGAGGGTCCAAATTTGTATTTAGGAGGTTCCAAATTCGTATTTAGCAGCTTTATTTTATTCCTGCTTCAGCTGTCAGAGCCCACCCCCCGTACCTGGGACAAGCCGAGGTGCACAGACGCTGTTTCAGAGATGTACATTATTTTGCCATCGGAGGCCACGACGAAAACAAAGCCATCCAAAGTCTGAAAGGGAGGGAAATGCACAGGGTAAGAAGCAAGGAATCAGTTCAAAGCACTTACAGTGAAAAAAAAAACATTTTGGAGGATGATTTCTGTCTGATTTCAGCAGCGGCAAACAGCAAAATTCAAGGGATAGAAAACTTCATCTGATTTTGTTCCTTTAAACTCAGGGGTGTTGTGAAATCCCCCTCATTCCCCTGCAGATGCTGCTTTGCTGCTCCACTTTCAGGGAATATTCTGCTGTTGGCTCAGGGGTTTTTTTAGTGCTTAGCCCAAATCCTGAGCTCTGTGGTGCTCAGGGGGAAGTCGGGCCCTACCTGAGCCATTTTTTTATGGCGTAATTGGCAGAGCCAGCTCACTGCTCTTTGCCATTTATTTAATGGCACCACGAGCTGTGGTTAAATTTGTGTTTTCAATAATGTGTTCCTGAACAGAGGGCTCTCTGAAACTATGGGAACACCCCAAAAAAAAAGCAGAAAAAATCAGCATCCAGAATTTTATCACACTTGAAGAGAGATATTTGTGCTTGTTAAGTTTTATCCCTGCAGTCTGTAAACCTCAACCAACGAAGTCAAATCCTACAAATTCTTCTTGGCAGGATATTGGCTGGGAGGAAAAGATTGCTTGTGTGAGTAAAAAGTGAAGTTTGCTTTAGTCAGGTATTATTCATACAAGAAAAAAAAATCAATAACGTGGTAAAGCTGAGCCAAAACCGGCCATGGTTTGGACACAAAACCTCTCAGTCTGGGGGGCCTTTGATTTTTTTCAGTGCCCAATTTCAGGCTTTTTTTCAAAAGTATCTGATGTCAAAAAGTCTCCATTATCTCTACCCGGTGTAGAAAGCTTTGATCAACACATGGCATGTGACTATCAGTGAATATTCACACGTGTGAACATCACTGGACAATATATTTGGGAGAGAAAAATAATTCTTACAGTGCTCTGGTAAAACAAGCACCTGTTTTAATCCATTTAAAGTCGCTCAACTGGAAGAGAAGCAATAAAATCCTGTTTGCTCCACGCACCTCTAATGCCACCCCAATAAGGAAATATTCCAAATTATGCTATGGCCTACTAATGACTCTACAGCATATAATTAAAACCAGATTACTCTTTGCCATTTTTTCTTTTTTTTTTTTTAAAGTATAAATTAAATTTTGCAGAAATATTGTAATGGGAAATAAATTATTACACCATTAGCCATAATTTTGCTTTGAGCACCGTTGTCTTGCAATTGCTTTAGACAGTATTATTAAGAAACTTGTGTCAATGATGCTGTTGCTGCAGCACATCCCAAAATTTCCTGTACAGGAAAGCACCTCGAAGCTGAAAATTCACATGGAAAATTTCAGGCTAAGAGCCCTTAAAAAGAAACAAAAAAGATTTGCAGTAAATGTGGGTTTATTAAAACCTCCAGCATTCGTCATTCAGAAATCACTGACCTGTAAAATGAGAGTTACAGGTGGCCAGCATTTAATTCTGTGTAAATTCAATCAATGCCAGCCAAAACCAGGGAGGAGGAGGAGGAACACCAATGATTTATGCCGCTCGGTCTGTATTTTATTATCTACATTACATTATCACACAGATTATTACACACAACTAAATCAGCATTTTCAGGTGGACTCGTGCCTCTGACACAGCTCAGAGGACATCAGCTGCTTGGAATAAGATTTCCAAGGCTGGAAATGCCTCCCCAGGAGATAATTCCGAGCTCTGCCATCTCCTGGGTGCGGTCAGTGCCTCCTGCTCCAGAGCAGCCTCCCAAAAATCTCTCTTTTTCCCCGCAGGAGAGCGGCTGATGCTCTGGGGGGAGCAAATAAATAACTGCGCTCGTCGTTCCAAAGGTCGGAGCCGGCGACAGCGCGGCCGCGGAGCCCGAACAGGGATTTTCTCTGATTTTCTCTGGAGGTTTTTATCCTCAGCTGAGCGAAACAGTGAAAACACAGCCCCAGCTCTGCGACCAGGAATTCACCTCCCGCAATAAACCCTCCCGTTGAATGGTTACGGTTTACTGGCTCTTTAAAATCGGGGGAGAAAACCCGCGCTGCGTTACGTTCAGGTATTTAAAAAATAATTTAAAAAATGGAGTTAAACGCGATTTAATTTTTTTTTCCCCTCCTGCTGGCACGCTCGCCCCGGCTACGACTTCCTGAACTCTGAATTCGGAGGAATTCCAGAGCAGATCGCCGGGATTGTGAACAGCGGCATTTTCAGGTGCTAAAGCCCACGGGAGACCCAATCCAGGTGTTCTCCCCCCTCGGGAGCCCTGCGCTCCCTCCCGGCTTTCCCCTCCTGCCCCGGGGGCTTCCTGGGGACATCCCCGGAGCTTCTGGGGCGGCTGATTAAAGCTTTTAGGGCTGTGAGACACTGCCTGCACAGAGGGGATGAGCGCCTCTCGCTTCTGCCAATATCAGAGGAAAAAAGGTAAAATAATGGGAATATTTTCCATTGGTGTCTCTTTTTCTGCTCTCGCAGCCCGGCGAGGCTCGGGAATGAGGTGAAGGCTGCAGCCAGGATCCTATTGTGGTGCGGGGATGAAGAACAAGTGGAAGAGGAGGAGNAGGAGGAGGATGAGGAGGTTAAAGAGGGCCGGATCTCGATCGGGGATGAATTGCCCCCACTGCCCCTTCACCTGCGCACCGACGGCACCGACACAACTTCATCCCCCTCCCCGGCCCCACCGAGCCCTGACCCCACAGCCCTGACCCCACAGCCCGACCCCACAGCCCGACACCGCCCCGGTGACAGTGGGAGCTTTCTGACGGAGCTGCCTCGGGGCGAGGAGGGGCGGCTGGGCTGGGATTTGCGTGTTCATTGGTTTGTTTGTTTGTTTTTCGCTTCCTCGAAGTGAAAAGAAGCCTTTCAGCAGCTCCCCGCTGGAGCCCGGACCGCCACCGTGCCAGGCCAAGAGCTGGACACTGGACAGCTGGACACTCCCGTGGGCACCTGGGGGCAGAGGGGCCCGCAAGGGATGGAGGGGAAGGGAAGGACGCGACCGCATCCGTTTAGTGCCTCATTTTTGGAGAGAAAGGCCGACCCTCGGCTTCGGGGAGGCCGAGGAGCCCGGAGGGCGCTGCGGAAGGGCCGGTGGCTCTGGATGAAAGGCGAGGACTGGGAGCTGCCAGCCTGGAATTCCACAATCGCCCCTGCTCACGGGTGCACAGCAATGAAACCCAGCCCCGTGTTCTCCCCCGGGGCCCTCTCGCCGCCCAGGTGCTTCCAAAGGAACCTCCCCGCTCCCGGCTCCGGAACGGGGAGGGAGAAGTTGGCAGAAATTCCTGCCCTGAGCTCCAGCTCCGTGATTCCCAACTCCTCTCCTGACGCCCGCACGGATCCGCGTGTGCTTTGGCCACTTAAACCCGGCCTGGAAATGATGGGGGATTTCTCTCGGCTCTTGGGGCATCCCTTGGGATGGGCAGGATTTCCCACTGGAGGGACGGGAGGCGGCGGGGAGGATTCCCAGAGTTTTGATTCCCTTCCCGATGCCAGCGGAGCCTGGCTCCATGTCCTGCTCCCTCCGGGAAAGCACTAAGGAGCTTCCCAAACCAGGCAGGGGACACCGGGGACCTTGGCCGGCCCTGACCCCTCCTTTCCGCCTTCCCAAAGCGGTAGCGGCACCCAAAAAGCGGAGTCTCCATCCCCATCCCGCGCCCATCTATCCGAATCTCTCCAAACTGCGGGAATTCCCAGCGGGTGGCTGCGCTTTCCCGTGGGAAGGGGAAGGACACCTTCCCCACTCTGAAAGAAGCACCGAGAAATTTACTTGGGAAGAGCCAAACGAAAACTCGCTCTTTTCTCCGCCCTTTCCCAATTCTCCGTTTGGAAAAGGCTCCTAAACTTCCAGAGACACGTCAAAATGTCCCTTCTGCTGAAACGCTTTTTCGTCGCGGGAGAAAANAGAGGAAAAAAGGTAAAATAATGGGAATATTTTCCATTGGTGTCTCTTTTTCTGCTCTCGCAGCCCGGCGAGGCTCGGGAATGAGGTGAAGGCTGCAGCCAGGATCCTATTGTGGTGCGGGGATGAAGAACAAGTGGAAGAGGAGGAGGAAGAGGAGGAAAAGGAGGAGGAGGAGGAGAGGCAACACCTCAACCCCAGGTTTCCGACGCGCAGCGCGTACGGGGGGAGGAAGGAGTCCACTACCTGAAGTAAGTGGGATCCCAGCTCCATGGCCACGTTATCCAGGGGCCCGATCCTGCTGGGCTGGCCCCAGGCGTCGCCTAGACCTGCAAAAGAAACAAGGATTTAGCAAAGCAAGAAGCGGAGCCGGGTCAGCCCTGTCCTCCCGAGAGGGACCTGCGCTGCCCGTGCTCGCCCTTCTCCCGCGGGGTGCGGGCCCGGAGGTGGGAGAGGTTGAATCCCTTCTACACACGGGCTTTGGGAGGGAATTGTTCTTTTTCTGGAGCACAGCATCTCCGCGGATGCGCTTTCCCCTTCCCCGGAGTTCCCCCAGGGACGCGGCGGCCGCTCCCATCCCGCCGGGCCCGTCCCGTCCCCGTCCCCGTCCCCGTCCNTTTTGGAGAGAAAGGCCGACCCTCGGCTTCGGGGAGGCCGAGGAGCCCGGAGGGCGCTGCGGAAGGGCCGGTGGCTCTGGATGAAAGGCGAGGATTGGGAGCTGCCAGCCTGGAATTCCACAATCGCCCCTGCTCACGGGTGCACAGCAATGAAACCCAGCCCCGTGTTCTCCCCCGGGGCCCTCTCGCCGCCCAGGTGCTTCCAAAGGAACCTCCCCGCTCCCGGCTCCGGAACGGGGAGGGAGAAGTTGGCAGAAATTCCTGACCTGAGCTCCAGCTCCGTGATTCCCAACTCCTCTCCTGACGCCCGCACGGATCCGCGTGTGCTTTGGCCACTTAAACCCGGCCTGGAAATGATGGGGGATTTCTCTCCGCTCTTGGGGCATCCCTTGGGATGGGCAGGATTTCCCACTGGAGGGACGGGAGGCGGCGGGGAGGATTCCCAGAGTTTTGATTCCCTTCCCGATGCCAGCGGAGCCTGGCTCCATGTCCTGCTCCCTCCGGGAAAGCACTAAGGAGCTTCCCAAACCAGGCAGGGGACACCGGGGACCTTGGCCGGCCCTGACCCCTCCTTTCCGCCTTCCCAAAGCGGTAGCGGCACCCAAAAAGCGGAGTCTCCATCCCCATCCCGCGCCCATCTATCCGAATCTCTCCAAACTGCGGGAATTCCCAGCGGGTGGCTGCGCTTTCCCGTGGGAAGGGGAAGGACACCTTCCCCACTCTGAAAGAAGCACCGGGAAATTTACTTGGGAAGAGCCAAACGAAAACTCGCTCTTTTCTCCGCCCTTTCCCAATTCTCCGTTTGGAAAAGGCTCCTAAACTTCCAGAGACACGTCAAAATGTCCCTTCTGCTGAAACGCTTTTTCGTCGCGGGAGAAAAGTTTGGGAATCGCGGAGTCATCCTGCACTTCGTTCCCCGAGACGGCAACAAATGTAAACTCCGGAGTCTGTCCCTGTGCCGCGAGGTTTGCCCCTATTTCGATTTCCCAATTACAAATCTCGAAATATGAGACTGCAGCCCCGCAAAGGGAGTCACACACAGCGGTGTAAAAGCTGCCCTGAGCTCTTACATTCCGAAAGACGAAGCAGATTTATTTCTTGAGCTCTCACGAAGCTCTCCAAGAACGAGCTGCGTCCCTGCCCCACCCGTGCGAGACAATTCGCTCCGTCCTGTCCTTTCACAGCATCCCAAAATCTGCACGAGTTTTGAGGTTCTTTCCTAGATCTGGCTAAAAGAAAATTAAAAGTCACTCTCTCAGATTTGCTCCCTTCGGAATTTTAAATTGGAGTCGCAATCGCGAACGCGCATCAGACGTAAACACGTTCGGTGGATCAGCCTGGCATTCGTTTGAGCTTATTTTAAAGCCGGTGATTTTATCATTTAATCCGCCAGCAGATCGCTTTAAAGGTGAAAACGAAACGAATAAAACCTGACATTGGAATAAAGGACTTTAACTCCCATTAACTTCTCCTCCGAGAGATCTGCAAACGCGTCCTGTAAACATATGGATGCCATAGGCTCCGCCGGGCTGCTCCTGCCCGGCCAGTAAATAACGCACAAATTCGCTCACTGGCCTGGAGCGAGGCCAAAATCGCTGCCCATACACAGCGAGCCGCTCCTTCGGGACGGGATTTTGCTGGGATGGGAAGGGATCCCTGTGTGGGAGAGCCGCAGGGTGTCCCACACGGCTTTGCCACAGGACGGCTCGTTTGGAAGGAAACATTTCCAAATGTCCCCTCGCAGCAGGAATTACCTGGCCCGGAGAGAGAATTCCCTGCTAGCGGGCAGCAGGAGCATCCTCCCCAAAAACGCCGGGAACACCCGTGGGGGTGGCCTGGCCCCGAGAGCGGCTCCTTTGCCGTGCTGGAGGGTCAGGGATCATCCAGATCCAGCGTCCTGGGGGGATTCGGCAGCGGAAAGCCCGGAAAGCCGGGGCCGGGCACAGCGGGAGCTGGCACGGCCCGGGGCAGCCTGCGGGAGGGTGACCCGCCAGTCCCAGGCTCAACCTTCTCTTTTCTGGCACCCGCTGTGGTCAAACATGGAGAGAGGAGCCTCTCTCCTCGTCTGCCCGGCTTTTCCCGGTGTTTGAGCCGGTGTCTGTCCCCCCAGGGCAGGACAGGGATGCCTGGCAGGGAAACCACCGGCCCCAAGCGCTGTTGTGCCCGCCGGACCCCTCCGGGCTCCGGGGGCAGCTCCGGCTCCGACACCGCCGGCCCGGAGTCACAGGGGGTTTTACACCAGCACCCCAAAATTCTGGCTGCTTTTGCCGTTGAAAACCGGGGGGATTTTCGCACAAACGCGTCCCCTTCCCTGTGGCAAACACGGAGAAAATCCCTCTCCGTCTTTTGACATCTCTGGCTGTTTCTCAAAGTACCTCAGCGCTGACTTTGTACCATTTCCCAGTTTCCAGGGAGGCAGCGGGGTGAGTGAAACTGTAATAAGATCTAGAAATATTTGGGAACAACTCCCACCTTCGCTCTCGGCGTACATAAGTCCGTCCACACACACATTTGAAAGCCCGGTAGCTTTTCAGCTTGGGATTCTGCTAAAAGAATTACTTCGCGACGTGTTATGTTGAGTATCGGGTTGCCCTGTAACTTGGAGTATTTCCTTTGTGTCTGCTGGGCTGTTCCCCGGCTCCCCCGGAGCGCAAGGTCCCCCCACCCTTCACAAGGAACCTCGGGACAACCACAAGTCCAGGGGGATTCGCCGCCAATCCTGGTTTTTGGGTTTTCCCCAGCGCGGTTGTGCCTCCCTCGGCCGGGAGAGCCGCGGGGAAATTCCCTGAGCTCCATCGAGCTTTGTGCCCCTCGTCGAGGCGAGGTCCGAGGCTCTGCTGTCCCCCCGTGGGGAGGGGGAGGCAGCGGGGCGAGGGCAGCGCTGATACCTCGCCCTAAGCCCTATCTGCAGTGGGGGACGAGGGGTCTCAGCCCCCCGGGGGCCGCGATGGGTCTGGAGCCCGAGGGGAACCCCCGGGCCCGGCCAGGGGAACCTCTGAGAGGGGGGAAGCTCCCCGGTCAGGGGCGTTTTGGGGAGGAGCAGGGCAGGGCAGGGATGTGCGAGGCCGCCCGCTCCTCTCTGCGGGCTCAGCGTCACCGGGCCGGGAAGGCGGCCGAGGGTTGGGCGTAAAAATCAAGATTTTTAT
>VZTH01002104.1:0-11276 GCA_013397815.1 Aleadryas rufinucha
CCTACTGTCCAATCCCTGGATTTGCCTCCTGCCAGCGCTCGGCACCTCAGCCATGGTTGGGTGCAAAAAGACCACTTGTGATCTTTGAGGATACCAAACAGAATCACTGTGTTAGCCTGGGAAACCTCTGGAATATTGATGCTACCTTGGAATCACTGTCTCTGTAGAAATGACAGCACACCTTTCGAGACAACAGGAAGCCCACGAGTCACAAAATCTTAAGCTTTTTCTTAAAATAACTAAAGTGCAGTGATGAAGTACTAGAGTAGCTTTCAGCTCAGTTTCAGTGCTCAGTGACTTGCCATGACAGTTTTATTTCACTTCTCTGGGTTGCTGGGCAAACAAAAAGCCTTTTGTAGACATTTTGAATGATCAAAAGACCTGCTCTTGCCCAGAGAAGCCCTTCCACCTGGGAAAAGGCATGGCAAAAGGAGAGAGTTTGACTTAAATACCTACTAGGGCTGCAGGGAAATGACCAGGACCCTGACTAAGCCCTGGCATGAGCTAAAGCCAGCTGCAGAGGACATGGAAATCTGCTGAGGATGGCATGGAAAAGTGGCGCAGGTCAGAAGCTGACAAGAGGTACAGACAGCAAAAGTGAAAGAATGACTGGGCTTCACAGGTAGGAATGTGGAAGTTACATGAAAAACAGATGAATTCCACAGATAATTGAAGGAGAGTGCTGGGGATTTTCTGGAGAGCAGAAGCCAGCAGCATTTGTGTAACTGCACCAGTAGCACCATAAAAGACTGGGATTATCTAGGTAATGGTATCAGAAATACCAGACCTGGGTATAGATGCAGCAAAACTGGGACCAAGACAAAAAGCAAGAAGGAAAACACTGGATAGGAGAAAGGGAAGTATGCCAGCAGGAAAACAAGGGACAGGAAATGGGAAAGGTGATAATAAGGTATGAAAATCATGTTGCCTTGGAGTGCTTGCTGGGAAGCATTCTGTTCCATCAGCTCAGCCTAAATCAGGACAATCAAACTAAATCTGTTGTTCTGGCCATGCCATACAGCCCAAACCAACTCCCATGGTCAGGAGACACAGGAGGAAGGGAATACTTGCCCTGGCAAGCAAGGGAGCACCCCATGAGACAGGTCAAGAACCTGAATATTGTGACAGCAACGGTGCTACCCACTGCCTCGTAAGAGCCTGCTGAGTGTTTTGTGAGTCCTGACACTCCCAGTGAGCTAAACAGTATTGTGGGAGCTACTCCAATATCACTGAACCCAACACAATGCAGAAACCAGCTAAAATATGCTGCTGTTACCCAGTGCCTGAGTTACAAGATGAACAGAGGTCTTAGAGAGTTTATTACCCAAAATGAAACAAGAGTGAAACCACTGAGGACAGCAATGTGCACTCATGCAACAGATGTAGAACTCAAGATGCCCTTCAGAGCAACAGATGGTGGGTTTTGGTGGTTTTGAACCAGTACTTCTCATCTTAGATTTGTAAGCATATACCCATATTAAAAAAAACCCCAACCCACACACCAAGTCTTTGTGCTGTATAGTAAAAATTTTATTATACATTTGAGCTGGAGTTTGGAATTTCCTCACTGCAAGTAGAGGAGAGTTACACCATCGCTTGCTGCCAAGAGCATACCATTATATAAAGACCTTGATAACTAACACACTTGGAACCAGGATGAGGACTACTCCAGGTCCTTACAGCGTGATTTACAAAGCTGTTTCAAACTGCATTTGAGATTAAGCTTTGATCTGGACTAGTTCTGAGTAACATTTTGCCTCAATGGACAAAGCACATGACTAATTCAGTCTGTTATATTCATCACAGCACTGAGTTTAACTATTGGCTCAATTTAGAGTTCTACCACCCACTTATACTCGACATATGGCTCTTGGCTGTATATAAATGCCAATTTATAATGGCCAATTTTAGCCATTTCTGACTTGGATTTTAGTAAGAGCATCATTTGCCTCAGTCTCAGAAGGAGAAAGGACTGCCAGTGGCTGGCTGTGCATATTCATAGTTATTTCACGTTTTCCTCTGTGTTTCTGAACATCCTGTTTTCTGGAGCTTGTGTAAATACATGGGTGAGCATCTGCACCACAGGCTGGTGGAACTGTTAGTAACTAATAGGGGAAAATATCTTTCCACCTGAAAGACCCTGCACTTTGCTCAGAAAGGATCACTTTCCATCACACTGATATTTTTGGCCTAAAGGCTCTTTTCAAGCCACAGGCAGTGCAGCAATACAAGCAATAGAGATCTGTAATGCAGGCAAATGGGAGACTGAAACTTTTAACTGAAAGAGAGGGGCTTTATTTTTTTTAACTACAGGAGAATACAAACCACTGAGTGTGCCCAGAGCTTGCATTCATCCCACTGTTTTAGGCTATCTAAGCAATGACATGCAAACAGGCTCTGACATAGGAAATGTGAAAAAAACTGGAATAACACAGTTAAAACAAACTCCTAAATTCATGGAGGAATATAAAAAATAACTCATAGAAAGTTGTATCCTGAAAAAGTGTTTCTCTCTAAGTTAATCTAAGAATGGTAGTCATATTCAGAGACTCATTTTTCTTTATTCTTTAAATGAATGAATTTATAAAAACACAGATGAATTTAACAAAGACAGCATAATATTCTTATTCCATATTTGATGGGATAAGACTGTTTTCTGGCAGTGCTTAGTTGAAGTGGAATGGTCATTGCATTGGCAGCCTTCCAAACAGCCTTTGCCATTAGGAAAGAAGACGAGTTTGTCACGTCCCCTTTCACTGCACTTCTTTTCCAAGCCAAAGAAAACCCACATGAACAGCCTAATGAGACGCCCTGCAGGCTTAGTCCTTTCAGGCACTGCAGGCTCAGCTACATCTACTTAAATGCAGGTTTTGAAACAGCACTGGACTAGAAAGGCACTAAGGTACACCCTCTTGAATACACTGCAAAACAGACATTTATGGACCAGCATCAGGCATCAGAAACAATCTCCTCACACAGCAAGGAACCACCAGGATTTCTCCCAGTGTATACTGCAGGCATTTGAAGCATCAATCTGGAAACACTGCATACAGAATTCTTGACTTAAGTGAGTTGTGCTGAAGCCCCACTCAGCTTTTTTGTAATGGCTTTGTGCAACAACTACTTCTGAAAAAAACCCCCAAAACCAAAGACAAAACTGTTTTCTCCAAACCCCCAGACATTTTTCTTAGGTCCAGGAAATGCAAACAAACCCAGAGATTTTGAGATCCCTTCTGCATGTTGGAAACATTGCAGGTATTTGAAAATCCTCATTTTGGTAATCAAGAAGTGCCCTTAGGCAAACTTCACAGAGCTTCAGTGCTATTTTTAAAAAGCAGAGTATTCCTGAAACAGGAAACTGCTC
Organism: Aleadryas rufinucha; assembly: GCA_013397815.1. Classification (NCBI taxonomy): domain Eukaryota; kingdom Metazoa; phylum Chordata; class Aves; order Passeriformes; genus Aleadryas; species Aleadryas rufinucha. The sequence goes on from VZTH01002104.1 coordinate 3,365, forward strand.
TGTACTAGCTGCCAAGAGTATGTTATTAAGGACAAAAGAAGTCCTAGAAATGTAATGAGAAGGATTATTGCAACATGAAGCCACCCTCATGAAACAGATTATATCTGGAAAAGAATTCAAGTCCCATTAGAAACCAATGGAAGCATGTTTCAAAGTGATGGCAAAGTAATTTTATTTCAAATTACTTAGTTTATTTAAATGTATGAAACCATTAAATTAACAAAACACATTTTTAAGTTACAGCACTTTTTAAAAGAAAATTTGAAATCAAATCTCACTGGATTGAAACATGATCTAAAGGTTAATTAGTTTCAATTGTCACATTAAAAACCAAACCTCTGTCTTCATTTTTTTTTTTTAATGTGTTAGAACCCATCCTTCCATCCAATTTCTTTCATTATCACACCAAGACCATGTGATTGAATGAAAAATGAGCTACTGCACACTAACAATTAAGGCCTCAATCTCCCATAAAACCAGCATGGAGAAAACAGGACTCAGAACAACTCTGACAGCAGAATAAGAGGAGAGAATTAAATTCATGTGTATAAAAGTATCAGAAAACAGCCGAATTTGGAGTTTATTCTGTCAAATATAACTAGTATCTTACCAACTAATTTTTTTTTTTTTCAAGTATTTCAGGTGGAACTATGTGAAAACTGATCAAAGGTTTATGTTCACATACACCACCAGTAAAGCAGCAAGAGGGTAACCCATGGAAATCAATATAAAAATAAGAGTTTAGCATAACCGTTTTTCTACTTATGCACACTATAAACCAGTAGGAGACAAGGAACTTTTAATAACTCTTTACAATTGCTCAATACAGGTTCTCCTACAAAGGGAAATTAAGTGATCCCAGCAGTGTCATTCCTGTCAGTGGCACCATCAGTAACTGCACTGAAGTTAATAAATCTCACCAGTTTAAGAAAGGTTTCCACAGTCACCTGACTGTGCCCTCCCTCTTTCAACCTGATTAAACTCCACTGACATGGGAGCTAATTAGCTCAGTGCAGAGTTCTACATGTACCTGTAGCCCCTTCTGAGGTTATTTGGGATAAAGGAGGTTGTTCATGTCACAAGCAGTTTCTTGGCCACCTGCAGTTCCCAAGCCACTACAGCCCAAGCACTTCCTCAGTTTCTAACTACAGCTTTTCTAACCACACCTTTGGTGACAGCTGAAAATGTAGGAATATGATCCAAGCTAGCTGTTCTCTCTACCTGTGCTAGCATTAATTGATTTAGGACTTTCTACACAGGAATCAAAATTACCTGAATCAGGTCATAGTTTAGAGTTCAGCCTTGTTCTAATTCAACATGAATTTCAAAGCCCAGAACTCCCATAGAAAATAGGCTTAGAACATCTCATGACTCTCATTTGAGTTAATAGCCTAGTTATGATTCACTTTCTTTCCTGTTTGCTGGACTTGTTCTGCAGCCTGAGCAGCATCACAGTTGCTTAATTAATACAGCAGCAAGGAAAACACAAATACTGTTCAATCTTACCTAGAAAAATGAGCTTGTAATGCACTTGTCAGAAGGCAAGCTTGGCTTACGTCCCTTGGTTCAGCGAACTAGGAAAACTTAAGCTGACTCAATTGTACTTCTTACAGCATTAGCAATAATCCAGACATGCATCACTGTGCACAAGAATGTCCACAAAACCTTCCCGACAGCAAGGTTCTCTTGAAGCTCATTGCAAACCTTTTAGGGTATTTAACATTCCTGTTCATGCAAAAGCCAATGTGCTTCAACAACAAGGTCCAAATTTTTAAAGAGTTTGATTATTGTTGTGCACAATTATAATTTTCCAGGTTCATTAGGTCAAGTGTGAACTTTGCTTGGTGAACAGAGGCTGCTACACCAGAGGGAGGTTGGTACACATCCTCCTCCCTATATGTGGGAACTCTTATACATCCTATTAAGTTATGTCCATTTCACAAATATCCTGATGCAGCAAGCCAGGTTCATTATCCAGGTAAAATGATCATTGGAGAAAAAGTCCACACTAAAATCAGTAAAATAATCCATGCAATGACATTGGATTTACCCCTCAGCATGACAAATGCTCCTTCCTATCACCAGGTTTACAGATTAGCACCACTGAAACTTCTAAGTGTTCCTGCTGCCCAGCAGTAGATAATATATCCAGTATTATTTATACACAATCAGTTTGGCTCATGGGAAAAGGTCTGCTACAACATCTGACTGATAACCTAATACACTACATGAATTTTCTTTTGGAAAGCTGGTATTGGGTGGGAGTGCCTGGAAAACTTTCAGCAAGAAAAAAAATTCAGCAGAAAATATTTTGGGGGCAAGGGGCAAAACACAGAAAAAACCCACAGGTTTTTTTATACTTTTAATACAGCTTCTGGCAAAAAAGGGCTTCCTTGTGCATGAGGAGAAATTTCGTTCCTGTGTACATGTGAGGGTATAGATTGTGACTTCTCCATTGTTAAAAATGTCTCCTTAACCCTCTGCATGAACCTTTGACCCATGCTCACTCCTGCCTCCACTGTGTTGCTGTAATTGTGTGGGAAGTCGCTTTACAAAGCAGACAATTGAAAAACTTGAATTGAAGATATAAAAAGAGCTCAGTGTACAAAAGAGGAGCTCAATGGATAAATCATCTTCCCAGAATGTAAGAGAATGCCAAACAGGATTTACATCCAAACATTCTTTTCCATTGTGCATCATATATCAAGCAGTGATTGATTCCCCCCCTCCAGGAAATCTCCAGTTTTATAGGTTTCTTTGTCAAAAACTGGAGATAAACTCAGCAAAGGGTTAGGGGGGATGGTGATGCCTGAAGAGGCCACCTAGAAACAGAGGCTAGACAGGAGTAAGGGAATAAAGGTGATATTTGTTTGAAAGGCCTTCAAAGGTACACCCTGGGGAGCCCAGAGNCAGGAACAGTGGCCATTTCTTTTTATGCACTGAGTCATCTAGAATAAAATAGAGCCACACAAATCAGGACAATAATTTCCTGGAATGCTGTGAGAATAATGTTGTGAGAACATCAACAAGAGAGCTGCAAAAGGAAAGGCTCAATCTCTTTTTGAGCTGTAAAAGAAAAAATAAAGTGACTTGAAATGTCAGAAGTTGATAGCTTTGCCAAAAGGGAATCTGAAACTTCTGAATTGATGTCAGTTCGTATTTCTGCATTTCTAAGAGACCAAACACTGAAAGCTCTGAAGTTACATCCTAATTCCACAACACTGCTTTGATGATCAGTGTTTAATGTCAAAAGCTTCAGAGAAAAGCTGAGATACTTCCTGCAGAGCATATGATGCAAAGCAACAACAAAAATGGCGTATTAAAGCAACAACAAAAGTGTTTACTGTTCCTTATGAAGGAAACAATGGAAATGCAACATGGACAGAAAACTGAGCAAACTGATTTTACAATGTTTGATTCAGTAGCAATGCTTCATCATTTTCTTATTACACTGCTCATTTAATTCCACACTTACTGGAAGCCTAAGGGAGAAAAAAAATCCATTTCTTCAGAAAGAAAATAATATTGATAGAGTAGGGTCCTTTTTTGCTCTTTCATCCATTTCAAAACAGAGAGGCTGTTTCCTCTTACCTTTTTTCCATTGTCAGCTTCCCCACAGCAGGAAATGATTAGTAGCCTGCCAATTATTTTCATGATGATGACTCAAGAAAATCTTCAGGACTCCCAATAAGACACTGAATGTACCTTAAGAGGTGAAATAATGAAGCAAAAAAGTAAGAATAAGTCAGTTCTATATTTAGGGCATTTCCAAGAGAGATATCATAACCCTGAATTGTGACAAACACGTAATGGATAAAAAGGAGGGGGGAAAAAATCTCCAAAACCCTGCTGCCATTGAATCATCAAATGAAACAGATTGGTTCTAAATGAATGCCTGCAAAGGCAAGAAAAACGAATAAAAATTCAAAGTTTAAATACAAGAACAAATAAAAGATGGCATCTCTGCTCAATAACAATCCCTAAATGCCAGGCAGCCAAAGGGGAGTTAAGGTAAGTTGGAATAGTGACAGGCTGGTTGTAAGGTCCTTAACATGGAATGGACTCCAACCAATGTACCTCATACACCACAACAAAGGAGGAAAACACTTAATCATGCTGTAGATCCCATTTTTAATGCAAAATGTCCTATTCTTCCATCTCTTCAGGGACCTCCAAGCAGAACTAGGAAACTGATTCATTCTTTTTTCTTTATTTTTGCCACTTTGCCCTCCTTTAAGTGTCTAAGGGCTCACATTGTTTAGCAGTAACATACACCTGGATTCTAATCTGTATTTAATACCATAGATAGTTGCAATGAAACCAGAAATACATTGATTTGTATTGCTGTATTTCCTGTTTAATGATTCCTGTGTATTGTACTAGATTTGCCAAGCTTGGAGAGGGAATTTCTCCATTTCTTCACACAACTGGCACCTTCTAGACATCAGTGATTTAACCCATCTATCTTAATCGTGGCCCAGCGAGAGGATTTCTAAGTTGACATCTATACCCAGTTTAATTGTAGTAGTAATCTGTGAAGTCATTAAAAATGCCAGTCAGAGTGGTGCTAGTCAGAACAGGATTATGTGTGCCACAAATAGATTCAGTGCCTACATACCCTCAGTGTGGTGTCAAACACACCCACCCCTTGTGCCCTGCTGCTCCACATTTCCTAGAGCCCCCATGAGCAAAACCATGGACATTTCTCCCCACCGACAATTCAGGAAATTACTGAATTGTAGTTTCAGGTACTTGAAATTTCAAGTACCACTGCAGCAGCTTCCTCTCTTTGCCTGGTGTAGGGAGCACAGGGGTGGGGAGCAACATTGAGCTGCATTTCCTCATAGGAATATTTTCTTCTGAGATCAGCTAAACCTTTTCTCCTAGACTGGTCTGTTTCACTCTTAAAATCGTTCCCACCATGAATGGGGACAGTATTTGGGATCAATACCCTCCAGTCTGACTTTTAGCAACAAACTCCTGTACCAGCAGAGATTCACTGTGCTACAGATCCATGTGATTGGATCCCTACCTGTGGGAGGAAAAATCACACGTTGCCTAAAAACACCCAAATGCCACTCCACAATTTCCTTATGAATTGTTGCATGATTCAAGGGGAGGACAAGGGGAAATATAGTTTCCATTGCTGTTCAGGGAGATTCTTGCCAGTCGTTTCCAGGGTAAGAGATAAGACATAGTCCTTCATAAATGTTGTTTACCTTCCTTAAAGCATGTATTTGTGAACCTTTTTAAGCCTATATTAAAGCCCCCTTTCCCTTCCAGGCTTTTATCTGGTTATTTTAGATGAAGCAGCTGCTCTTCAGCTGCTCTTCTTCTCTAAAAAATATATATCTATTTTTTTCACTGTATAGACACAACTATGTAGTTGCTACTATCACATCTGAATTCACACTCAGAACCACTGCCAGACATATTCCCAAATATAAGAAAACAGACTGCAGCTTCTTCCAGTTTAAAACAACAACAAATCAGTTACCATCTAAAGAAAATACTAAATACCCAGTTCCTGAAGCATGATCAAACTTAACAAACCAGTGGTGTTTAATGGAACAGCTGATCTACATGATCACATTGGAAAGCATCCCTGTACCTCCAGCTGAGCTCCAAGACTGCATGACTCCATCAGGTCCTCAGGCTTCCCTCAGGCGAGGTTCAGACAGTATTTGTCCATGCTGAAAAGCTTTCAGCAGAGAAATTTTCCAGCTTTCTGCAGTATTTTGTGAGACTGTAACATTTCATGAGAGCTCTGTCTTTCCCATGCAAGCTATTCAAAACAATATTATGGTTTTCTGTAAACTATTCTTTTCTATCTTGCACCTGTGAAATTGTTATGATACTGACTAGAGAAATATTTTGAAATGGGTGTTGTAGAATTTGACCAATCACCCTGGGAGGTGGATGGCCAGAGGTCCAATGACCTTACACCATGCAAGAACACTAAAGTATAAAAGGGGCTGTATATAATTAAATAAAGGCTTCTTCTCCTTGCTTCCTGGACCGAGTCAGTCTTCATTCTCTCTCCATCCCCGTGACAACAGCGACAAATATTCACACATTAAGGGATGCTATTCCAGCACAGAAACAAATACCAATCCCAGTCTGTGGTATTATCCTCAAATCTCACAATTTTTCCTTATCATAACTTGCACACAACTTTCCCTTCAACATAATATATGTAAAGAAAGTTTTTTCAAAAGTCTTAATGAATACATAAATGAACATGGCAAGTATTGTGAATACAACAGAAATACACCCTTGAGAGCTTTTCTTTATAAAAACTGGTACCAGAAATGTTCTGCACAGCTATAATGTGGGGTTCAGTTCATGTCCCTCTCTTTTGCCAGAGGGAAAGTGAGAAAAGCAGGAGAGATCAGGCTTACCAAGTTCTGCCTTTCAACAGGAAAATCGTGATAACTGATATTATGAGCTAATCACACAACTGAACCCATTAACAATTTGCATTTCAGTGCCTAACACAAACATATGCCCAGGATAAGATTAAATAACCACATTATTAAAAATTAGACAATTATGGATAGACACAGAGAAAAGGGGTTTAGGTCTGCTATTATGCATATTAAATATCTGATGAAAGAAACCTCAGGGGTAATTTTCCCAGTAGTACATAAAAGCCTAAATATTCAAAGTGTCTCTTCTCATCAGTAAATGCCTGCTTGATCAGATTCTGCCAGCTTCTCATTTGTAGTGAATGACCCAAATGCACAGCCTGAGCATAACTCTTAAACTGCTCAGAATTGAATTATTTCAAGACAAACATTTTATTTTGTACTTAAAAATTTAGCAGAAGTTAAAGAGTTAAACTTCTTTTGTAATTACTCTGTACTTGGATCATATACTATGCCCAGAACTCCAACCAGTTGAAGATTCATCTCCTGGTAGCCACTGTTTTGCTGAAAATTCCTCCAAAACAAAAAGTATAGCTAAAGCTGGGAGGTCACTCATCCTGTAACTTCTAGGGAACATGAGCTTCACAAAATGAATGCAAATACTCTGCTTTTTACAAAGGACAATGTAACTTCCTTTGAAAATTAAGAGATACAAGAAAGGAAATTAAAATTGGTTTTTTAGAGTACCTTGTACTTTTACCTCTAAACTGGAAAACTCCTTTTAGCAGGAGACCAGGCTTGAAAACACTGCTGCAACAATAATCTCCCAAAAATGAATCAGACTGTAGGGCATGAGGTCTATTTTTGGATCCTAAATATTTAGATATTACCATCAAATACATTAATGATTATTATTGCCATCATTTTCAATGGAAATGTCAAAGAAAATGGAATATAAATATTAAAAGTAGATTCTTTCAAACAGGAACAAAGGCTGTATAGGAGTAACACAAAACCAAAGAGGCTGTACGTGGTGACCATGAGTGAGCTGTCACCTCTCCCTTTGGCAGACACTGACAAGAAACCAGCCTTGTCAGTGCCTACGAGACCGAGGGCTGCCAAGGGCTGTGTATAAGCTGCAATAATTTAGGCCTGCTTTTGTGTATTCAATAACTCACAGATGAGGCTGGAATACAAACACACTGATTTGGCATTTAGGGGATATACATGGAGTAAATGTCACTGACAACTGAAAAACTAAGTAAAACCAGATTGGAGCACTTAACCTCTGTGCTCTTTCTATCTCTTCAAGCTTTAATTGACTCAACATGAGCCAGCAGTGTTCCTTGGTGGCCAAAAAGGCCAACGGCATCCTGGCCTGTATCAGGAACAGTGTGGCCAGCAGGACCAGGGAAGTCATTCTTCCCCTGTACTGGGCACTGGTGAGGCCGCACCTCGAGTGCTGTGTCCAGTTCTGGGCCCCTCAGTTCAGGAAGGACGTTGAGGCACTTGAGCGGGTCCAGAAGAGGGCAACAAGGCTGGTG
>VZTH01002122.1:0-41388 GCA_013397815.1 Aleadryas rufinucha
CTAAAAATTGTCTTGAGAAGGGATGTTATCTGATGTTTGATCTCTGCATATTTTCAAACCTAAGCAACAAGAAAGGAGATTTAATCCCCGAAGCAGAGAGCAGCCAATAAGTTCTAAGTGCTGTCTTAGAAAGACGACTTACTTTTTGGTAGAATTGCCTTGTTGATGTTTAAGGCTTGATCCAGTCATCTCAGACTTAGTGGGAGGTTAACAAAGCTTGGGAAGAAGGATGTACTACTGATAGTGGGCACAAGGAATGCAGGATTTATGGGCAACAAGGACATTTGGCAGAATCCCCAAGATAAGGAGGAAACCAATAAAGCTAACTCAGCAATTGGGTTGAATCAGCTCCAAATGGGTAAAAGGTAATTCTGTCAGGGGAAGATTGTGACCACCTACTCATGGCCACAAACCAAAGAAACCCACCAACCCAAAAGAAGAGAAAGGCCAAGCCTGTGGACTAATTAGTACGGGAAGCGAGAGAATCATTAACCAATGGAAGATAGAATACGAATTAATATGAGAACTAGGTAACTTGTAGCCAATAAACATTAACGCCTTTGTTTGCTAAAATATATAAATAGTCAAAAGTTTTGACAGTCGTCATGCTGGCTTTGTGGATTTGCCATCCGGTGCAGAACTGTAAATAAATCAAATACCTTGACTCTGTGTGTGGATTGGCCTCTTGCACACTGGGTGGAAGAACCTATTTTGGGACACACTGGCACGGCTCAGAGCATCCCCACAGCTGTTCCACCAGTCCTGGGACCCTGGCCAGGCTGGCAGGAGTTTAGATCTGGGCTACATGAAACAGCCCTGCAGAAGGAAGGAGAATTCCAGCCCAGCCCCATGGGTAGGTGAGGTTTGCATCCAGTCATATCACCTGTCACACACCACCCTACAGAGAACTAACCGGTTTATGGCCAATGATCCCAACAGAAACCCAGTGGTGTGTACCTCATTTTGCAATACCTGATACAGCTGCTTCAATCTCTCCACAGTCTCCCTAATCCAAGGGGTGAATTCCTTCTCAGTTGGGCTGTTACCCCACAATGTCTCTTCACGGGAGGAAAGCTTAATGGATGTTCCTACTTTGCTCCCAAGGCTCCAGTGCCACAGGAGCAGAGCACTCTCCTAATCCTCTGCGGAGAAAGTCAGTGAAAGAGAAAGGAGCCTGGGTTGGAGAGCAGCTCTGCAGTTCCCAGCTGGTCTCTTCCCCTCCTCAGGGAGTGTCTAAAGGTGTTAGGGGGGTGCTAACTGATAACTCATTGAGGGGATAGGGCTGGAGGCCAGTTGGTGACTCACACGGCTCAGGCACAAAGTAATTACAGGTGGAGATAAGTGGATGCAAATGATGGTGGTTGTCTTGCACCGAAGTCCATCTCCACTCATTTGAGTGGAAGGGCTCATTCGGGGTGTAACAGTGGTTGTCAGGCTGATGGAACAGGCTGGGAAGAAGAAATAATGGAGCGGGAATGTACAGGGAAGGAATTGTGGTGCAGAGCTTGGGCTGGGGACCGGCAGAGGATGGGGCAGGTGCCCGGCGGGACTCTGGGGGTTCGCGCTGAGCATCCAGTCCCTCTCGCGGACCGGGTAGGACGGGCGCTTTCTCTGCTCCCAGTCCCCCTGGTGCCTTCTCCCGGCCGGCGAAGGGTCCCGGGGCCGCGGGGAGCCGCAGGCGGGGCGGAGCGGGGCCGGGGCCGGGGCGGGCCATGGAGCGTAGCGCCCCCGAGCACCGAGCGGCCGAACGGGATGGGACAGGACAGAACAGAACGGGCCGGGTCCCGCCGGGTGCTCGGGTGCTGCCGCCGCTGAAGGAATGGCCACGGCCCGTCTGGCAGCGCTGCCCCGGCACGGGCTGCAGCTCCTGCGCCGGGCGGGCGGGCGGTGGGGAGCCCCGCCAGGCAGGTAGGGATGGGCTGGGGAACGGGAGGTGCGGGCTATAGCGGGTGGAGAGTTTGGGGCTATAGGGGGTGGGTAGCTGTAGGGGACTGGGGGCTATAAGGGATAGGAATTATAGGGGAGAGGGGGCTGTGGATGAGAAGAAATAGGGGCTATAGGGGACAGGAGAGTTGTGGATGAGAAGGTATGGGGGCTAGAGGGGGCAGAAGGCTCTGGGGTAGGGGAGCTGTAGGGCACAGAGGCTGCAGAGGATGTATGGACACCATGTGTGATGGGGGACAGGGGCTATAGGGCAGCTGCAGAGCCCTGTGGGTGCCCGGCCAGGCCAGTGGCTGCATGCAGGGAGGGCATGTTCATTTCGGTGAGTAACCCTTGGCTACTCTAAAACCCCTCCAAAGTGGCAGAAGGCAGGCTGCATCCCCTGGATCTGCTTCCCCCCAGCTTGGGAGTGGGCCAGGGGCAGGGATGAACCCTGTGCAGTGGGGGGAGGGATATGAACGCATGGCAAGGGCTGAACTTTGTGCAGCAGCTCCATCCGGATTGCAGCAATGTGAAATGCATCAAATTACTTCCCCAAGCTTCTTCAGGGCTCTGACTTGCAGTCAGTGTCCCTGTCCCCCTGTGGTCCTGCAGCCCCCAGGGTGCTGGGTGACACAGCGGGTCCAGCATACCAAGGAGCTCTTGGGCTTGTTCAGGCCAGTTCTTTGCCTTGCTTTTCTTCAGTGCTGCCTCTTGGAGCAAGTTTGTGTGAAAAAAACAGCAATGAGAAGCACCTGGCATTGGGAAAGGCTCTGAAGGATTAGCTGATATTCAGAGTGATAATCACTGGGATGAACGACTTCCAGTGAGCAATTCAAAGAACCAGGTGGGGCGTTCCTTGTTTTTCAAAAACAGGGTTTGGGAGTTTCTTTTGAGCTGGTTTGACATTAGGAGTGAGGTGGTTCATCACTTCATCATGGGTGTTTGAAGATTGTCTTCTCAAAATCTGTTCTTAGGAAATACGATCAGAAGGGAAGCATGACAGAGAGTTCACTGCAGTTCACTCCAGCCCAGAATTGACACTGAGGGACAGGAACACAAATCCCTTGGAGAAAGAGACCATGTATTTAGAGAGTAAACGCTTTCTAGTAATGTTATAAAAAATGTTTATTAAATTCTGCTCCTAGGCTTGTTTATCCTTTTGGCAGGGAGAGTGCAGAGGGCAGAGAGGCACAGTGAAAAACATAACCAGAAAGTTGCTGCAGGAGGAGTTTGAAAACCCTGAGAACTTGATCTCTCCTTAAATGAAAATAAACAAAAGCCAAAAAAAAAGTAGTAAGAATCTGGATAACTCTTTAGTCAACAGATTAAAGAGGAAGTGAAGACAGAGTGGAGTTAGTTTTCACCACCCTTTAAACAAGAGACTCAAAAGCTCTTGCTTTGGGGAGAGAAGATCCTGGTAGGTGTCCATGAGCAAAGGAACTGGCAGAGGAGTCTGTGAACCACTCCAACTATGAACTCTGTAGTCAGGAGAGTTCCCAAGCCCTGGGAGGGCAGGGCCTTTCCCACAGGTGCAGAGGTGATGGCACCACAGGGCAGGTCAGTGTCCTTCACACTGCAAAGGGAACAGGAGGTTACACTGCCTTGTGTTCCTTTCTCATCTCTTTTGATAATTTCTGTAGAGACTGGTAAAGAGTTAAAGGTGAAAACAGAGCAGGTTATCTTATATCAACAACTCCAGACTGTTGATTGGGGCTGTTCAGAGAAAAATACAAACAGCTCCTAGGATTAGTCCAGAGTGCTTGCTTCAGTCTGATCATTTCTGCTTCCTGCCATCAGGCAGGAGAGTTCTGGGGTTGCTGGGATTTGGCTGCTCTCCCGCCTTTTGCCGGGAAGAGGGAGAGGATGCATTTTTCCCCAGTCTCTGATGTCTCTCTGTTCAGCTGTGTTGCTGAACTCCAGGGTTCTGGAGTTTTGTGGGAACAGCCTGTGGATGAGGCTGGCTCATTTGCAGGCTCTCTTACTGCTGAAACGTGCTGCTAACAAAAGGCATGTGCTCTCCAAAAGTCATGGTTTACAGTCTGTGCTGACACCCAAGAGCAAGCAGAGTTTTATTTGCTCTCCTCCGGCTGAGTCAGGGAAATAAGAGCTGGTGTAATATCGGACCATTGGTCTTGTTTTATCTCCAGCAGCACCAGATGCTTCGTAGGAAGAGGTGAAGGGTGAATTACTTGTTTTCTGTAACAAAGATGTAACAGAGATTATTTCTAAATCCTTTGGACCCTTTCTTTGTAGAGGTCTCTTGATACATTCTCTCGGATCAGATACATACACTCGGTTCTGGCTGCAGGCAGGAGGGAGACCAGCCCTATGTGATTTCCAGCATGATGCTGCTGACAAGGAACATATCTTGTGTCTGCCTCCTTCGTTCCACTCCTGACCCCCCAGTGCTTCCAACAGGCTGCCGTGTTTTATCTCACACCTTTCACTTCTGCCACTGTTGAAGTGATACAGAAATGCTGAAGCACATGTGAATGTCAGACCAGAATCTGGGGAGCTCAGACTCGATGGCAGCTGAGAATTTTGCTTTAATGCATTTGAAGAAATGATGTGAGTTAGTGCTTTGAGAGGAGTCAGTGACTCTGAGTTATGAGCATGAGATATCTTAGCCTTCTTAGCCTCTAATTTCAGTACTACTGATGCTTTCATTTGAAAATGTGAATGCTTGGGACCTCTGAGAGCAAGCTGTGTTCACACTGTGAAATACAGCAGTATTTTCTCAGTATTTTGGAGCATGTGGCTTTGTAATGATATCTTTTACTGCTCTTTGATGCACTTTCATCCTCATGTTTGGGGGTAGGGAGGAAGCCAAGCCCTGAAGCCTGGAGCTTTGTGCCTTCTTGCATGTAGTGTAAAAGTCTGGTTCTGAAAAGTCAGTGAAACCCTTTGGCTCTTCAGGTCTGGAAAATATTGAGATAGATAGTAAGCCCAGAGAGCCTGATCTGTGTAATGCTTTGCCAAGACATGACAGTGTAAGATTGCCCTTTTCATTGGCAATGCAGGGTTGTGCAAGTACCTCTTTGAAAGCTGATTGCGGAGAGCAGGAGACAGTTTCAGCTGAACACTTTGGATTCTGATAGAACTTTCTCAATCTGAATTTCGTAGTATTTCCTCCCCTCTTCAGTCTTTTTTTGTGATGGTCTTTTGTTGTTTATTTTTCCCAGTGCTGAGCCTGCTTGGCTCCCAGTGCCCCCTGACACGGGGCTGGGAGGAAGAGCTCTTGTGCAACCACGTCCGCAGCTGCTCCCTGCCCGCTCCAGCCCTTCCCGGGCAGGGAAGTTAGGGACAGGCTCTGCTGACACTGGAGACAGCTTGGCTTGAGGGAGATGTGAGTATGGCTGGCACCATTAAACGTTTTAGCAAACAACCTGAGGGTTCCTCATCTGCCCTCGGTGAGCTATGATGGGGGACAGGGACTTCTCCAGTCGCCGTTTCAGCCAGCAAATGGCTGTGGCTCCATCAGCTTTTACTGCTCTCCCAGGAGCATTCATCCTCCCCTTGCTTTAGGGAGAGGTTTTTTCTACCTTTTATTTTATAGAACCTATGTTTATAAAGACCTTTCTTTCATCTCCTTGTTTATCTACATGCTTTGCCCAAGAGTTTTCAAACAATAAAAGGTAGTTTAGTTTAGTACTTGTCCTCCCTCCTCCTCAGGCAGCCTTGCAGCTTTGATATGAGTTGCCCAAGAGCTTGGTGAGGAGAGATGTCTGAACAGAGCCCCTGGGAGTTTGCACAATTCTCCCTCTGCTGCAAAGTAGTAGGGGAAAAAGGGTCAGGTCATTCGCTTGTCTCTTGGAGCAGTTCTCCCCCGAAGGTAAAATCTGGTTTTTTGTTCTCTGGATACTGAATTTCATTTTACATAGGAGGTAACTCCATGCTCAGGCTTGTTTCTTGTGGGCAGGAAAACAAATCTCTTGTGGCAGTAACACCAAGTCTTTGCATAATATTGATCCCGTAGTAGACAGGAGTTTAGGCTGAGCTGTTTTTCCTCTTCAAAGCAGGGATTTCCCCATTATACACTGAATTATACACAGCCTCTGTGCTATGCACCCTACAAGTGTCCCTTAGCCCTGTCCGTCCTGGTTGTCTCCTAATGTTAGAATGGAGGAGCTGAAGTCATGGAGGAAGGCAGAGAGGAAATGAGGCGGGACAGAGAAGATGGGGGGCTGCCTGGGGAGGAAGACAGCATGGTGGGAGGTGGCTGCTGGAGCAGAGAGAGGCTTGTAGGAGATGGAGAGAGAAACCAAGGTAGGAACTGCAGCACTCAGGTGGTCAGGAGCTGTGGTTTGAGAGGAGATTGCTGCATTTCCACTGATGATCAGACTTCAGGGAAAGCCCTAATGATTTTTAAATGATTTTCCCTATTGCTCTGACCACATCTTCTCATTGCTGCCTCTCTTGACTCATTGGTCTCCCTCTTGGCCTCCAGCACAATGTCTCAGTGCTCCTACCCTGCCTGGGGTTGCCCTTCTCAAACCCATCCCTGCTCTCCTCCTCCCCACCTGTCCCAAATTTGCAGTGGGGACCATCTCCTCCCTGCTGTGGTATTGCCTCTGCTCTTCTCCCCTCTCATCTCGCTGGTAGCGTCTCGTTTTATTGATGCTGTTTCAGTCCCATAAACTCTTTACATTCCAGCTGTCAGAGATAGAAAGTGTACAGCTGCTTGCTGTTGTAAACACAGACCATTCCTGTGCAGACACCTCACAGCTCAACTTCTCTGAGCTCTTCTAAACAGTTTTCATTCTGCAGTATTAGACTCTTCTCTGCTGATCATTTTGGAGACTGACCTCTAATTCTCTCTCACTTGTTTGCTCTTTTCAGCCAGTTGGGAGAATTTATCTACAAACTGGTTTGATCCTGTTACTTCCCAGCTATTTATACTTTTTAACGTTGCAGAAAGATCAAACCCAGTTGCCATCTCTCAGTGAACTGCAGAGCCCATATTCTGTCCAGGCATTCCGACACATTCGTGTAGTTTTCGCTGCAGGTGAATGGTGGTAGCACCAGGCTGTGCTGGTTCTGCAGGGCTGGTGCAGGCTCCTTCCCCACCAGGTTTGCCATGGAGGAACGGAGGCTCTGCCTGTTCTGCCCACTGATATGGACACGCATGTGGGTGCCCTGGGGGTACCAACGTTGTCCATGTGCCCCAAGCCACTTCATAAGCTTTCAAAGTCCTCTTGGAATTCTTCCTGATCTTGACCCACTGAAGCAGCTGCCTGTGGTTCCCAGTGGTGCAGGAATGTGCATGAGGTATTCCCAATGTCATCGGCAGGCTGATAATCCCTCCAGATGGGGAGAGCTCTATTGACAGGTTCTATTTAAATAGCCTCTTCTTTTCTTTCCCAGTGCCCTGCACACAAGGGTGCCCTCTGTGTCCCCCAAGGTGACCAGCAGCTACATCCAGGGGCCCTCAGACATTCCCCTTCTTGACAAAACCATGGGCCAGTGCCTGGAGGAGACTGTGGAGCGCTTTCCCGACCGCGAGGCCTTGGTCTTCTGCCGGGATGGGGTTCGGAAGACATTTGCTCAGTTCAAAGAGGAGGTGAGTGCCTGCTTCACCCCTCAGGTGAGTGGATGACAGCAGCAGGTGTGATGGAGAAATGGGAAAGAGTTTCATTGCTCAGCTCAGGACTGAGATGAATTGTGTGTGGGTGGACCTTCATCCTGGCACAGAGGGAACAGCATGTTCCCAGCACATGCCGACGGGTTTGTGCCGCCTTCATCCTCCTCAGAACCTTGGCATGAAAGGGAGGAGGCAGCATATGCAAAATGCTTGTTGAATATCCCATAATGAACGTTCATGCTTAAAAATTATCATCACACTTATCTGATGGGTTATGGGCTGAGTTATGGTGGTTTTCTCTACTCCACCTTCTGGATTAGTCACTCTGACTATCAGAGGTCCTGAGTGTGGGGAAGATTTTTATCCAAGCATGAAGGCAATGAGCAAAGCCAAGGGTTAGGGCTCAGTATCATATACACAGATGTGTGTGGGTGTATCTATGTGTATGTACATGTGTGTATACAAATATATGTTTATCTGTTTTTGGAATGGAGGGACTGACTATCTGGAAAGTTTCTAATAAATGTATGATATGACCTTTGATAGGAAAGAATTGTTTGGGGTGTTTTTAGGTTTACTATCGTTTTGGTCACATCTGTTCAGATAAACAAGGTCAGCTCTGTTCACCCTGATTTTAAGAAGTAGGCTGTAATTCAGAACTAAATCAAATTGTTCCTCAAATTCATATCTCCTACAAGGTAGATTTTATAAATTCATTTGAGAAGTTAACAAAATTATAAAACCTTTCCTGAATATCTCAGAGTATTTATACATACATTTGTGCACCTGAAACGCAATTATGATCCTGCAAAATAAAGTAGTCGTTAATATAGTGGCTGAATTTGAGTTAATGAATCACAGAATCACAGAATCATTCATGTTGGAAAAGACCTCCAAGACTGAGTCCAGCCTTTGGCTGATCACAACCCCGTCAAGTAGGTCAGAGGACTGAGTGCCACGTCCAGTCGTTTCTTTAATGCCTCCAGAGATAGGGACTCCAACACCTCCCTGGGAGATCCTTTCCAATATTTAATAACCTTTTCAGTGAAGAAATTCCTCCTGATGTCCAGCCTGACCCTAGCCTGGTGCAGCTTGTGGCCACTTCCTCTCATCCTGTCCCTGTTCCCTGGGAGCAGAGCCTGACCCTCACCTGGCTGCCCCCTCCTGTCAGGGAATTGTGCAGAGCCACAAGGTTCCCCTGAGCCTCCTTTCCTCCAGGGTGAGCCTCCCCAGCTTCCCCAGTCACTCCTTACAGGGCTTATGAGGACAGGAACCCAAAACTGGTCAAAAATCATCAATCAAATGATAGAATTTTCTTCACCCTAATCCTTTTTGAGGTAAGTGATACCCAGAAGGGAGGCAGGTCCAACAATGTGGGTTGGGCCCAATGTCCAGCATATGGGTAAGGCTTGGTCCTAAGTGGAATTGATGAGGAACTTGGCAATAAATAGTCTTTGGGCAAGAAGTAACTTGCAACAACATAATTGCCTATTTTGATTTCCTTCCCGCTTTGTTGAATTGTTCCAGGTTTGTTGTTTTTATACTTTCAGTCAACCTGCTGAGCAGGGGCTGGTCTGTGCTCCAGGCTCAGAAGCTGCTGCAGCCACGGGCTGATGGACTTTCTGGGGAGATACATTCTGTTGCATTTCAGTTACAAATATGATTCTTTTTCCCCAGAAAGCAATGCCTGGAGACCAATATTCCCCGCTGCATCCTGTGTGTGATCCTTAGGCTCTTGTGTTGTATTTTTCAGGTGGACCAAGCAGCAGCTGGACTTCTGGCCCTTGGCCTGAGGAAGGGAGACCGGCTGGGGATGTGGGGACCCAATAAATACGAGTGGGTTCTCATGCAGTTTGCAACTGCCCAGGCAGGAATCATCCTGGTAAGGAGTTTGGTGTGTCTGGGTTTTAGCAATCTATTGGGAAAGGAAACAGAGACCAAGAAGCAATAGGAAATACTGGAGAATAAAGTTTGTGTGCCTCTTTTTTCCATGCTCTTACCTGGCACGTCATCTATAGCTGAATCAAGTATTTAAGGAAGGTCTGTGCAGCTCTCTGCATCTTTGTCCTCCACTCTATACAGACTGCAGAGGGAGGAGCTGCAAAAAAGTGCTTGCAACAGCTGTTAATAGGAGGAGATGTGCTTTTCTCTACAGGAGCGTTTTTATGTGGGATGTTGCTGTCCTAACCAGCTGGAAGATCCCTTCTGAATGTATTGCTCCATGGAACAAATGCTCACTTAAAAATCTACTCCAGACTGCATATCCCTAAAAGCCAATTTTCATTAGATAGCATGACCAAAATACACCTTATTTAGGCAGTGCATTGTGTTGAGGTCTGTACCTGCCTTCTGCTCCTTTTTTCCATCCCGGTTCATTCCAGTGTCTGCAGGAATAGGGTGGAGGAGCGTGGCTCAGTAGGAACCTGGGGGTGAACTTAACTCCAGTGGCCAGTCTGTGGAGGGCTGGGTAGAAGAAGGTATTATCATGGCTGTGCATCAAGAAACCTGACTTGCACAAGACTTTTGGTCTAGTTTAGTGGATTGGATCAACTGGATCAACTCCTGTGAGACAGGAGGTCTGGTTTCTCTTCCTGAAGCTCAGTTTTGACTATGTGACCTCACATAAATCTCTTTTGCAATTGTTTTCTTTTGCACAAACACAGAATTCAGATATTTTTTCTGTGAATGTGGAATCCCTGTGGTGGTGAGCTCTTAGTTCTGTATAGAAGGAGAAGCTCTGAGTTTGGCTTAACCCTGGGGAAACTTTTCTGTTGGAATCTCTGCTAGGAGGGGAGGGTGTTCAAGGCAAGAAGGTGATCAAACTTCTTGTTTCTTGCTCTTCAGGTATCTGTGAATCCTGCCTACCAGGCCTCTGAGCTGGAGTTTGTGCTCAGGAAGGTTTGTATGGCACGAATTGTCTGCTGAAGGGGATGGTGGGGACATGGTGCAGATGAGCTGCTTAAGATTTGAGTGCATGGGAAGAGCTGGCTGGAGATTGGGGCTGGTGGTGGATGTGCAGAGGGATTGAAGCTGCAATTCAGTGGCCACATTTCTTGCTGTCCCCTGTGGCTGCCACCCTGTCTGATGGAAACTGCTGTATCCTTCTCATCCTCCTCTCTCTCTGCTAACAGCCAAGTACCGCCAGTACTACCCCAACCCAACAACCCCTGTCAGCAATCATTTACCGCAGAATGAGAGAAAAAATGCAGGATTAGGTATCTCTTCTTTTCCCCTCCTGCTCAGGGCAAAAATCACCATCTGGCATCTCAGCCTTGAATGTAGAACCTCAGAGAGGACCAGTCTACTTGGTAGCTTGATTTCTCCTTCCCAGGTTTGTCTGAGGCTGGCTGGCCTTGGATTAAAGCTGGTTTAAGTCCTAGCTATTGCCACTGTTTAACATCTCTCTGCTGTCTGATCCTGCCACCTCATCTACCCTTGAATACCTGCCTGGGTCTGAGTTTGCAACGTGCAGAGCACTGATCAATTTAAACTGTTCAGGCTCCCTTGCTCAAATAATGGGGAATTCAGGTTATTAAACATTTGATGGCTAAAAATTAAGATTAAGCAGCTAATTTGTTCGCTGTGGTTTGTTCGGCTATAAATCAAAGGCTGACATTAGAAGAGAGGGAGCCACTTCTAAATGTTCCCAGCACCATCCAAGTTACTGTTTCACTTAGAAAGTGGATAATTTTTAGCAACTTTTCTCTTGTATCAGTAACTCTGTAATTGGGTTGTTGGGCTGCAGTTTGAATTCTCGTTTCATCCTTCATTTAATCCTCTCAGCAGTCCTGCTGGTCACCCCTGTTCTCACGCACTGGGGTTGAACCCAGTGCTGCAGCAGAGAACCATCTCTTCCAGGGTGGATGTCCTTGGGCTTCTCTCTCCTGCTGGAATGTGCAACTCAGTTCTTCCCTTTTTCCCCAGCAAGGCTTTGGTTTTCCTTTTAATCTCCTCTGATTTTCTCCTCTGATGTAATCTGGAATGTTGATGGGGTAAGAGCAGAAATGTGTTTCAGCTCCGTTGGGAATTGCTCCTGTCCTGCCCTTCCAGATTTGCCAGCATTCCCAGCTTTTCTATGCACCTTTGACACTGGGATCTCTGGAGTTCCTCACCACCCTAAGGATTTGTTTGTGTTTGTTTATTTGCATAACAAAATTTCTGAAGACTTCAGGGCTTTTCCTTTTGGATCCTGTCCGTCTGTGCAGTCCCATCTGTGTACATGGAAATATGTGTGGAATAACCATTCCTTGGATTCCTACTGTATTTCCAGGGCTTTGTAAAAGCAAACTGATGACAAATTGTCGTGTTTTACATTCTTTGAAGACAGGTCTGCTGCCATTCAGGTTGAGACCAAGCAGGAGAGGCCCAACCAGAGACTCTTATCTTGTTCAGCATCAGCCCTTCAAGCTCCTCTCCCCACAGAGCATCTATTTTTCAGAGCTGGCTCAACCAGAGTTGTAGTTTGAAGGAATTAATAGTAAAAAGTTGCAGAGGTCCAAAACAGCCTCAGTCCCCTGGGTTCTGGGCAGCCTGTTCCAGAAAATAGAGCAAATGTTTATCTTCCTTTCTGACAAAGCCCAGAGGGTACTTACAAATAATTTATTGGCATAGCCTTTGTCTCCTTATTTCCCACACTCTGGGAAAATAATGAGAACAGCTGAGTAAATCATTTATGTAAATAGTTTATTCGACACTAATGCATTTTTTGGAAGATGAAAGCAGTTTGCAAATCTGGGTCAAATTCAGCAGATCTCTGCTGGAAAAGAAATGAAAATTCTTGGAGTAATTAAGGTGCTTTGTTTTGGGATTATGTAAATGTAAGGGTTGAATGAAAAATGTTTTAATTTTCAAAATAGCTATTGCTTTAAAAAGAAGTGGAAAAATCTTAGGAACACCTTAAAAAAAATTCCACAAAAAAATCTTGGCTTGATCTTAGAGGCAGATTTTAGAATTCCTCATTTTTCCAAAGTTCCTCAAAAATCCTCTTTCCAGATCAACACAAATTAATTTGTTTTAACTTTATTTATTCTTTCATATTTTGGGACTGGGCTGTTTGTTAGAGTTGAGACACATAATCTGAAAACTGAGTTGTTTGCCTTGTGCACACAACAAAGAGTGTTGATCCTGGGCAAGGAGGGAACCTTAGGCTGCAGCTCTGCTTTCTTGACCAGCAAAAATCCTCCTGAATCCAGCAGTGGGGAGGAGCAAAGCACTGGCTGCACAGCCGGATCCAGGCTTGGGATGCTGGGTTTTAGGAATGCACAGCTGTAAGGGCTCATTTGCTTTTGTCCTTGGAGAACCTGCCTGTTGTTCCTGTATTGGTGGTGGCTGCTCTTTGTCATGTCCTGACCATCAACCCAACATGACTTTTCATGAGTTTCTGTCTCCCTTCACAGGTTGGCTGTAAGGCACTGGTGTTCCCCACTCAATTTAAAACACAGAAATACTATGATATTCTAAAGCAGTCATGTCCCGAGGTAGAAAAATCCAGTCCAGGGGGAATAAAGAGCAAAAGGTGAGTTAGGAACATCTGGTGTCTTTGCACTGACCTCACAGCCATGTCCTGCCTTGTGTCCCCTCAGCTGCACAACACAGGCTTTGCTGAAGAAGGACCCACAGGGGCTCTCAATTGAAGAGAACAAGTTAGGCTGGCCCAGAGGTTTGCCCTGACCAGTGTGCGCCTGTCTGGGCACTTTTCTCCTTGTCCTGTTGTTGTTGATGGTATTTTTCTCTCTGCCAGGCTACCTGACTTATCCATTGTCATCATGTGTGACTCTAAGCTGCCCGGCACCTTCCACATGGATGAAGTGATGCAGGCTGGGGACAGCAGCCACGTGAAGCAGCTCAGGGCCGTGCAGCAGACCCTGTCCTGCAATGAGCCCATCAACGTCCAGTTCACTTCGGTAGGTGCCCTGCTGGCTCCGTGTCCTGGGGTTGGGTTCCTCACTGGGGACATGGGGAAAGAGGTGTGCAATGCCACACATCACATTTTCTTCCTATTTCCCTCCGAGACCAAGCTTCAAGCTTCTGCAGTAGGATGGAAGAAGTGTTCTAGCATTTCCCCTTCCTCCATTCCTTCTGTTCAGCCCTTTGTCAAGGGCTGATGGAGATGAGACAGTGCCAGGTGAATTCTGTTCAGCTGAAGTCAGGCTATTTTTTGGGATTCAGGTGCTGTTAAAGAAGTCAAAACAGTCTCCCAGGTCTGTTAGGAGAAAAAAGTGCAAGATCACCCCAGAGTCTGCCTGGGGAATCTCCCCTGAGCTCGCCCTCAGAAAAGGTGGTGTTATTGCATAATGCCCTGTGTCTTCCAGGGGACAACGGGAAGCCCCAAAGGAGCCACCCTCTCCCACAGGAACATTGTGAATAATGCCAATCTGGTTGGTCTGAGGCTGGGGATCACAGACCAGGTGGGTCTTGGTGGGAACGGGGTTTGGGGAGCCCTCCGCTGCAGCAGAGAGACCACACGTATGGAGAATGCTGGTGTTTACTCAGTGCAAGGGCAGGATGTTTTGCTGCAAATGACATTGAGGGATATTAATGCATAACATTTTGCATTTCAATGGAATTCATTGATGTTTCAATTTAGTTTCATGTGAAGCTTTTTTTTTAGGCAAAAAAAGCTATCTTTTTGTGGGGGAAAAACATGAAATTAATCACTTTTCATTTTGGTGAATACTCATTTCAAATAATTACAAGACTCTGGATGTTAGCTTTGAATTCTGTTGAATGAGGTTTTAATTTGATTTACATGACTTCATTTCATGTCATGTTTACAGTCTTATAACTCTTATCAGGGTACGACCTCTCTATTTGTGGTTTCTTTTAAAAATTGCTAAAGACAAATATTTTCTTTTGAAGTTCTGAAGTACTTATTTCTAACATATCAGCTTTGATCCAGAGCATAGATGAGTTGTTTCAATCAGTCTTCAGAGCCTTTGGTGTTTTTAAAAAACACAAAGTAAAATGAATAGCGTGTGCCAAGTCCTGCATATTTCATGCCTCTCGCAGCACTCCCACTCGTCTGTTTTGGCATATAATGTATAAGCAATACCAGACCAAGGAATCCAGCAATGAAGAGACATTGCAAAATTCCAGGATGAAATATTGACATTAAAAACTTCCCAAACTGATTTTTATTAAAGGCAGGATGTGCCAGTTGTGTTTTCACCTAACAGGAACGCAGCGGAATGTCGGATTTCCAGCCAAGAGGATCAGGATCTCTGCTGAGATCTTTACTCTTCAGCAGGGAGATGGGCTGGACATGCACTGGGAGGTCTCCTCTCCTCACTCTTGTCTGGTTGATCCCAGGAGAGTCGCTGTGGGCTCCCTGCTCCCCTCTACCACTGCCTGGCGTCGGTGGGAGGCTGCATGGTGATGGCTCTGCACGGCACCTCCTGCATCTTCTCATCGCCCAGCTTTGAGGGCAAGGCTGCTCTGGAGGCCGTGTCTCGAGAGAAGTGAGAGCCTGTCTTGCTGAGGAGCAGTTCTTGACCTCGTGGCTCTGCTTCTTCCCTTGCCCCCGCCTGCCAGGACCTTGCTCGTGCTCTTCCTTCCCACGATGGGAGAGGCAGATTTGCTGCTGCACTCAATGGCACAGGCACTTCAGGAGCCAAAATCTGCCTTTTCAGCTGTGCTTGGGAGTGTGTCACCCTTCTCCCAAAATTAAGGGATCCTTCATGTCACCACAGGGCTTTGGCTGGGAAGTATAGTGGTGTCTCAGTTTGCTGTGCCTGCTGTGTTTCCCGATCTGAACACCTGCCCTTCTTTTCCAAGTCCAGCTCTGCTGCTGGGATAGCTGTTTCCAGACTGTTCCTCAAGTATCCCTTGGGAAACAAAAGAGCTGTTGCTGTGTCTGCATCATACATGTACATGTGTCTCTCTGTTTTATACAGATGTATGTCTGTGTGTGCTGGTGAGCAGCACATCTGCTGTGCCTGCTTCTGTGCTGCTGCTCTGTCAGTCACTACACTGCTCTGCACCCTGGGATGGGATGGGATGGGATGGGTGCTGAGCTGGGGCTGCCCCCAGTTCCACCCCTGCAGCTTTGCCCTTTTTTTCCCCTTTTTCCTCGAGATGCTCCTTCCTCCTCGGCACGCCCACCATGTTCATAGACATGCTCTCCCAGCCAGACTTTGACTCCTATGACCTGTCGACTCTCCGGGGAGGTAAGTCCCAGAACTCAAATGGAAAGATCCTGAGAACCAGGATATTCCTGGTTCCCTGCTGGGAGGCTGTATCAAGTTTTGTGAGCAAACATCTCTTCTGGTGGGAAGAATTTAGTTGCGTGAGCCTTATGTTTCCCCTGTTAATTTGATGCTACATTTCCTTTCCTTGGGGAATCCTTCCATCATTATGTATTTTAGGACTTGTTCATCTTAAGGCGGTCTAAGGAAGGACCTTTCTATTTTAGCTGCAAGGGGAGGTGTCAGGGATAGCCTGATTTTCCTCAACTCCTGTCTCTCCAACCACCACCGTGTGGCAGCAGATGCTTTCTGTGCCTCAGGCTGGTGCAGTCCCTAAAGCAGAGCCATGCTCAGATTTCTCTCTCTGACCTGAAGTTTCCTGCCCGTTTCTGAAGTCATCCCACCCTGGAGGGTGTGATACCGTGTACTGGAGCTTCCCCTCTTGTCACAGTCCCACCTTGGAAATAGCTGGGCAGACCCACCAGTCCTTTTGAGGCAATAGCAGTACGGAGAGAAGGTGGTGCTGGAGCACAAGGAAATATTTTAGCAGGTTACCTAATCATCTCTGCTATGTGCAAAATGATCCTGTCTCATCCTGTTCCCCAGCAAAGCCCATCTATCACCCGGCTCTTTTGCTCTGTCATCCTAGGTTGGAACAGGTGGAAGTGGGGTCTGCCCTCTCCCAAAAGGGCTGCTCTGTGCAAGGCAGGAGGAAAGGTTTTTGATTTTATGGTGATGATCGATGGGAGCATTTGTCCCGCTATAAAACTGTGCCTCTTTCTGCTCTGAATCTTTCCTTTTTTGGGGAACTGCAGGTTGGACTAGGTTTGTGCTATAGAGTTTATTTTCCTATTGAGAAAGGCAAATTGGCCTTGCTGCAGCCTTTGCTTCTAGAATAACTAGGACCTGTATAAAAACATTTAGGAAGTATTTTGACAGGAACTGGTGTATCCCACAGGTCTTGTCAGCATTAAATCTGGGAGTGCAGAACCATTTGAGGGACCTCTGCTGGGAATAAGTAGCTGGTTTCCAAGGTCTTTTCCTCTTTCTTCCAGGAATCATTGCAGGTTCTCCTGTTCCCCCTGAGATCATGAGGACAATTATCACCAAGATGCACATGCCAGAGCTTGTGGTGAGTTGTGGTTGCTGTGGCCAGAGCTGCAGGGGGTGTTTGTCATGGTGAGATGCCGAGTTTGGGTGTTCCTTGGTCAGAATGGTCCCTGGTGGTCCTGGAGCTGCTGGGATCAGGCTGAAGAGGGAAGGCTCAGAGGAGCTGGAAGACAGAAGTGGGGGTTCTGCCTGGTCGCTGGTGGGGTGTCTGGGGAAGAAGCTTTGGGAGAGGACAAGGCATCACATTCAGTGTCATTAAGTGAAATTCTGCTGCTCATTTAAAAACTAACATTCAGTTGTACACACTGCCAGGATGATGATAGAGGCAGTGCTGGCTTGTGTTGGTGTGGGTGGATGCTTGTATTCCTCTTGCTGTGGAGCTGTCGAGTTCCTTTCCCCATCCTGGGTTTCCTGTGGATGTAAAACCTCATTGCACGGTTTTTGTCGTGTCTGAGTCAGGTTGTGGGAGTGGTGCCATCCACATGTGCAGCACCAAATGTTGCTTTGCCAGAAGGGCAGCACGTGCTGGGCCACGTGTGCTGCTGCTTCACCACGTGTCCCACCACCCTGGGCCTGAGCAAGAGCCACCAGCACGTGCTGCATGTGGGGGACACGCCACCAGCAAGGGGTCAGTGACCCTCCAGGTGACACTTTCCATAGGCAGGTCCTGCCATCTGCATGTGAATGGCTGAGCCAAAAAAGGACTATTTTGTTTTACCCTGAAGGGGATTAATCTGGTGCCACGCTACTTCCCAAGGCTGAGGAAGCAGCCAGTGGTGATGGATAAACACGTGGGGCTGGGAGTCAGATTAGGCTGTTGTTGTTGGCAGACCCTGACTGCACCAGTACCAGGGTTTTACAGGGACAGCTGTGTGCTCTGCCACGGACCAGGGGAATCCAGGGCATCCGTCCTGGAGCCGTCTTGGATGCAGCCAGGTTTTTTTTCTGGATATGATGCTCTTAATGCCGAGCTGGAAACACCAGGGACAGCCTTGGTGCTGCTGCTTGAACTCTGTCAGGTGACAGCTACCTATTTTTATAGTAAGCTTGAGTCTGGCCTCACAAAATATTTTCAAGCATTACTGTGAGAGTCCAGGACTCATTAGGTGTCACATGTTCCTGTTGTGTAGCGAGAGAAATAATAAAACCCTCCCAAACAGTTGCTCTGCCCATGGGATAAAGAGGATTAAGTCTATATTTGTGCCACTGGTCTCATGTTACGCCTGATCCCTCCAGCCCTCAGACAGACACACAGAGACTTGTTGAATTCATCTTTGCAGCAAGAGCTTTATACAGAAGATGTACATAAGAAAATATACAATTCGATTTCTATATGGGAGGCAGAGGAGTTGTCACCCTCTTAAAGGTAATTTACACTCAGTTACAGAGGAATAAATAGACATATATTTATATAACTCTTTAGGATTAAAAAACGTAGTTGAATTTTGCAACTGTGGCATCGTGGTAGCCGTGACAATAAACCACAGTCATCCTGGTGTGCTGCTAGATCCTCTGGAGTATGAGTAGAGCGGAGAGGCGGGCTGCCCAAGCCAACTGCACCATGCACACCTTCTCCTCTTGGACATCTTGGTGACCCCACAGAGTGGGAGGGAATCCAGTCTTCAGATGGCTCCATTTCTGGGGGTTCCCAGTGCTGGCTCCCTTAAAGGATTTCTGGCCAGTTTTGGGAGGTTATTGCCTTGGGGCCACCGGCTCTTGGTCACTGCTTCATCTGTCCCCTCAGCCCTGGCCTGCAGGGGTCCCCTCTGTGGGAAGGCAGGGGAGTCTCTTTGCATGAGTTGAGACCAATCTTCCTTATCAAGCAGCTGGGGGAGGGATGCTCCCACCTTTCCACTTGCTCCCTCTCCTCTGGAACGGGAGAGACAGTGACCAGCTGGTTGATCAGGGAGGTGGGTTATATTTCTTCTGGGAAAGATGACTGTGTTTTACCGGCAGGATCTAGCTTAGCTTGTCTTAGTACGGTCATGCATAGTTGAGTTTTTTAAAAGGCCTCTTTTAAAATACATAGATGTCAGAAAAGATTGAGAAGGTGGATTCCATCCTTGTGATCAGCAGAGAAGCAGGGATTCGGAGGAGGCTGGAGGTGTTCAGATATATCAGAAGTATTTCCTGACAGGTAGGAGAAGCTCGAGGGAGGACTCGGAAGTCAGTAGTTTTCTGATGGTTGAAGTGACCGGTCACCAGGACGGGCCATACTGGAGCCTGCCAGGGTTAAAAAAGAGAGAAGGCCACGTCTTTAAGGGGATTTTCCAAGCAGAGCAGTAAACTTGTAACATTTGTCTGTTTATTTTGAAATCAGTGGATTAAGCCCATACTTGAAAGTGAAGAGTTTGGAGTCAAGGAGTTGTTACAACTTGCCACGGCAGAGGAAATGTGTTAGTCCTGAGCTACTTTGCCAACTCTGTGTGACTCCTGAGGATCTTACCCAAAGTGCTGATGGTCAGGGAGCACTTTCTGGGCAAAGGAAGGAAACCCAGAGCAAAATTTTCAAGAGTAGCAGACTATTTTGATGCCCTGGTTCTGAAAATCCAGGGCAGGTGGAGTTTTAGAAACTACCAGGCAGCTTTTTATCTTAAATGTGGTCAGTGGCCCAAGTCAGTCCTCATCCCTGAAATACAGACCCCTGTATCTGACAGCTGCCTGGCTCTCAAGAGGTGCATGATGAAGTCAGAGTACTTTCGTAAAATTCGTGCTCACCACACCGGAGTGGGTTTGTGTACCTGAATTTTGGCACTGACACCTGAAGGCACCGAGCTTTGTCTTCTGCAAGACTGGAATAAATAGTTTTCTATTTCATGAGCCCTTGTAAACCTGCTTGAGGGAGCTGGATGGAAAGTGCTACAGAAAAAAACCAGATATTATTGTCATGGTTTTCTTACTCTCACTATGGAGGAGGGAACTGGGATTGAGTTCAGGCAGGGAGAGAAGATTAAGAAGGGTCAGACCTCTAAATAAACTATGTTTAAGTACTGTGGTTTAGAAAACTGAAGTTTTTCCATGCTTAGAGCAGAACTTTTCCTGCCCTGTATGGAATGACTGGTATTTCCATCTCTAATCCATAAAACCCTCTGGCACTACAAGAGAAATAACCACTTTAGAAAGGCATAGAGCAGCTGGTATAATCCCTGACATTTTTGTCATAAATTTCTTTTCTCCATCCTGCTGTGCATATCCTTAGTGAAGTGGGGACCAAATGGCCATAACATGGCACAATGACCACCTCTGTTCACACAATGCAGTGCAGGATCACTGCACTTTCCTGAACAAATGAGCAAATGTCCCTTTCCCAAGAGCTTGCAAATTTGCAGGCTCATTTGAAGTCTTCTGGAATCTCTACAAACTCCAGACCTGTTCCTGGGATGGGAGAAAGTAAAATGCTTGGGGTGGAGTGATGACAGTTGTGGCTTTTTTGCTCCTCTGCAGGCTGAATTTAATACCCTTGGTAGTTTCCAGCTGTGGAAGGTGTTTGTGTGATCGGTTTTCACGGTCGGTGTTTGCCTTGGTAGCTGTCAGCAAAAGCTCATTGCTGGAGGGGAAGGCAGCCCTGTCTCTGAATCACCTCCTGGCCCAGGACACCTTACCCAAAGAATATTTGCTGTCTTGAACCTCCCTCCTCTGGGATACTCATTTGAAAGCAACAGCCGTTGTTTTTAAATACCTGACCGTCTTGGAGGGAATTGTAGTTGTGGAAAGGCAAGTGCTGGATCGAGAGCTGCTCCTTGTGGAAGAGATCTATTTTCCTATGGGCTGGGCAACCTGGGACAAGACTTCCCAGCAATGTCCTGCCCTGGATTTCACACCAGACCTAGAGGACCTTCACAGGGCAAAGGGCTGAGCATCTCCAGTTGGTTAGAGAAATAAAGCTTGTGTGGTCCCAGCTCAGGGTAAGAGGGGACTAAATCCACCTTTGTTTTGATATACGGTGTTTACCCCTTTTGCATAACAATTAAATGTTGACTTGATATGGGGCTTTGTTGTTAGGACAGGGTGCATACCACCACCTCAATCATGAAGCATGATTGAGGCTTAAACCCTGTTACAGTGTAGGGCTTTTGGTTTTTTTTCCTAATGTACAATTGCTGCAAAAAGAGGTTAAATTTTTCCCATGCTGCCGTAGGAGCTCTGAAGATTTCAAAGTTATTCTGCGTGTGTTTTCAGGATCCTTACTTCTCTGTTTCATATTTTTTTACACGTTTTGCCCTCGCTTTCTGCCCCAGGCCTGTCTTTAGCCCTGTGTTTGTTTCACAGAGTTGACTCCATCCCTGATGCTCCAGGCAGGTTCTCTGCTGTGGGAGCTCGTGGAGCCAGGAGATGGAGCAGCTCTGAGCAGAGACATTGGTGGGTGGATGGATGAGCTGCTGTGAGCCAAACCCTGGTGGCATTTAAGACCGATGCCACAAAAGGTGCTGGGGCTTCTGGTGTGACTGAAAAGGAACCATCTTACGTGTTTAATGGCGACTCCCCTTCCTGGACCTCTTGGTGGGCAGCTTGCAGGAGCGGAGGGCCGGAGTGTCCCTGATGGGCTGTCCCCGGTACTGGGCTGGTGTGGAGCAGGTGTCCTCAGCACGGGTGCGGTTGCCCTTCAGCCACCTGTGACACAGGGAGGAAGGAAAAGAGGAGCTTGAAAAAGGCACAAACCAGGGACATCGGAGGGCAGGGTGGGGAGAGAGCTGCCGAGTGTGACAGCAGTGCCCTGGCACAGCTCAGGGGGCCCAAGGAGACCCCAGGGAGCGTGGGGTGGGATGGAGCCGTACTTGCGCAGAGGTGCCAGCTGGCAGTTGCAGTGCCAGGGGTTTCTGGAGATGGTCAGCGTCTCCATTTTGTCGAGAGGGAAGTTTCGGGGCAGCTGGGTGAGCCGGTTGTTCTCCAGGTGGGCGGTTTTCAGCACGGTCACGCCGGCAAACGCGTTGTCTGCAAACTGAAGCGCAAAGGTTCCTGATGAGGAAAGTGGAGCTGGGGAATGGGGACTTCAAACCTGAGGGCCTCTCTCCCAGACTTTGAGTGTCACAAGAACAAGGCACTGGGACAGGTTGCCCAGAGAGAAGTGGTGAATGTGCCATCCCTGGAAGTGTTTAAGGCCAGGTTGGACAGGGCTTGGAGCAACCTGGTGTCCTTGCCCATGGCAGGGGCTTTTGGAAAGGGATCATCTTTAATGCCCCTTCCAACCCAGGCCATTCTATCATTCTGTGAAGCATGGAGAGAGCAAGAGAAGGAGCTGTGAACAGGGACATGGCTTGCTGGAAGCTCTGTACACTTGAGAGGCAGCAGGCTGGTGGTCTTATGGGTGATGGAGTCTCCTGCAAGGAGACCTATGTCCCAAATCTATGTGGGATTGCTTTTGCAGCCACATCCTTAAATAAATTGAAGTCTGGCAGCCTTTTTTACTTTTGAGCCACACTTCTTCACTCTAAATAGAGATATTTTCTGGTATATTCCCTTCTAAGGCTGGAAATCCTCCCAAGGCCTTGTTGTCTTGCCTATCCTGGAGCGCCTGAAGGAGGGAGTGTTTGTGGCGTCTGAAGGGGCTGTAGACTTTGGCAGTGCCTGGGGTCTCCGAGTGGAAAGTTACACTTGGCATCTGAGCAATGTAGAAATGCAGGCAGGTTTCCAGCACCTCAACCTCCTCCATTTTTCCTCATTTCCAGTGGTTTTTTTTCCAAGGGACACTGTAAAATTTGTCTTTTCTTGGTTGACAGGGAAGCTTTAAGGTAGAGCCTCCCTTAAGAAAGCTGCCAAAAAGCAGAGAGAGGCTGTAGACCTGGCTCTGCAGCCCTCTGCTCTTTTCCCCAAGGCCTCATCCCTGAAATTTTTCAGCCCATGGTTACTCAAGCTGGAAAGCTGTTGAAAGCAAACCCCTCAACAGGAACTTCCTTGGCAGTGACGGATTGGAGAGGGGCTCCCTGACAAAGCACAGAGCTCGCCTTGACTATGACAAACCATTTCTCCCTGCTCTCACAGTGAGGGGAAAGCTTTCTCCAAAGGTTGGAGACAACACTCACTAGGTCTTCCCAAAACTTCCCAGCCCAGCACCTGTGCTCCCATTTCTGAAAAGAGCCTTGCTCGTCTCATGGACCATCAGGGCGTGCTCATGCTCTCTAAGCTGAAAACCTTGACAGAAGAAACACACTATTTTAAGCCGTGAACTTCTGTCATCTTCCAAATTAAGCATTGCTGGATGGGAGTAGAGCTTAGCTAGGAGACTCCCGGATCCCTGTAGCTGTTGGACAGTCAGCACTGCTGGCCTTCTCCGTCCAAAACTGAGCTGACCTTGGGAGGTTGGACTGTGCTGACAGTGGAGCTGCTCCGAGGGATGCTGGCACGCCGTGCAGAGGGGCGGGAGGGTTGGACAGTGGTGTTACTGTCTCAGCTGCTCATTCCTCTCCCAGCCCCATGAGAAGAGTTCACATCTGCTGCTAACAGCTGCTGAGCCGCCTGCCAGAGCGTGTCTTTGGGAAGAAAAGGATGATTTTTATGCCTTATTTAGATGGAGGATTGCTGCTGTTAATTTATTTTACACTGAATACGCAGACAGGGGTGCCTGTCTCGTGTTGAGGTACGAGGAGGATCCTGGCCTGTGCAACACAGCCCTGTGGGGTCTGGTGTGGGTCTGTGATGCTGGGAGGGAAGGGGAGCTCTGTGCTGGAGCCTGAGGGCTGTCCTTCCTTCTGCTCAAGTGTTATTTAGGCCGGGATAGAATTGCATGGGTTTACACTTGATCAGCTCAAAAATCTTGCAGCCATGCAGGGAACAGCTAAGGACAGCATGTTTGTGAAGGAGAAAGAGCTGCAGTCAAGATGCCAGCAGCACTCAGAGCATTTGGTGGTGATTTCCTGGATCACGCGGCCTCTGTGATTAGATGTCTCTCAGCAGTGCAAAGTTCACACGTGGGCTGTTTGGGCATGAGGCCTTTGAGGATTTAAAGGGAAAATGCTGAGCTGGAAGCTTTGTATTTGCAAGCCCTAAAGCTGCAGAAGCCACACCTGTTAGTGCTGATCCCATAAACTGATGTCCTGTTGGGCTGCTGGGAGGGAAAGAAGGCACTGACTGCACAAGAGCCTTTAAAGTTCCTGTCCACAGGTGGTCACTGTAAAAAACAAAGTCCTTTTTGCTGGCTAGAATTGTTAACCATTGCTTCTCAGCCAAACCAAAGATGCTTGTTTCCCCTGGAACACCCCAGAGTCTAATTTCTTCAACATGTAACGTGGGACTCTGATATCTCTAGCTAGTACAACATCATGCTGCAATATTTGACTGAAAGTGCCTTAGAATTGTGTCTACAGAAACGCTGTGGCAGCACGTCTAAGGTCTTGCCTAGTAAGGTCAATAGATCCTTTTCAAGTGTTAAGTTTGCTCAGTCCCATTCTGGAGAGGTTAATGCTCAGAGTGGACAAGGGCTTAAATACTGAACTATTATTGAACTCGTTTATTTAGTGTTGTTCTGCACCTGGACAAGCTGTAATTCCAGTTTTTGAACTTTTTGGGTTGCTATCCCTTTGAAAACTCTGGTGTGATGCATTTCCTGTAGCTTTCATGTGATCTGCTCATGCCTGTGAGACTGTCTGAGTTGTGAAGAAATTATCTTTTTCATCCCATTTTCCTGCATGTGGTGGTGGGTGTTGTTTTGCCATGCAGTCCCAGGCTGCCTCACCTGGATGCTCTTTGGGCTTCCTAGCAAAGTATCATCCCAGGGAGAACTGCTCTGTTCTGCCTGCAGCACCCTCCCTTTCCTGCCATGGGGGATTCACCCAGGCTGTCAGGCTGCATCAGGGTGCTCTGCTGGGTTCTGCAGCACTGCCTGGCTTTTCAGAGGTCCTACCACAAGTGATTCCCTGAGTGTGATGCTACTTTCTCACAGAAAAAGGAGGGGGTTGTTTTGCCCTTCGGGATACCTGAGTGTCCCTCCTCCCCTCCAGTGGGAACAGGGCCCCTTTGTAAGATGCTGCAAGAGTTCCTTTTGAGAGAGCATCAATAAACAAACCTTTCTCTGTAACGTGTTGGGTTGGGAGGCAGTGGGGAGGCAGAGATGTGTGACTGAACCCCTACCTGTCTGCATGGCAGGGGTAAGAAACCAGGACTATTCACAGATCCTCCAAGGAGTCTCCCTCTCCCAGCCTACAGCAGGTACCTGGGCTGAGCAAAGGAGGCAGAGTAGTTCAGCTCTGAAAGGTGGAAGTGCCCTCCAGTACAAGGGACATGCTCACTTCTCATCCCTCACCTTGTTTCTGGGAGGATGGAAGGTTCCTGATTGTCCTGGAGCATCCCAGGTACCTTTCTCAATATCTGGTGTCACCTCCAGCTTGGGAAGGAATGCACTGCCTTGCATCCATCCAGGGGGCTTAATCAGCTCCAGATAATCTGGTTTTTCATAAATAACTCAACAGAAGGGTGGAGTGCTTTCTCTCATCCCTCGCTTGAGCCATGTCAGGGCCTTGCTGCCTGCAGAGCCGGCACACCTGCATCTCCCCTCTCCTCTGCAAGGGAGGGACAGCAAACCAAGGGCTTTGTAAAGGAGAAGAAAACCAAGCCCCATGATTCTGATCTGGAGAAAGTGGAAAGAGAAAGGACTGACCTTCTTCAGTTTCATGTTGTCCAGGTGGAGTGTCTGCAGGTATCGCCCGAAGGACTGGAAGGCGTTGTCAGGGATGACCTCAATTGGGTTATGAGAAAGTTTCAGTTCCTCCAGCACTCTCAGCTTACTCATTGCATTCACAGGGTAGCTGCTCAGCTGGTTCTTGTCCAGGTGGAGGACAGCAAGGTTTTCTACATCCTCCATGGCCCCAGGTAGGAGGTTGGAGAGGGAGTTGTCAGAGAGGAAGAGCCAGCGCAGATCTTTAGCCCCATTGAAGACCCCTGGTTTCAGCTCCCGGATTTTGTTGCTGCCCAAGTGAAGGATGAAGAGGTTGACAAGAGGGGAGAGGAGCCCTTTGGATAGGTCTGGGATCTTGTTCTTGTCCAGGTACAAGTAGGTGAGAGCAGAGAGATCATCGAAGGCTCCTGGCTTTATGACACTGATCTGGTTGTCAGTGAGATAGAGGTAGACCAGGCTCTTGAGCCCCCGGAAGGCTCCGGTGGAGATCTCCTTGATCCGTGAGCTCTGGAGGTGCAGGGACACCAGCTTTTTCATGTCACGGAAGCCGTTGGTTGGCAGGATGGGAAAGTTGTTCTTCTGCAGGTTGAGGAGCCGTGTCTGCTCAGGCACTTTGGGGATCTTCTTCAGCCCCACGTTGTCACAGATGACGTGCTGCAGGTCCCCGCCGTGGCAGTGGCAGCTGGGGGGACATGCCTGAGTGGGGGAGACAAGACATGCCAGCAGGCTGAGGACACCGAGGAAGAAGCCTGACCCATTCATGGTCAGATCTGGAATTAAGTGTGGTGGGAAGAGAAGCGGGAGGAGGAGAGAGATGGGTGGGAGAGAGAGAGAGTGTGACTGAGTTTGCAGCATACTGAACACAGCCCTATTTATAATGTTATTAAAAAGCAAAATCCCTTCCCACAAACCGCAGGCAGCAGCCAGTTGGAAACAACTGGCTTTGGGAACTTAGTGTGAGCTTAACCCCTTGGCACCAGGCAGAGGAGTGTCCACGGCCCTGCCTGGCCCTGCTGCTGAGCAATGTGCAGAGGTGGTTTTCATCTCTGGAGGAAAATGGGAGGCAAATAGTCCAGAAGAACCAACGCAGACCTGCTCTGTGGAGAACCTGTCTGGTCCCTGCTGAGCT
Source organism: Aleadryas rufinucha (assembly GCA_013397815.1). Classification (NCBI taxonomy): domain Eukaryota; kingdom Metazoa; phylum Chordata; class Aves; order Passeriformes; genus Aleadryas; species Aleadryas rufinucha. The sequence continues at coordinate 26,535 of VZTH01002122.1, forward strand.
GAGCAGGGCCCAGATTCACCTGCAGGGGGGAAAACAGCCTGTTTTGGTTGAACAGCATAGCAGGGAGCACTGCTGAGCTCCACAGCCACCTCCTGCCGGGGCTTCCAGCAGGCTCCGGGGTTCCATTTAGCCTCAGCTGGTTTGGGGAGAAGTGCCTGTTCCTGTTCTCACAGAGGAAGGTTCCTGCTGGTGGGGGGTGGGGATGTCTTTTTTCACTGATTCAAGAGGAGTTTGCCTAACCAGGGATTGGAGGAGGTGGGAGTGCTGTGGGGTCATGCCAAAGGCCAGCAGCGCTGCAGTTGCTCTTGCAATGCAAAATTTTGGTTGAACACTTGCAGATCTAGGCTGCATTGAGGAGCTGGCCAAGAAAGGGAGTGCAAAGACAGTCTTAATTTCTACTGTGTCTGTTCTTACGAACAGTTGAGGATAACATGGTCATGGTCAGGGCACCTGGCACCTTCCAGCAAGGGATGGAGCAGCATCAGAGCCTGCAGGGAAGTGGTGGGACATAGGCTGGTGGATATGAAATGCCAGGCAGTGGTGTAGAGGTAGGTGGCAATGCCTGTGGCTCTTGAGGCAGAGGTGTGGAAAGGGAAACCCATTGGCATTGGTAAAGGGATGGAGAGGTAGCAGAGCAAAAAAATCCCTGCTGGAGTTGGGACTGGGCTCTGCCTTGGCTGTTGTCTTAGGGTAGTGGTGGCAAAGGTGAATTAACACCACGGGGGATGTCCCCTGCTCTCCCAATAAAGAAGGCTCAAGCAAAGCAGTTAAAAGCCCCAGTGCCTGCTTCTGTGAGTGTGAAGAGAGAGATCCAGGGGTTGTGGGGTGGGGTTTGGAACTGGAACATTTTGAACTGATTTCCAGCCAGTTCCTGGCTGCAGCAAGCAGCTGAGAGCCGAGCACATAACTGTGAGCTTGTTGAGATTTCTGCTCCTGAGGCTGGCTGCAGAGCCCCAGTGGAGCCTGTGCAGAGGCGAGACGGGCTCAAGAAAGGGAGGAAATCCAAGGGCTGACTTAGGACACAGACTGGCTTATTCACCGAGATTTCTGGGTTTTTCCATTGTTGCAGCGAGGAATCAGCCGGCGCCGCCGAGCGTGCTCCGGACCGAGTTATGCAAACGGCCTGGCAGCCCTGCTCTGGTCAGCAGCTGTCAGTCTGAGCAGTGTTTGCTCTGCAGGACTAATTTGGGGGAGAAAATAGGCTTCTGGGGTGGGAATGTGGTTCTGGTGAGCCTGTGGCCGAACGATGATGTAATGTGGGACCTCGGTGCAAACCAGGCCATGCCAGGCGTTCAGTGTTTGTCAGCCCTGAGGTGGAGCAGCTCACCTCAGCACCAAGAGCTTCTCACCTCGGGAGAGATGCTCTGACCTTGAGAGCTCCAGGCTCCTGCTGGAGGGACCTCCTGGTTACTGTAGGATTTAAAATTCTTTGATCAAAACAATGGTATTTTGGCTTATGCCTGGTTCACTAGGCACCACAATGGTCATGCACATGCTTTGTGCTCTGGAGGAGCTCTTTGAGTGTCTTGGTCAGGACCTTTGAGACAGAGAAATAGGAGATAGACAGAACCTTCTGTGTTTTCCTTCTTTGCCTCTCCAGTTTGCTGTTCCATGATTCTGAGAGTGCCCCTGAGCATGCACTGCTCATAAAGCTCGGGCAGGGAGCTGGGTGAATGATTGGAAAAGAAAAAAAATCACCTTTAAAGCATCATCGTCTATCTTCATCTTTTATTTTCTCTCTCTGAGCAGGTTCAACCACTTTAGTTTTCACTGTAATCATTTGATGAACAATTCCTGTAGTTATGGACCAGCTATTCTGGGCAAGAGTAACTGGTGGGTGAAATTTAAAACCCTGCCTGTTTCTGCTGGGCACTGAATCTGAGGACTGTATCTGTGCTCCTTCCCTGAGAGTCTGGTACTTGGATTTCCTGTCCCCTTGCAAAAAACATCATCTAGCAGCTTACTGCTTCTGCAGAGATTTTGGCCAGTGTGGGTCAGGTTGGAGCAAAAAGTTGGTGAGGGCCTTGCAAACCCCATCCATGAATACATCCTACCCATGTGTATTTCTGGAACAAGACCCTTTGCAATGATTAAACTGCTCAAACCTCAAACAACCTTCTCTTTCTTCCTCTCAGGATAAAATTCCCTTTCTTCCACCCTTTATCTGTTTGCTGGCTGAGGCTGCAGATTTGGGGGGACAGGGACGCTCTCTCCCTGCAGGGATGTGTGTGCTGTGGCTGTGGACACCAGTAAGACCTGTAGCTTCCTTGTGAAAATGCTGGGATGTAGCTGCCATGATGCTGGTTGGGGTGGGAAGCTGTCCCTGCTCCAGGACTCCCGCCAGCCCCAAGCCTGCAGCAGAGTTTAGGTGGATGCTGGGTTATTTTTGGCACCACAGTGGGGTGGCAGCAGGGAAAAGGTGTCCACCCCTCACCTCCATTTCTCCAGGCACAGATGGTGAATAAAAGGAAGGTCTTTCCCCTAGTATTTTTTGATTTCCATGCCTCGGTGAGCACATTCCTGTGGTGGGAGCTGCTTGGCATCTGCCACAGCTGGCACCTCTCCCTCGGCTCCTGGCTGTTTGTGTTTTGAGCTGCTCTCTGGATGGCTCTGCTCTTCCCACACCGGGTTTTGCAGCCCTCAACTGGCCAGCAAATGTCCAGCCATCCTCAAAAGCCCACCTGGGTCCCGGTTGTGGGTGGTTTGCAGTCTGGAGGTGACAATGGAGCAGTGTCAGTGTCCCTGTGCCACAGTCGTGGGGAGCTGGGTCCTGGCCAGCTCCTAGCCTCACACATCCCCTGGGACCAGCACTGCAAGGGCATTGCAGAAGAGGCAGGATTATCCTGCCACCCTCTCTTTTTTAATTGATTAACAGTTCTGCAAACATTCCTGGTGATTTGCAGATGCTGGACTCCCCTTCTCTCCTTCTCGGAGGCATTGTGGGCTAAGCAAATAAATGCAGTTTTTGAAGCAGTATAAATATAGATTTGGGGTGTTTCTTTGATGCTGCAGGTCTGAAGTGTTTTGGTACAATATTTGAGATGGTCTTTTCCATGTTTAATCTTTATAAGTATGAACAGTTCTGGCATATCAAGACAGCTCCATGTTAAAATATTCCATTGCTCTTTTAAGCCTGATTCTGTAGCTTTTAGGGGCTTCAGATCTGGTTTCCTGTGTCAGTGAAGACTTGCAATCAGCTTCTTAAAGTGGCACCAGTGTAGCTGGCCTTGGGGTGCAGCCCTCCTCATTTTGGCTGGAGCTGAGGGCTCAGGCAGCTTCTGGGCCTGTCCTGGAGTGCCCCAGCCCTTGAGGAGCTGAGCCCCTGGCACTGGGTGCTGGGCTGGGAGCAGGGTGGGAGAAGGTACAAGCTCTGCAGTGTCCCATGGATTTGTCCCAAGGGCAGAATACACTCCAGGCAGTGTTTGAAGAGCAGTGGTGGGTGGGCAAAGGGGAGTCCCAGAGGCTTTCCTGGGTTCCCCCCTCTTCCAGGCAGCACCTGAGGGTCCCACCAGTGGCACCCAGGGCTCTGAGTTCAGAGCTGAATTGCCATTTTTATTTGAAATGCTTGAAGGGTCCTCATCACTGCAGTGTGGGGGCTGCTTGTTGAGCTGGAGGAGGTGATGGTGGGTCCACCTCCTTCCTTCTGATGGTTTCCTTCCACTGTAGCACGGCCTCCACCCATTGATCTGCTGCCAGTTTGGCTCCCCGTTGATGTCCACCCACCCTTCCCTTCTGCAGATTCCAGCAGCTGCTGGATGAGGCTCTTGGCCTCTCCTGTGAAGCTCACCCAGCCCTTACAGCCTCTCCCAGCCCTGCTGTGTCCACTCTGCAGGCACCAGGCATTCCCTAGCATCCCACTGCTCTGGCCAGGGCTCTTGTCCTAGTTTGCAGAGCCTCTTCCCTTGTGGAGCACCACTGATCCATGCAAGACTTAGGATGGTCCCTAATGCTCCCCAGCCATTAGTCCCCTCTGTTCTCAAAATGGAAAATGCTCTCCATGTGGTGACAACTTCCCTGCTTGGCCTTGGCCTCCCCATCCCACCCCACCTTGTTCTGGGGGAGGAGCTGATGAATAGGTGGTTTCTGTAGCTGTGGGAACGGGCTGTGAGAACATATAAAATGCTGCCTGGAAGCAACAAGATCCTGGGCTTCCAGCTGTGTGTGTGGTGGGAGCTGAGCTCTCCAAATCCATGGGGATGTTACCTTTGCCCCTCGATTTTTGCTGAGTTTCCTTCTCCAGCAGCTTTGAGCATCCAGATATCCCCAAACCAGTGGTTTTCTACCTTCATGCGACACTTTGTACGTTTCCTCTCACTTTTTGCTTTTAACTTCGCTTTTCCCAAATGCATTGGCACCAGCACTAGGGAGGATGGAGTTAATTGCACAGCAAAGACCCTTTATCACACTGTGGATAAACCAGTGACTGCCCATGTCTTTGCTGGTTGCCACTGGGCAGCACTTCTGCCCTGCTGGCAGGAAGGGGGAAATAGTTCCAAGCCTCAAGGCTTCTGCTTGGCCTGGAGAGAAGAGAGGCAGCTTTAACTCCAGACCACGAGGAGCAGTTTGTCCTCACTGGGCAATAACAGGAGATTCATTCCCGTGCAGTCTCAGCCTGGGCACACTGTGTTGTCCTTTTGGTCTCCTCCCGAGGCAAAGCCATTGCATGCCACAGCACAAAGAAGGTGCTTTGGGCACCTAATACTTTTGGGATCTTTTTTAAGCCCCATCCAAACTGGGACTGTCTGGCAGCTCTCTTGGTGGGGAGAGATGCCAACAGGGTGGCCACCCTTGGAGATTTGTCCTGCAAGACCTGTTTGTTTGTGTCCTGATGTTTTTGACACAAAGATGGTACTGTTGCTGGGGAAGGAAATGAGATCTCGGTGTGACACAGGCTGGATGTGATCAGAAGTTGTTTTTTTTTGCAGCAGCAAAGTCGACCTGAAGGTTCAGGAATATTCCAACACAATTTGGGATAGCGGGATATCTCCAAAGCAAGGAGACACATGTCCCCAGAGGACAGAAAAGTTTAGGGTGATCTTGGCACTGAGCAGCTGAGTGAGGGAAGGTTGTTGTTCAGTTGAGAATGATTTGGAGCTGGCTGTGATGGGAAGGGCTGGGGTTGACTCTGGTGGAGATATCTGAGACAGACACACTCGGCACGGGCTTAGGGATAATTAGATCCATCCAGCATGTTACACTGAGAGGGGTTCAAAGGGCCTCTTAGAGGTCCCTGAGCACATCTCTTGGGTTGCCAGTCTGCTTTCTGTTGTTCATTATGCCCTCTTTGAAGTCTGAAAATCCCTATTATTTCACGGTCAATTTGATGCTTTCTTTCCGAGGCCAATATTGTCTCCAGCAAACTTCCATTTCTGCAGGCTTTAGTTTGGCAGTTCAAGCCCTGCCATCATCATCCTCCAGCGTGGCTGGTGGATGAGGGGTGTGAAGATCCTCCCTGAGCAGTGCACAGGTCCAGGGCTGGGTGTCCTCCAAGGAACTCCTGCCCTCCTGCAGCCCTGACCTTCTGCTCCAGTCCCACCCAGTATAACCCCACTTGGGGTACTGGTGCTACAAACCCCAGCCTTTTCATCACAGCTTTCAGCAGCACTTGAATGTGGGGTGTTTTTATTGCTGTTGAATGCAGGGGAAAACCAAGGAGCAGAGGGCTGATGTGGCTTGTTCCAAGTTATGCAGTAAATAAGCAGCACAGCTGGGAAAAACCCAGGGTCTTCAGAGTCCCCACTGTCCCCACCAGATCAGCCTGCCTCCCAAATGTTTACTAAAGAGACTGGAGTCTGATTGTTTTTACTTTATTTTTAATTTTCAGACGCTTCCCTCTTCAGGCTGTTTTGCCTGTTCCACAGTGACCAGTATTTGAACAGCACTAGCAGGAAATGTTTGGGAAATGTGCTTTAAAAAACACAGTCCTGCTAAGATGTTCTTTTTATTCCTGGTTTATACAGAGGCTTAGGATTCACAAAGAATGGATCTCTTGTTGGTAGGAGTAAGTTAGGCAGCAGTTTGTTTTGGAGCTATCCTTGTCATCACTGAGGGCAGGACTGATCTGGGTGTTGGGGGGTCACTTCTGGTCCTACAGTAAAAAAAGGCTTTGCAGTCAATTATATTTGATATTCTTGTAGCTCCTCTCGAAGCCAAGGGTCCAAGCTGGAATCTTTGCCTCTGGAAAGCTCTGCTTTGACACCAGATACAGCTCCAGTGGAAATTATGGAGCTGATGCTGAAATTATTGGGTGAGGTTTTCTGGATTGAATTACACCAGATGACAAGGCTGAATGATGTTAAGTGTCCCTTTGGGTCACGAAAGCTAGGAATCTTCATTGATATCTCCAAGTTTAAATTGTTGTGTGGGGTTTCATGGAAGTGTTGTTTCATCTGCTGCTGACAGTGGAGATGTTGGATGCTCCACGTGTCACATAAGGGTTGGGAAGGACAGCAGTGCTGGCACAAGGGTTTGCTCCATCCCTTGCCTCCATCCTGGGAATACAGCTGGGGAAAACCATCCTAAGAGGGAGGTAACATCTTGGAAAGATCTGGAGCAACATCCTGGTTTCCAGCTACAGTGTGATGTGCTGGGGCAGGCAGGGGAAGGCAGTGACTGGGAAGCAGATGAGGGGCTGGAGGTTCAGACCTCCAGGGTCCGTGTTGCCCTCTGGACCAGTTGGGAAGCCCATTCCTGAGGATGTGAGGGTGTTTATGGGGACAGGCCACGGGCCAAGGCAGCAATAGCTGGTGTTTGGGGTACAGGGCACAGTGCCAGGCATCTGGAGGAGCCTGGTGAGCCACAGCACTCACAGCATCATCCTGCCAGGGAGCTGCCTGCTCCTGCATCCAATTAAACTGCTGGAGCGACCCGGAGAGGCAGCAAGGATTGACTCAGGACTTGGCTGGGATCCTGGGACCAACACTGCAATTCATCCAGCAGAATAAAACAAAAAAACAAAGGCGCTGGGATTTTTAATAAGTGTTTAAGGTCTTGGATTTGGGTCTGGTCAGTCATTTGATCCAGCCACAGGACTCGTATTAGTGGGTGGGAGAGAAATCCAGTCTGAGCATGAGACACTGTGGGTTTGCACCCGGCTGGGAAGTTGTCCTTGTGTCTGGGAGCAGAAGCCTATTCACAGTCACTCCTTGGGGGCTGCCAGGCTCCAAGCAGAGCAGTTTGCACCAGATGGTCCCTGCAGCATCCTGGAGAAGTTCTCCTCCAGATTCCTGGATAAAAGCAGGCTCCAGCTTGGATTCACGCTGACCCTGGTGCAGTCAACAAGAGCATCAGCCGTTGTGACAGACTGTGCCCAACAGGAGATCCTCCAGCAGCTCCAAGCAGTGGAAAGCGCCACGTGCTCCAGTGTTGTTACACACTGTTGTGCACTGTACCAGTGCTGTGTTCAGCTCATTCAGGATATTTTCATTCTTGTTCAGATGCTTCATCGTAGCCCTTTACAAAGCCCCACATTAATTTGGGGCACAGTGAGCACCATGCCCAAGCCATGACCACGTAGGCACACACATCTGGGCATTTGCTCTGGAGGAACTGACCAGATCTGGGTCCCAAGGCAATTTGGTGGGTCAGAGCTGCTCACATGTCAGTCTGGAGAAGTGGAGGAGAAATGAGGAAATACATCCCACATCAGCCCTTTCACAGCCATGCTCTCCTAGCAAAGCAGCCACCGGTGACATTACTGGGGTGACATTACTGTGAGTGGGTTAGAGACACCAGAGCAGTGCTCCAGCAGCTCCCACTGCTGAAACACAGCTCCCAGGAGCTGGAGATGTAGCAGCAATCCCAGCGATGGTGCTGTTGGTGCAGCTCCTGCTGCCTCAGCCAGGCCACTGAGCTGGGCATAAAGCGCTGGAATTTTCCTCCGAGAAGTGACCTTCAGCTGAGGTGGCTCAGAGCCTGCCGTCAGGATTAGCTGGGAGGGAGGTTTAGCAGCAAGAAGCTTTTGTCCTGCTGTGAGGCTTTGGGTCTGTAAGGGCAGCTGTGCTGAGCGTTGAGCAGCCTCGTGATGCCCTTAGGAGGGTTACAGGGGCTGATGTCTGCACAAAAGGAACTGCAGCAAGCAGCCATGCTGCAGGACACACTGTCTCCCACAGGAGCCTGCTGCTGGCTCCAGGGTTTTTCCAAAGTGATGTCCTATGTTCCCTGAGCTGTTAGAGATGCAAGGCAAACTCAGCACCTTGGCTGCAAGGGTACCAAGGCAAAGTCAGTGTCTGGCAGAGATGGCGTGGAGTCAACAGGACAGGGCTTGGAGAAGCAGGGGTTAAAAAAAAAAGGATGGTGAACCCTGGAGTCTTCCAAGAATAGCAGTTGGAGTGTCAAAAGTACATGATACCCCGAGTGTTGTGGGTGATAGGGTCTGGAGCACTGTGAGGGAGGTGAGGAGGGCCATGGCAGGCAGGTTCAGTGATGTTTTAGCTTCTGTTTCTCCCAAGACTCTCCGGCAGAAGTGTCTGGAGGGCCCCATCCACAGCCAGGACGTGACCTGTGACCTGAGTGGCTTGGGAGAACATCCTCCTCCCACCCTACTCTCCCCTGCAGTTGTGACCAGCTTTGTCCTCCTGTGCCCTGAGCTGTGTGGTCCCCTTTCCCCTGGAGACACATCTCCTCTCCTGTGTTTGCAGGTTGCCTATGGGACCACAGAAAACAGCCCTGTCACCTTCATGGGGTTCCCCAATGACAGCATCGACCGGAAAACCGAGACAGTGGGATACATCTTTCCCCACACAGAGGTGACCATGACCTTCCTCACCTGCTCCAGGTCCTCTGCCAGCAGCAGACCTCACTCCATCCTCCCTGTCTGGTGCTAGTGTCTAACTGAGCCCTTCTTCTCTTCCAGGCAAAAATTGAGGATCCAGAAACAGGGCAGTCTGTGCCTCTGAACACTCCCGGGGAGCTTCAGATCCGTGGCTACTGCGTCATGCTGGGCTACTGGAACGACCCTGCCAAGACAAGAGAAGTGATCACTGCTGAGAGGTGGTACAAGACAGGGTGAGTCTGAGAACAGCCCCACTGCTCCCAGACTGTCCCACAGGGTGACACTGGATGGGAATGCATGGGTGGGTATAGGAGTGCTTGGCTGGGATTTCCAAAGTAGAGAAAACTGTCCCAGTTTATCCCTCTGATCTGTCTGTGACACTTCAGCACTGCTCTTAGCACAGAGCCCTTGGTGCTGAGTGTCCCTGGAGAGGGGGATTGTCACTGGCCATTTGTGGATGGAGGGATTGTGGGGGTACAGGGCAGGGGCAGCAATTGCCTACCCCCTAAACCCTGGTGCTTGTGTGGATGCCGCCAGTTTCTGTAACAGGAGCTCTTTGCTTTCTTCCACATGTTCAGGTGGCATCTCAGCCATTATCCTCTGGAGACCACCCTGGCTGGGTGGGAGCATCAGCCATCCTTCCACCCAGCTGGGACAGGACTGAGGAGGGTGTTCTCATTGCAGGGACCTCGCGAGCCTGGATGAGCACGGCTACTGCAAAATTATAGGGCGCTGCAAGGACATGATTATTCGGGGAGGAGAGAACATCTACCCAGCAGAGCTTGAGCAGTTCCTCCACACCCATCCCAAGGTTGAGGAGGTCCAGGTGAGTGGGAGAGCAGCTGGTTTTGGGAATCCTGTACATAAAGCTTCTGGGATTGCTGCTTGGAACCTGTCTTTCCCTGTTTTCAGCATCAAATTCCATGTAATATTGCTTAGCAAGGAGGAGGGAGAGGCTCATGGGATGGAAGGGGTGGGCAGAGCTCCTGGCATGGGGCATATGGATTGGGGCAATCCCCTCGTGCTCCAGCTGCACATATGCAAAGTGCCTGTCATTCTTCAGTTTTAAACCACCTGTCCACTTTCACAGCTCCCTCTGAAATTCTTACTCAGAAAGCAGTCTGGAAGGACAGTCTTTACTGATAATTGCTCAACTCTGACATCCAGGAAGACTCTTCCAACAGGTCCCTGGAGATGAGGAGTGAGACTTTGTTTCACCCCTTTGCAAGACAGCAAAGATTTCCAGGACTGAGCAGCTGCTCCCAGTCTGCTGGGATTGTTCTCCTCCAGGTTTTGTGCCAGACAAGTTTCCCCGTAAATAAACTGGTTATTTAGTCAGAGTTCTGCCTGTGCCAGGCAAGCATCTCTCCTTGGAACAGTCTCAGTGCAGATGGGTTGCAAACCAGCCCTGTTTATGTGGTTTCTAGGGTTTTAAGTCACTGCTCTGGACTCAAAAGGATCGACGTGTCTCTAGGAGTTTGCAGTACTGGTTCAAGGCGGGGAATGACAGTAGGATTCTTGTGGAATAGTGGGAGTGAACTTTGGCGAGAGCTCAGGCTTGGAAAGCCCATTTCCTGGTGTCACAGGCAGTGGCCCACTAAGATCTGTGATTATAAGGGTTTCAAATAATCCTTTAATTCAACCTCATCCCTCTCCTGCCATTCCATCTGGAGATCCCAAAGCACTCGTGGCAGCCTACCAAGACTCCTGTTGTTTGTGAAGCCTCTTGCTCCATTTTTTTGGAAGCAGAGGGATGACAGGTCCATGTTGCACCCACAGTGCTCCAGCAACCCGTGGTATGGGGTCAGGGAACACGCCATGGGCCAGCACACAGACCCTGTGGGAGGACAGGGGTGTCCCCAAGGGTCACACTGTCCATCTGTCCCATCCAGGTGGTTGGTGTGAAGGATTCGAGGCTGGGAGAAGAGATCTGTGCCTGCATCCGACTGCGGGCTGGGCAGGACTGCACTGAGGAGGAGATTAAAGCTTTCTGCAAAGGGAAGGTAGGTCCCCAGCCCTCAGTTTCCTTCCAGACCAGTACACCCGGTGGCTGCTGGGGACTGGTGGATGAAAGCCCATGGATTTAGAGCACTGGGGGACCCAGCCCTGACAGTGCCAGGCTGTTCCTTTTGGGTTGTGTAGCCCTTGGTTTTCTCTTCCCAGATCTCCCATTTCAAGATCCCACGTTACGTTGTGTTTGTGGGCCAGTACCCGCTCACTGTCTCAGGCAAGGTGAGAGGGGGCTGGGGCAGGGCAGGAGCCCTGGCATTCTGTCCCAGCTCCTCTCCAAGTCTCTCTCCCTCCTCTCTGCACTCTATTCCAGATTCAGAAATACAAGTTGAGGGAGCAGATGGAGAAGCACCTTCAGCTCTGAGATTGGGAAGGCAAAGCAAAAACCAGGCTAAATCAGCCATTTCAGTCAGCTCTGAGTCTGCTTTTCACCTGTGCCTTGGTCTAAGCAGTAGAGACTTTCCCTCCCTGACATCAGGCCGATGGCACTTTTAGTCAATAAAACAGAGCGTCTTTTTTTCCCAGTTGGGCTTGTTTCTTTGCCAACAGAAATACTGTGGTGTGAGGAAGGGATGCTTATTTCTGCAATTCTGTCCAGTTACTGAAAGACCTTATGAAGGTTTAAAAATCTTGCGTGCCTCTGAGCAGTTTGGCCGCAGCCATTTCAGAGGAGTTGAGCAGATGCTGGTGGGTATTTTACTGACATTTTTAAGTCCAAATGCCCTGGCTTCCCAGGGTAGGTGATGCCTTTTCTCCTTAGATGTTGTGAGACTCCTGGGTCATTTAAGAGCGACTGAACTTGAAATGAGGGACAGGGAGTTCAGAGAATGAGGCTTTGCTTTGGGGCTCCCTAAAACTGGCTGGAAAAGCTCGCTCTGTTCCCACACCTCCTCCAGGTGTTTCCCAAAAGAAACCTTCTCCAAGGTAGTCATGACTTTGTTTATTTTGTTGTTTTGGACAAGACAGACAGTAAGGTTGTTGCAGAAATACCAAAATTCCTGTCCCATCGGCAGCGTGGAGCAGGGCATACCAGGGACAGCATTTTACGGGAGTTATTTGGTACCTCCCAACCATGAAACACTCCTGTGGGAAGAGGAACAGCAGAGCTCCTCTTTGCCAGCAGAAGTGTCCCACACCAGCTGGAAAGCAGATAATGTTGCTGCCAACTCTCGCCGACCTCCTGCTGTCTCCCTCGTGCTTCCTCCCCGAGCAGGGCTAAGGCTGGGCCCCCTCCACGCTGTGGCTTCCTCCAGTGGGTGGAGGGAAAGGGTGCAACAGGGAGAGAGGGGGAATGTCAGTGAGGTTTCAATCCTTCATCTCGCAGCTGGACTGTGGGCTCTACCCATGGAAGCAGATGGCAGGGACAAGGCCCCTGTCCATATCTGCTCTCTGAAAGAAAAAAACATGGATGGTTTGTGTGAGACTCTTTCTGTTCACTGTCTTTCCAGCAAGTTCCTCTCCTGTTCCCACACTGCTCGTGGGGCTGGTGTCAGCACTGATCCTTCCACATTTCACTCAGGTCTCCTCCCTTCCCTGGTTACCTCTGTAACCTCCTTCCCGAGGGAAGGACTCTTACCTGCAGCTGTAGCCAGGGACCTTGGGGGCACAGAGGACCTCTGTGACTGATGTCTGGGGAAGGACTGTTTACTTTCTTTTGCTTCCCACAGCACCAACCCAGGTGCAGGACAGGCCTGCAGTGAGTGGAGCTTCTCCTCCCCTCCCTGGTCAGTACCTCCACCCCTGGCACAACCCCTGCTCTGCCCACAGGCGCCCCATGTACTCAGCGTAGCTGGGGGGCAGTGGGTAAGAAATGAAGGTGACACCAGCCCTGGCTGGTGAGGACAGACACACTGCTGAGAAACCCAGTGAGTCCTGGTCACAGCCAGCACAGGGGGAACAGTCCCTGCCACCCCACTCCTGCTCCTGTTCTGGGATTGGGGCAGCACCATCCATGGGTCTGAGCCCTGGCAGAGCCTGGTCCCAGGGAAGCTTTCCCTACCATCCCATACCTTCCCCGGACCATATCCAGCCCTCGCCAGCCAGGACACCTCCCGCGGTGCCCCCTGCCCCTTCCCAACCCCTGGGATGATGCATCCCCGGCTTTAAATACTCACGGAAGAGGGAAAGCTGGTCGTTTTAGCTGACAGTGCGGTCTTGGTGTGTGCAGTGCTCCAGGCTCGCTCCATGGCCTCTGCCCTGCCCGTGCCTGAGTCCCACTCTTATAGTCCTCGCTGCCTGCTCGGAAACTCCCCGGAGTGGGAAGGTTACATCAGGGTGGGTTACGCCGAACTACGTGTTTCTGGCCTGGGGACGGGAATCTCCAGTCACAGCCTTTGTCATGGGCATTTCGGAGTTCCCCGTGACTATATATGGACAATTACTAACGTCGGGGTTCGTCAGCTGCGGGTTTGCACAACCCCGTGTGGGCACAGACCACCTCCCTCCGCCGAAACGCTGGAAAACCCTTCCTGGCCCCGAGGAGCAGCCGGGGAAGGATGCGAGGGCAGGTCCCAAACCTCGCTGGGACCGTGTGTCTGGGGAGGACACTTGGGGGAGGACACCGGCCCTGGCATCCCCGGCACCGGGAGAGGACACTGACCCNCCGGCCCCGGTGCCCGTCCCAGAACCGGCCGCCCCCGCCACAGCCGCGCTCTACGTGCACGTGAGCGGGGACACGGGGGGGACCCCGGGGCTTGTGCATGTGCGGGGTGCACGGGGAGTCCCGGGTTTGCACACGTGGGGACACACGTGGGTCCTGGGACTTGCACGCCTGGGGAGAGGGACCCCGGGGCTCGCACACCTTGAGGGGCACGGGGCTGGCACAGGTGGAGGGTGAATGTGGCTCCTTGGGGCTCGCACGCACGTGGGTGCATGTGGGACCCCGGGCTTCCACGCGTGGGGGAGAGCCCAGCTTTGCACATGTCATGGGGCTAGTCTGAGCTGAGGGGGTCCCCGAGCCGTGCACGTGAAGGGTCACACCCGTGGGTCGTGTGCCTTGTGGGGCAGGTGGGGGACACTGGGGTCCATGCACCGGGCTGGGGCTGTTCCCCCTCAAAATGGAGAGGCGAAAGGTGAGGGTATGACCGTCCCCCACACGCCCCGTGCCCGCAGTGGCCCTACTGCCGCAAGCGCTGCTCCTACTGCAACTTCAACACGTACGTGGTGCCCGCGGTGGACGAGGCGGCCGTGCGCGCCTGCCTGGTGCGGGAGGCACAGACCCTGCTCCGCCTCAGCCAGGTGCACAGGTACAGCGTGAGCTCATGGGGAATGCTGGGCCCTTCGGTGCCCACCTGCAGCTTCCCACCCTCTGCCCCACAGCGTCAGTTCCGTCTTCTTCGGCGGGGGCACCCCCAGCCTGGCCAGCCCCGGCACTGTCGCGGCAGTGTTGGAGGCTGTGGCGGCCGCTGCCCACCTTCCTGCTGGCGCTGAGGTCACGCTGGAGGCCAACCCCAGCTCCACCAGCGCATCGCGCCTCGCCGGCTTCGGGGCAGCCGGGGTCAACCGGCTCTCCATCGGCGTCCAGGTGAGAGGGGCTCTCCCCGCCGCAGCCCCCACAGCCCCCCGTGACGCCGTTGTCACCGCGCTCCCTCCGCAGTCGCTGGATGACGCCGAGCTGAGGATGCTGGGCCGGGAGCACACAGCGGCAGAGGCACGGAAGGCTGTGGAAACGGCGCGGGGGCTCTTCCCTGGCCGAACCTCCATCGACCTCCTGTTTGGGCTGCCGGGACAGAGCCGGGACGCCTGGGCCCGGCAGCTGGAGGCGGCGCTGGGGCTCTGTGACGACCACATCTCCCTGTACCAGCTGACGCTGGAGCGGGGCACGGCGCTGGCAGCACAGGTCCGGAGGGGAGCTCTGCCCGCACTCCCCCAGGACCTGCTGGCTGACATGTACCAGATGGCCCACACTGTGCTGGTGGCTGCCGGCTTCCGCCACTACGAGGTCTCCAATTTTGCACGGAAGGTGGGATGTCCTCGATGCTATGTCCCGCCATGTCATGCTGCCCCAGCAGGCTCAGCCGCCCCCTCCTCACCCCAGGGCTCTCCCCTAGGGCGCCCTCAGCACCCACAACC
>VZTH01002127.1:0-13822 GCA_013397815.1 Aleadryas rufinucha
GTCCCCTATCCCGTACCTGTCCCGTTCCCCACGTGCTGCCGAGGCCGCGCTCCCACCCCCGCCGCGCACGCGCGCCAGCGCGGGGCACCCTGGGCGCGCCACGGCGGCGCGTGCTGGTGACGTCATGGCTACCCACCGCCCCTGGTTGCCAGGCAACGGCGTGAGGGCGGCGGCGGCGCGGGAGCGACCAGGCCTCAGTATCTCTGTGTGTGTGTCTCATCACAAAGTTTATTATATATACACGCGCTATACATTCATGGGGCACACGGCAGCGGCGGGCCCGGCCCGCGCCCCCTGCCCTGAGGAGGCGCCACGGGCCGGGCCCAGGCCGCTCCCTGGGGACACAGCCGGCAGGTGACACGGTGATGGCAACAAAACACCGCTGGGTCCCACAGGGAAGGCGGCCGAAGCCGCGCTCAGCACACAGAAGGCACTTGGGTGATGCAGCACCTCGGCTCCTGGGGCTACTTCAGCCAGCTCCAGTCGAAACTCTGCAAAGAGTAGCAAAAGAACAACTGAGTGCAGGCTCTACCTACTGGATGTGCGTCTTGTTTGATGAAAAATCAGTAACTGCCCTTAGAAAGGATGCTCCCAGGAGTTAACACAATGCAGCACATCACAGGAGCCGGACTCACTGAGCCCTGTTGAGTCCATTCTGGTTTGGGAGATCATGGGATTTTCCAAACTGGTGGCCAAAGGATGAGTGTCTCCTCTCTCCTATGGGGAAAGGCTGAGAGAATTGGGATTGTTCAGCCTGGGGTAGAGAAGCTTTGGGGTGAGCTCACTGTGGCCTTCCAGTGCCTGAAGGGGCCAACAGAAAAGATGGAGAGAGACTCTTTACAAGGGCCTGGAGTGCCAGGCCAAGGGGGAATGGCTTCCCACTGCCAGAGGGCAGGGATGGATGGGATATTGGGAAAAAACATATATCCATGTACACTGGCACAGGGCGCCCAGAGAAGCCGTGGCTGCCCCATCCCTGGAAGTGTCCAAGGCCAGGCTGGACGGGGCTTGGAGCAGCCTGGTACCTTTTCCTATTCAAGGAGTTCTCCACATCCCCAGAGCACCCTAAGGTGGCTCTTGAAAGCCAGGTCCTAGCAGATGCACCACCACTTACCATCATGCTGCTCTGCTCCTGCCTCACCTCCTGCAGAATGCTGCTGAAGAGCTCGAGGTAATTCACGTTCTCCCGGATCACGTCGGCAAAATTTTCCCTGCAGGAACAAAAAACCTCTAAGATGATGGATTTCAAGCACCAAAAGTAGCACTGCCAGCAAGAGATTCTGCAGTGGAGGAAAACAAAACAAAACCAAAGCCCAACCAACCCAAAAAAGTGATTTGTAGTTCTGTGCAGTGGTAGGTGACACAAAATCCTGCCTGTAGGTGGCAGGACAAAGGAGAATGGCCTCACGCTGACAGAACATACTGGAAGTAAAATTGCTAATAAAGCAAAGAGAAAAACCCACTCAGCTCCTGACAATCAGCGTGGACCGAGGGACAGGGGCCTTAATAACCAGATCCAAGCCCAAGGAAGAGCAACATGACATGCAGTAAACGGATGGCACAGTGCTTTAGCAGTGCATGGAGAACGTGGAACTGGCTCAGAAACAGAGAGCAGAGGTGGCTCAATCAAGAGTTCAACCAAATCCCTGATTTTTCAGAGCATTAGTAACACACAAAGTCCTGAAAGGGAGTTGCTGGGAAGGATAAAGCCCCTCAGATACTGAAGCAGCCACGCTGAGTTCCCTGCAGTGGCTCCTCCCCCAGCAGCTCGTACCCATCCTCTGGAGCTGCCAGCGAGGACAGAGGGTGAGGAGCTGTGTTCCCTGAGGAGCTCTGCGGGAGCCACGTGGCTGCTGGAGTTGAGGCTGTCCCTTCCAGGCTGGAGCTGACCAGTGATCGAGAGGAGCTCTGAGTCTGGAAGAAAGCAATTGAGAAGAATTTAGGCTGAAATGTTATGTAGGCAAAATTTGGGATTACACGTGAGCACTGTTGGTGACACAGATGTGGGCATCAGGAGATGGCTTCAGGCACTGTAATTAATACAAAAAGAGCAGAGTACTCTCTAAAACACCTTAAGCTAACCAGGAAAACACCACTTTAGCTTCTGCTTTTACTGTCTCACATTGCCCTTCTCTGCAGGAAAAAAACTCAGCCATGGTGTGGCAGTCACCCCTTTGTGCTGAGTTTACTTTGATGTCTCCCGGCTCCTGCACTGGAAGGAAGTGCAAACAAACAGCCCAACAGCTACTCACACAAGCAATTTTCAGCAGATGCCAGATCTCCCTTTGTCTCTTTCCCTGCATCTGCATCACTGAGTTGTCAGCTTCCTTGATGTTGTTCAGAGCCACTTCAATCTCGGGGAGCAAATCAATGATCTTCTGCTTGCAGCCCAAGAGCTTGCTAGGATAAAAACCAAACGCAAAGTCACTTCCCAGCTTGTGTGGCAACACATTCTGGCAAAACCAAAAGCCCCACCTTGGGATTCAAGATACTTGAAAAATTAATGTACAAATCACTGTGCTATCTTCTCAGCTCTCACACTACTACTGTTTTTCCTGAAGATTTGAATCCCAACCTCCAGCTGGCAGAATTTGCCTCATTTTAAAGTGAACTCTTGGATGCTAACAGTCATGTTTTTAAAAATTAAGTGGAAATTCAATACAGAGGAGCAGAATTAATGCTGTGAGAAATGTGGATGGAGCTTTCTGGGCTCTGACCTCCCTGGTTTTCCCTCTCCTTTCCTACTACAAAGCTACAAATGCTGCAAGTTGGATTTGTTTGGGTTTTTTGTCTGCGTAAAGTACCTGAGGTGGCCAAAGAGCTCCTTGAGGACTCTGTCCTGGCTCTGTACTGTCTGCACAATGATCTTCACCATGTCTGTGCTGTCACTGTAGGCGTGATCTGGAAGGGCCAGCAACCACCACGTTAGCAAATCCTAACAGTAATTTCTGGGTTTCAGTTCAGAAAAATTAATCATGGGGTACAAGTGTGAAACAGTCTTTAAATCATCTTCCATACCTGGAGGTCTTGTTTTTAATTGCTTGTACAAGTCTATGGCTCTCTGTTCCCTTTAAAAAGAAGAATACGATTCAGACAGGTGTGAGCAGGCAGGTGACTCAGGAAAGGAAGCGTTGCAATGAAGGCATGCATTTCTGAACCCACAGACACTGCATCTTCTACAGCTGGTACACTGGCATGACCTTTTGAACACAGGGATGCTCTTTCTGTGATGGAATCCAACACTTCCCTAAAAGCTGTCTCTCTTTTTCTCCAATTATGCATTTTCTTCTTAGAAAACCACAAGTGGAGCTTATTTTCAGTTTCATATCTTCAAATGGCTCAGCTGTGTTTTATTTCCCCTGTGTCCTTAATTATCCAATTTCAGTTTTGAAACTGTGACTGCATAACTGCCTGAGAAATTCTTGTTCCTGTTCTGCATGTTTTGCCTGAATTTTAGTGATGTTCTGCAAATGGAAAGAGACAGCTGCATCCCAGGCAAGATGACTGTGCTTCTCCCCATTAAATAAATGTTACTTCTTTCAAATATTTCAAAAGCAGCCAAACTGAAAACATCCAGCCTTGAAGAAAATCCTCCCTGTTCTAAATCCTACTCTGTCAGAAACAAGCAGCAGGTTCCCAGCTCTGACCCTGGTCTGCAGTGGTGGAATTGCTTAAAAATAACATTTAAGGAGGCAGGTTCGTGATTAGTTTGAGCTGCTGCTGCTGGCTTCTCCTTTTCACCATTTCCTCCCCTGTCCACCAGTTCTGCTGCAACTACACAGGATGAAAAGCAACTTAGCAAAGTGGGAGGGGGGAGAACAAGCCAGGAACAGGCACATTTCCTCCCTGAACAGGCAGAGTTGTTCTGAAGAGCTCTTATTAACAGATTTAATGGCTGTTCAACCCCTGTTAGAATCACCACTTGTGCTCTCAGCAGCAGCCCAGTAACTGCTTCCTATGTCTCCTCAAGATCAGAAATACCATTTAGCTCTTTCATATTTTAACACCTCCCCAAAAAAAGCAACTTTCCAAATATTCGAGTACCCAAGAGTTATTTACCTTTGATTTGAAAATACTGAAGGGATTTAACAGGGTTTTACACCGATCACGTATTTTTCTCACTCAACACAAAGAAAGTCACTCCTCTCCAACACAGAAGGAAATCCCCAGTTGAGATCAAGATATATCTTAGTCCTGGGCTCTTGTAAGGTGAGGTTTCATAGTTCAGTGACAGAGGAGTGTCCCACAAGTGGTGGGATCTTCCCATTTCACAAGAAAAATTATCTCAAATCAACTGTCCACTACTCTGTGCTTGCGGTTTGCATTTCAAAATCGTGGACGGCACCAGCAACAGAGGGGAAAAAAACCCCTCAGACACTGAAATACACAAAATCCAATTACATGCAGTAAAAAGGAGAAGCCCAAGACTTACAAGCTCTCCATGACCTCTCCCTGGCGCCTTGCATACGGACTCTTCTGCAGCTCCACGATTTCAGTGTGCAGGGCCATGATCTGCTCATCCAAGTAGCCAATATCTTCAGCCTGGGGTGAAATGTGGGCACAGATCAGACTGAAGGAGAGCACTCAAGGAGACAAAGACCCCCAGAACACTTGTTTGGATAATGGGCTGGTTGCATGGAGTGTGTAGGAGACAGAAAAGCCCTTTGACACAACGGCTGCTACAATAATTGAGGTTTTTGTTCTCAGTGCATGGTATCACGTACAACCAAACCTCTGACCACCACACTGGCTGAGGAAAATCAGTTTCTTCAGAAATCATCTCTCCGTGTCTCTGGACTGCCTGCTAGACAGACTGAGATGTCCTGTGTATAGAGTGAAACATTTTCCATTCCTGGTAAAGGGACAGGGCAGGTGGAATAACAGAACGTAATTCTGCTGGTCTGCCAAGTAAATATTGGTGGGAGTTCCTGGTTGTCTGGAAACAGCCTGGGACAGCCTTGAATTATTCTGCTAGAAGCAGCCACCTTTTTATCTGTTCCTTAGATAGTAAAAAAGAGATGACTCCTACTTAAAACTGATTTGCATATTTGCTTGCAGAATGCCAGTGATTTATGTCTGTACTCCGCAAGGAAGTCCTGCAATTTTGAAATCACTGCATAGCAAGGGATTGGTTTTCAGCTTCAGCAATGGGAATTTCTGTGAGCAGCAAATGCAGCCAGGAAGACTCCTGCTCCACAGCAACACCATTTCTTTTGGACAACAAGTAATAGGTCTCTGCATTCTGCTTTCCTTTTTAGAGAGCTGAGACCGGTGACTTTTGTGTTGTTTTTGTCCAAATCCATTCACAACACTTGGTGACAGGAGACTCTTTGTTTTTTAATGCACCTGCAGTGACATTCCCATCCCCACAGCAGGCAGGATTTGAAACACTGAAGGGACACAGCAGTGGCACAGATGACACATTAAGGTCCTGTCACAATCTCCTTCCCACAGAGATAATGAAACTTCTCTAACATCCCCTACCTGTGCACACTGAGAGGCTTTCTCTTCCATCTCCTTCCAGGCTTTGAGCATCTTTTCTGAAGCTTAAGAGGAAAGTGTTGTTAATTTAGAAAAAGACCTTAAGACAAAAATAAAGCAAGACCTGGACTTTACCTATATTGGTGTAATTTGAACACAAAGAACATGATGCTGAATCTCCCAGCAGGAGTCATAACCCAGAGATCACAGAGAAAGTAAAGCTGCAACTCTGTGCTCAACCTTAACTTACACACAAACCCTCTGGTAGGATTTCACTGCTTTCAATCACCGGCCTAAAACGAGTCTAAGTCTTCAAACTCCACCACTAAGCTCAACAACTGCCACTTTTGAGTGAACACAGACTGTCCAAACCCAGTTCACAGTGTCTTTCCGTTTTCCATCATCATCCTTCAGCCCAGTCATCATTTTTGACTCAAGTTGCATTTTTCAGCCATATAAATTCAAACTACGTGTAAATCTTGCTATTCTCTCCTGAACACTATTTGTTTCTAGGACATGAAACTGTAGCTGGTGCTTTTTCAGCCCATCTCTCATCCTGACAAATGGTATCTGCTGAAAACAAGCACAGCAGCTTGTTAGCACTGTCAGCAAATGCAGCAGCTCTGCCCTCCACTTGGTGCCCAGTCACAACTCCAAACGAATCAGACTCTGAATGAATGAACGGCAAATATGTACATCACCAGTACTATTAATGCTCCTGTTTTCTGTTCTCAGTGGCGAACAGCTGACCACCTGTCTCACTGTCAGTGAAGGTCTCCAAAAATAGCCTATTTGCTATCTTCCTGCCTTTGCTCCTGACAAACTCTTCTCCTGCATCTCCCCTAGCTAAAATACACCCACAAAGATGCTGAGCTCCTTTACCAGGATCACAGGAGACACCCAGACAAGTGTTCCCCAACACCTACATATGCCATAAGCCATCTGGTCACTGTATCTCTCCAGGTCGAGGCGAATGCTTTGGTGGAAGAATTCCAGCTTTGCTTTCAGCTGCTGGGATGCTGACACCATGTTGTTCTTCATTTTGATCAGGTTGGCGTTATACCGAAGGAGGCTGAGCCTAACAGAGGGAACAAGGACAGCACACATTAGCTGGAAAGCCTACCTGGACTTCAAAAAGAGGAAATTCTGTTACTCTAAGGGTGACTGAGCACTGGCACAAGCTGCCCAGAGAGGTTGTGGAGCCTCCACCTGTGAAGATACTTGAAAGTTGTCTGGATGTGGTCCTTTTTGAGCATGGACTGGGCTGGAGGACCTCCACAGGTCCCCATCAACCTCAGCCATGCTGTGAGACTCTGAGTATATTCAAGGTTTTTTTCAGTCATTATCAGTGTCAGGCATTACCCAGCACAATTCCTGGAGTGGAATAAGCTCCCAGCCCAAATATGTTTTATAAGGTAAAGGCACAGAACAGCAGAGGGCTGTAAAACTTTGGGGAACCAAAACTGCCCGAGATGGCACAGCACTGATCCCTCTGAATGAGTGCCAACTCACATGGCAGCTCTCTGTCCCTGGAAAAGCCTGCTGTAGTCCTCCTTCAGCCCAATGACGTAGTGAACCGCTTCCGCCCACACCTTGCGCAGCTGAGGGATGGGCAGCTGGATTTTGCTGTCCTGGACTGGACACAAGAGAAACACGGTGAAGTGACAGCTCTGGAAAAGGACAACATTCCTAATTCCTGCTTCAGGTGCCTAGGAAGCCAGGTAAGTTCTGCTCAATTTCTAGGTGATGCTGCTGAAACCTGTATGAGCTTTTCATGTCACAGCTCCCCAGGTATGTGACAACCTGTGACTGAGCAGCTAAAACCCCGTGGGGGTTTTTGGCCCAAAAGCTCTAAAGCCCAAGGCAGCAAAGCAAATTTAGTTGCTCCATCTAATCCATTGATACTGGTCACTGTCCTGATGTGTTTCATCTGAAAATGTCTTCAAACCTTTTGTAGGTTTCCTCTCAGATTTCCTGATGTAGATGTTTAAGGGGAAAAGATGCAGGACACCCCAAACATTCTGGAAGGGGAAGGGATCTGTCAGTACACTGGGGTATCAATAAACACGTTGTAAAAAGCCTTTGCTCCAAGAGATTCAGCACAATGGTGCCATGCAATGAGATTCACCAGAATAAAACAGACCAGAACACAGAAGAACCTGAGTGACACTAAAAGATGAGGAAAACTAGTGGAGATAGGCCAAAGAAAATGAAGTTACTGAACAGTAACTGCACGTCACAAGGCATTTTCTTTACAGGCAGCATCCCAGCAGACAGCTCCTGTCCCCTGACACTAGTTTTCTTTCATAGAGGTACACAGGGTCATTCGTACAGATACAGATTTATGATAAATAAACCTTCAGAGAGGTCTGCTAGGTCCTGCAATGACTCATGTCATCTCAGGAGACAAGCAGGGGAAGCAGTAAGCAGAGGAGCAGCTTCCATAGAGAGCCTAAAAGCACAAACTGGTGATGCCAGGGCTCTGTCATCAGGACAAGGTGTTAGGCTGCTTCAGGTTCTTAAATGGTTCTCTTTGAATCAGAGAGTGCCCTTCAGCACAATACACAGGGTTTCATAAAGCAGATTTCATTTCATTTTGCATGAGGAACAGCACTTCTCCAGCACACTCACCAATGTAGTTGACACAGTCAGACAGACTCCGAGAAGCAAAGGGGCCATCGTAGACAGTTTTGCTTTTATCAAACAAATAGACCATGTAGCTGTCCCAGCCTCTCTGGGGAGAAAGGAGAAGAGAATATCAACAAGAGAAACCCCAAACAGCTCCTACTAACCCAGCACATCATGAACTAATTATTGTGGGCACTCTCTCTTACCAAGTGCTTTTAAAAACTTATTTTGACAGATCCCACAGAAAGACAAGACCCGTTGCTAGCAATTATTTAAATATTTAGGCAGAGTACAACTACAGGAATCTGCTTATATTACCCAATAAAAGGCCTCAAGAGTTACTACACTTACAGAGCAAACTGCCTCCTGTGGGAGAAGATTTAGGCAATTTATCTTCCCTAAGATTTAAAATTCTCTGAGAAGGTGAAAGATACGAACAGAATCATTCTTACCACACCATCAATAACACACTGGGAAGCAGGTTTCCGAGGGTCCAGGCAAATCCCTGTTTCCAAGAGCAGCTCCTGATTTCCAGTGCTTATTCCAGTCTCAAATTCAATGCGGTTCTGAAGGGAATGAAGGCTTTCCTCGGGATGCAAAAGGAAGGACACGATCTTGGCAGAGGTCATGTTTAGGATGTGTACTATCTGCAAAAAGAGGACAAGTAGATTACAAACCCTTAGATACCAAACACAAAGGCACACAAGCCTGGGAGGGAGCACAGAGCAGAATGAGAGCATCATTTGGTTTCAATAACCCCAATAATCAATTCAGGAGTAAAGCCCCACATAAAAAACCCTCATAGCCTGGGCCTGTAACTTTTAATGTCAGAGAAAATGACAATCCAACACATTAAGAGCCTTCACAAGCCCTGCTGCAGCTTAATTATATCAAAAGAATGGAGACAAAATTGTCCTCCTGTTTCTACACAGGCTTGCCTTGGCTAGTTTGACTCCAGCAAAGCTCTAGTAATTATTTGAAGAGGAAAAACCAGGTGAATGTCACCTCTGTTCTACTACAGGCATTACTACTGTAGTACGTGAATACACCTGGAGGTCACAGCATCAACACTGAAGTTCAGGAAAACTGTTATTAGCAAATATGAAACCCTTATTTGATCCTGGCGAGCCCTTTCCAAGATAACAAACAGTAATACTGGGTCCTCCTTCTACTCCAAATGTAAAGCTAGAGATTAATGTTGCAGGAGATGTTTTGTCTTCCAATACGTACTGGACAGGCTGTATATGCACTCACTCCCTGATACCAAAAGAAATAATTGCTCATGATCCTGGAAGCTGGACGATGCCAGGATTACAGCTGAACACACCTCTGTCCTCTGGGATGCTTTCAGAAGGCCTTTAAACCCAGCAACAGCTCCACTCACCTTCAGATTCAGTATGTGATCCATTATTAGGAAACACCTTGGACGACCGGTCTCAGGATCTGAACCTCCACCCCTCTGCTGTGGATCCCAATTCAGCATCAGCTGCAACCAGTTTTCCATGGGTTCTACAATCAAACTAAAGCAGAAGGGTTGTGAAAAAGAGGAGGAAGATATTCCCTTCACCAGACTGAAGCAGCCCAGTTTCCTGGGCCTCTCCTTCTGTGCTCTATTCAGCAGGCTCTGAGCACCTTTGTGGTCAACGGGCACCTGAGAGCCCAAAGAATCCAAAAAAGAGCCAGTGGCTACAGGCTATCCCTGAACAGCAAACAGCAGCTTGCCAGCTGAGGAGAAAGGAGGAGGAGCTCTCAATGCTTGGCATAAAGGAGGAAGAGCCCTTGGTTTAGAAGACCAAAACTGTGCCCTGTGATGAGGGCACACGTACCTGCAGAGGCTGTGAGGCTGCGGCAGGTGGGTGCTGAAGCGAACTTCCCCGTTCATCTCTTCAGAGGCAAAGATGTGCTTCGGGTCCTTCTTCTTGATTTTTTCATGCCTGGAAAATAAAATCCTTTGTGTATATACTGAGGAGTGTTACTTTTGTAAGGGAGCAACTGAAGGCAGTAAAGAAGTGCCAGTGTCCAGCAGCTTTAGAAAACAAACTCATCTTTCAGGACAAAGAGGCCATTTTCAATCCACCCAGAACATCTCCACGTGGAAGAGGGGAGCCCTTCCAATTAACTCTGCCTCTGGAAAGATTTACCTCTTCTCTTGCTCTAACAGAAACCCAAGTTTCCTATTTTTTCTGTTCTAGCATCACCCTTTTAAAAACCAAGCAGAAACCTCCCTATGCAGGTTAAAGTCTTTCAGTGGAATTTTTAAGTACTAGCACTTCCCAGCACCTCTTGCAGCAAAAGTGTCTTACCAGGCAAATGGCTGTAGATTGTGTAAGAAAGGTCTAAATCCTGCAATGCATTCAAACACCATCGTCCCAAAGCTCCAGTAATCAACAGTAACCGAGTAGGATTTATTCTCAAAGAGTTCTGGAGCCTAAAGAGGATCATAAAAGGACACTTTGACAGCAGTATTTCCTTGCATTTCTGCAGAGACAAAGCCACATCCAGGTGTGGCTCTCTGAGAGGGGACACCCTTGGGACAGGTCTCCAGGATCTCCATTTTTGGAGGTTTCAGCCCGTGGCAGTGCCAAGCCACAGCTGCCCTCCCCCAGTGCTGGTGACACTAAAAAAGTCTTACCAAATATTGCAATGTTCCAACAAACGAAGTACATAAACTTCCTTGATCCAGATCCTTTGCATATCCCAGGTCTATTATTTTGTGAACAATCTGCAGGCAGTTTAAACAGTTCATCAGAAGAGCAAATGCTGAGAAAAAAACCACCAAACAACCCAAAATCTGCTCAGTGACAGCCACTGAATACTCTCAAGAGGAAAGCCAGAATGGAAATTCCGGACAAAGTCCATGGCAAAGCTTCAACAACATTGTTCAAGCTTTTAGTAACTTCTAAGTTGAGTTTTCAGTCCAGTTCAATGTGACAACTTCCAGAAAAGACAGTGGAAACACACTGACCACCTGACTTACCTTCCCACCTTCATCCTGAAGAACAATATTTTCAGGCTTTAAATCTCTGTGTATAATTCTGTTCTCATGCAAATACTGGATACCAGACCCTGAAAGACACATGTTTGATTCAACAGAAAATAAAATTCACACTGATTAAAGACACATGTGATAAAAACCTAATACTGGGGAGCAAGTTCCCAGCCTTCCATGATTTACCACCACTCACTTCAACATTTAACAGCTTCCAAACTTCTGCTTCTTCTCCATTGCCCTTTCACATCTTTCCAAAGACATGCCAGAGACACTCAACTTATTATGAAAAAAAACCCCAAACATTCTGGAAGGGGAACAAGGATAAAGCAAGCAGAGTTGCTCTTTATTTCAGGAATTCAGCTGGAAGCTCTCTGAGCACTGAAAGGACAAAAGTCCAGGCCAGTACTCTAAAATACTTTCTCATGCCAAAACCGCTCTTCCTACAAGCAGTGACGGGTTATCTCTAAGGGAATTAAGAAAACAAGGAGCTCTCCTGGAAAACCTACTTCCTAGAGAAAGCCAGGCATTGCCCTTTATCAGACAGCTCTTCCTTCCCATGGTGTCCAAAAAACCAGGTACTTCCCAATGGGCCTGATTTTTTTAACGCCTGTTCGTTTTAGTTCCCTTTCCACAGTCAGCTGAAAAAGGAAAATGCCACTACACACTAAAACCCCCCCCAAAAAACCTAACAAAAAGAAAGCATTAACTACGTACCAATGTCACTAAGCAGAGAAAGGATTTGACTTTCCTTCAGCCCACAGCAGTTTTCTGGTTTGTTTAGCAACTGCAAAAAAGCAAGAGATGTTCAGACCCACACTGCAACAGGTTACAGCAAACCCCAACATCTTCCATGCCCTACTGACACAATCTAGCAAACAGCACAGCCCAAGGGTCGCTCCGGCTGAATGGGGCAGTTGACTTGGTGCAATAAAATCATGGCCAAGAAGAAAACAGCTCAAACAAAAGGAAAATACAGAAAGCAAAGGGGTAGGAGACACAGGCAGGGCCACAGGGTTGCAGGCGAGGGAGGCTCCCCCTCATCACTCTCTTAATGAGCTGGCAATGAAAGCAGCTTCAGCAGTTTCTGACTTTTACTGCACTCAAAGCTTTTAGAGATGACTGAAGTGCCTCAGCCCTCATGATGGATCCAGGAGCAGAAATTAATAACGAAGCAAAACACAAAGGATGCCAAATGAGAGAAAGATTTAAAAAGAATACAATCAGAAATAAAAAAGAATATGCTTTTTTTCCCCTCAAGGAACAAAGCAGTAGAAGGCATCTGATGGAATGAAGCATGTTACTTCCTAAATTGTTTCAGCATCTATGCAACACCTAAGGATCCATCAGAAATGATCAAACATTGCATTGCAAGTTGAGCTAATTTCTCAGCCAGGGTCTCCAATTTACCTTCAAGGAGTCTCCAAACTTTTACTGCAATAACACAACAGCCAGATGTCTCTGAGAACGTGGCCACATGCCTGTGTCTGCAACCCCAAATGCTTTTTCATATATGCCTTCTTTTACTGCCACTTAAACCTTAAAACTGTCTCTTGAACTGTTTTAAACAACTCAGAAGCATACAACGAGATGGGGTTACTGCATTCACCAACTGGTCATGTTCCCCAGGGCTGTTTAACACCAGTAACAAAAGCTACAGAAGAATGAATTTCCTGATCATGTAGAGGAGGTGATTTCTAAGCAAATCCTGACAGGGATGTGCTGCTTCACCCCTACAGAAGTTGCTGCTTCCTGAATCCAGCTGTAATGGAAAGGGAGCATAAACTCCATCACGTCACCAAGCCGCTGCCTGGGGAACTACTGAAAGGCTCCTTTATTTTTGGGTATTGCCAGTGTGCAGAATGGCAGTTCCCAGTTCAGCAGGAACAGGGAAGGTTCAGAATCCCTGGAGTCCCCAGCCCAGCTCTGACAGGCTCATTCCCTGTGCTGAGAGCAATGGAACACTGGATTCACGGGAATCCAAGCCAGTCAGACCCTGAACAGATGGAGACACAGCAGCAAAGCCAAACGTGCTGGGTGTTGGCAGCTGCACTAACGCTACAGCAGCTCCGTGACAGGACACACTCTGTCAGGACAAAAGAGCATCTGCCCTTGGATTGCCCTCTGGTTTCACACACACAGGCCTCATTTCCCACACGTGTTTTTTTCCCACTCTACATTTACTTCCTCACAGCTGAACCCAGAAAGAGAAGCGCCACAGAGCAGAGCTGGCTCCAGGAGCAGCACTAACACCCCTTGTCTGGGTTATTCAGTTTTTATTGAAAGCAAAGCAGGCGTTACCTTCCGGAGGTCACCCCCCGAGCAATACTCCATGGCCAGCAGGGGAACGTCGTTAACCAGGAAGTTCATCTCCTCGGGAACTTCGCAGGCTCTGACAACGTTAGGATGGTTCAGCCTAAGCACACGGAGAGCTGGATGAAAACTCTGACTCCTCTCTTGGGAGAATGAGACAGCA
Source organism: Aleadryas rufinucha (assembly GCA_013397815.1). NCBI lineage: Eukaryota > Metazoa > Chordata > Aves > Passeriformes > Aleadryas > Aleadryas rufinucha. The sequence continues at coordinate 13,575 of VZTH01002127.1, forward strand.
GGCTGCAATGCAATCGTGTTTTATGTTCCAGGCACAGCCTGTTCCCCAGCTGTATCCTCGCTCACTCTTCAGCTGGTCCCTACCAGTATCCAAATACATAAAATCCATATCTTGGGAACACACAAACCAGTGATGACATGAAACGATGTCTCAAAGCCAAGGTACAGGACTTTGATGATAGGGATCCAGACTCAAGTTCTGAATTCTTGCACAGTCCTGGCAGAGTCACTGTGTGTGTGGGGGGGGGG
>VZTH01002127.1:13837-25968 GCA_013397815.1 Aleadryas rufinucha
GGGGGTGTGTGTGTGCGTGTGCTGCTGCGTGTGGGAACAGACTGCCCCTGGCACAAGGGTTTCACAGGAATCCCTGAACACCTGGGTAACTGCACCAGGCAGCTGAAAGCCACGTACAGAGGGAAAAATTCACTTCTGCAGCTGAACTGAAACAGCTGCTTCCCAACTGTCTCTAAAGTATGCTGGGAATAAACGTGGGAATAAACGACACATCCAGAACAAAATGAAGGCAATTATTTCTGTCTACACCTTCCAAAGCCTCTGGAAGCCAATGCAAGAGCAGCTTGTCACTCAGTGCTTTTCAGCAACCAAATCAGAGATCACCAAGCCTTGACTTACAAATTCAGGTTCCCTGCAAGTGGTTTCCCCCCATGTCATGGCACACAGCGAGCAGGTGAGGGTAACAAAGTGACAGCAGGAGCTCAGAAAAGCCCTGAACAGCAGGGTCACTGCAGGCCTTGGGGAGGAGAACTCACAGCATCCCTGCTGCCACCACTGGGACAGAGAAATTCCTGCTCCAGGACCTCTCTCTCTCAGGAGCAGTTCTGTGAGACCCCAACACCCAGAGGCACCCCCCACATCCATGAGACCAAAGATGTCCAGTCCTGCTTCACCTGCTGGAGAGGGAGGGTGAGCAGCACAGAGTATGGACTTTCTCACGAGGAAACGTAAGGAGAATTTATTCTTTACATTCGGCAGTGTGACAGAAAAAAAGCAATTCCAGGATCGCCTGGTTGCTAAGTCAAAAACAAACGCACCGCAGGATATGGGAGCACGTGGGTGTTCCCGAGTCACAACACCAAAACTCAGCCCACGGGGTGGTGTGAGTTTGGAGGAATTTCGGATGTGAACAGCCCAGGTAGCACAGGAGGGCACGGGGCTGGGCGGTTGCCAGCTCCCAAGCCAAGGCATGGGCTGGGACATCTCGGGATGAAACATAAACCAGCACAGGCTTGCCAGGAGACAAGAGGTCCAGGGGCTGACCCCGGCTGTCCCCACTCCGAAGCTGGTTCAGCAGCCGAGGCACCAGGTGTCCCCACAACACGGTCCCATCTCTCCAGCCGGTACGGGGGCTGACCCCCCGCACTCCCCTCTACCGGCCAGTCCATGGACTGACCCCCGGCTGCCCCCTCTCCTTGGCCAGTCCATGGACTGACCCCCGGCTGCCCCCTCTCCTTGGCCAGTCCATGGACTGACCCCCGGCTGCCCCCTCTCCTTGGCCAGTCCATGGACTGACCGCCGGCTACCCCCTCTCCTTGGCCAGTGCGGGGGCTGACCCCCGNAGGGCTCGAACTCGCGGCGGAAGGCGCGGGCCTGCGCCGCCTCCTCGGGCCGCTGGGCGGCGCACTGCCGCCAGTCCGCGCGCTGCGGCTGCGCCAGCAGCGCCTCGCTCGCCAGCACCTCCCTGCAACACAGCGCCGTGACGTCACCGCGGCGTCGCGCACACGTCACCGCGACGTCACCGCGGCGTCACCGCGACGTCACCGCAGCGTCACCGCGGGGCGGGGCGCGGCACGCACCTGCCGAACTGCAGCGGGAAGCGGCCGCGGATGCGGTGGAACAGCTTCTCCCCCGTGTCCAGCTCCACGTAGAAGTACGGCGTCCCCGGCTGAGCCACCTGCGGGTTGGGAATCACGGAAGCACAGAATCAGTTCGGTTGGAAAACACCTCCGAGAGCATCCAGTCCAGCACGGGACCGATCACCACCGTGGCACTGAGTGCCATGTCCAGTCTTTCCCCTCAACACCTCCAGGGCTGGTGACTCCACCGCCTCCCTGGGCAGCCCCTTCCAATGTCTAATCACTCTTCCTGTGAAGAAAGGTGGGAAGAGACATTGGCTCTGGGAAGAGCTACCAGGTGACAGGCAGACCCNGCCGGCTACCCCCTCTCCTTGGCCAGTGCGGGGGCTGACCCCCGGCTGTCCCCTCTCCCTCTCTGTCCGGTGCCGCCGTGCCGGGCCGGGCCGAGCGGAGCGGAGCCGGCCCGCCCGCACTCACTTCTTCATGATGTCGATCTCGTGACACCAGCGGTCCTTGTTCTTGACGCTGAGCTCCAGCCGGCACGACTTGATGGCCACGCGGTCGCCCGAGTCCTGCGGGACACAGCGCCGTCAGCCGCCCCGGCCCGGCCGTGCCCTCCCCGCCGCCCGGCCCGGCCCCACCTGGTGCTGGTACAGGCACACGTTGCCGAAGCCGCCGGTGCCCAGGCGGTCGCGCATCTCCCAGGGCCCGCAGCCGCCGGCCGGGTGCCCNGGTGGGAAGAGACATTGGCTCTGGGAAGAGCTACCAGGTGACAGGCAGACCCTCTTCCCAGCTGGTTCAGGGGCTGGGGACCCAGTTGTCCCCATGCCATGGTCCTCTCTCCTGGGAGGAAACTTGGAAAAATAACCCTACAAACTGCCTGAGGTCAGTGCCTGACCCCAAACAATACCTTCCATGGGAGGAAGGAGCAGTGGGTCACTTCCTGCTGGGATCTCCTATGGTATTTTGTGGTTTAATTCTGCAGTGAGTGACTAAACGAGAGAACCAGGCAGGTCTGGTCATTCTTAACCTCAGCTAGGTCACCAACCCAGAATAACACAGAACATTTCTGGAGGAAGAGGCCATGCTCACATTTCTCAGCTGAGAAATCACCCATTGCTCATGGGAACTTCTCCCAGAGCAGAACACCTCTGGCACATCCCCAGATCAGGTCCATGAGGCTCTGCCTCCAACAGCTTAACCCTGCTGTTGCAGTGCATGTGGCTGTCTTAAAGGCAGATCAAAATCCAGAGTCCTGGTGGACAGGCACCAACGTCTACGGCTCAGCCCCTTACACCCAGTTTCTGCATGAGTTCATGCTTACCCATCTCTCCTGTTTAATATGCATCATTTCTAGAATTATCTTCTGTACTCTATGCCTCATTGGCTCCCTGCCTTGGTTCCCTCCTCCTTGTTATCTCCATTGGTTGTAGTCTTGTGGACTCCTCCCCCTAAGTTGATCCCCACTGGTTGTTTCCCTGTGCTCCACCCCATACAAGACCCTCAATCGCGCAGGGGCCCCCCCGCCCCCGGTCCTTTGTCCTTGGATTTTGGAATAAATGGAAGGATCAAGTATCCCTCTCTCATCCTTTGCCTCTGCCGACGCTTTTTCACCAGCTCTGTTTGGGGCTCGCTCCTTGCGAAGGAGCCAGCTTTCTCCACGTGCTGCAGCCACCAAGGACGTGTGCAGCTGGACACTGTGCGGCCTCGGGCAGCCCCCAACAGCGTCTCCCTGCCCCACAGAGTGACCTCCGGGGGGAACAGCAGCTTAGGCAGGACACAGGGGAAGGAACAGGTGAAATCTGGCCCCATACTTGCGTGATATCCGAGTGCTCTGGGATTTCTAACAGTTCAATCTGCTGTTCCTGTGCTTGTGCAATGAAGGCCTCTTTAATGTCTTCGGAAGTACAGAGGTCCAGTGGGACAGGAACCACCTGGAGAGAGAGGACATTTCCATAAAAAGAAGACAATTCATTTGCAGAAAGCCATCAGTCCATCACTGGAGCTGGTGTGCTCCTCAGTACAGCTCAGCCTCATCACGAGACAGGCGAGCACCCATCTCTACAGTCTTAAACTCATGAGACTTCTTTTTCCTGTAGGAGCTGGACAGAGAGCTGAAAACTCAAAGCTTGAAGTTCTCAGCACAGCCCTCTCCTTTCTGATCTTTGTGGTAGTTGTGATGCAGCTCCGATGCACTTACAGATCTGCCACACACAGCAACCACCACAATAAACCCCTAAATGACTCTTCCAATTCATTTGGAGTTTATATTCAGCGCAAATTTATGTCTTCCCAGGGTGACACCCAAACCATACCTGTAGCTGCAGGTGCTGACTCCTATAGTTTCTTTCAAATAGGACATATCTCTTTCCCTTGCTTCTGAAAAATTCCTTTAAGGCAGCCTTGTACTTGGTCACTTCTTCCAGCACCTCTGAAGACAAGTCCACCACTGACTGATAGTGCCCAATTGGCAAAATCAGGACGTGGTCAGGTGACAAACCCCCTTTGGCCAGGGCAAGGTAGCACTAGGGTAAAGCAACACACACCAGTTACTCACTGTGCTCTGGGAATTTACTCTCTGACTACTCATTCTGAGTAGCCCCCAGCCTCAGGAACAGGAGAGTCTTCTACGTTCCTTCTTAGGGATTGTGTATTAGCAATTTTATTTGAATTTATTTTTATACTGAATTTATTAATCACTAGAGGAGTGAGAAAGAGACAGAGGGACTGCCAAAGGACAAAAAAAAAATAGTATCTTTTGAATGCCACAGAATGCCTTGTCTGCAGGGAAGCAGCTGACTGAACTTCACCACTGTGGCAGGAATTTCTTATTCTGACACAAAAATCCACATAAAAATTTAAACCAGGCCTGTGGACAAACCTGTTCCTGTAAGTGGATTATGCTATATAGGAGCAGTTACTTCCAGCAAAGTGCATAAAACAGTGATGGACTGAGCTTCAAAGTCAGCCTCTTGAAGTACATCTTGGAGATACCTTCTCTTTCATTGAGAAGGAGCCACAAAACTCGAACCAGCCATCCCAGGGGGATCTGGCACTGGTGCATCCTGCTGCCAAAGCAGGTCCCAGCTGACTTCCAGCTGGAAAGGTTTTCACACATGGGAACAGAGGGCTGGCACAGCAAAAAGTGTTCTGGCACTGGAATCCAGCTCTGCTGCTGGAACAAAACTGGGCCACACTTCACTTTTTAAGAGTTTATGTGTTTGTAGGCTAATGTGTTTGTAAAGGAGATGCAAAGAAACTGAAAGCAAACTCGAGAGCTGCAAACAAAGTTTGTTTTAAATTAAAAATTGGAAATCGGTATTTTGTTTTGCCATGGCTTAGCATGATTCTGACCTAGCAAAGCCCACGCTGTGAGTACTTACATGTGTGCCAATACTGACCACCAAGTGCTTCTCCACCTCTGGGCTGGCCAGGCAGAACCAGCAGGGCCCCGTGGGCTGAGCTTTGTTGGGAAAGAAAACAAGGATTAGCACAAGGGGTATTTGTCAGAACACAGAAAACCTGCTATTTTCCAGCCACCCTTCCCAGTTTATAAGGTGCTGAAGGTGTCAGAAGGACACAGCTCTGGCCAGGGAAATTCCAGCAAGAAAGGAGGTGGTGGCAGTCACACCCCGCTGACTGCCATTCTCCTGGAATGCTATAACCTAATGAAGGAGTTGTTCAGTAGTTCCAGGAGTTAGTAGTTGCAGCTCACTAATAAGAAAACACCAGCAAATGTAAGCAAACAAATCAAAATGAGGTAAAATTACTGCACAGGTACAGACAAGGGCAGGCACTGTCAAACACACTTGTCAGTTCTGGCCTATTCATCACACTCAAAACACCTGGATTCACACCCAAATTGTGATACCTGAGCTGAGCTTTGTCAAAGTGCCATGTTCAGAGGGTAAATGCCATCAGCCCAACCACAACCACCACGGACCCAAAGAGCTTTTGGCCCTTCTTTAACTTGTTGAAGCCTCTACTCCTTTGGAAACAAGGGACCCTTCCTCCTCCTGCATTCCTGCAGCAGCTGGCACCGTGACAGAGCTCACTGGCCAGCTGACACATACAAATTCCTCCCAGCAGGAGCAACATGGAGCATGTGGTCCATCCAATGCCTTGAGGGAAGAGCTCAGGAAAAAAGCATCCTCACACTTACGGGGTTTCTTGGCTTGCTTGGGTTGAGTGTCTCCTCTCTCTTTCCCATCTGAGGGACGTTTCTTTCCCTGATGCTTGTTCAAGTCAAAGAAAAACTGACAAGCTGGTTCTTCCTGTTTAGGAAATGAAAAGTGAAGCCTGTTAGAACTGCATCACAGAAAGTGACAGGATATACAAGAATTTGATTTTTCCTGAAGAGCTGTGAACCACTTTTGAAAAGCATCAATATCACAGAATCCCTGAGGCTGGAAAATTCCTCCCAGCCCATGGAGTCCCAGCTGTGCCCGATGCCCACCTTGTCCCCAGCCCAGAGCACTGAGTGCCACCTCCAGCCCTTCCTTGGACACCTCCAGGGATGGATGGAGACTCCAAACCTCCCTGGGCAGCCCCTGCCAAGGCCTGACCACCCTTTCCATGGAGAAATGCCTTCTCAATATCCTGGAACAGAATGAACTGCTCTCCTAGTAATGCAGCAGACTTTGCCTGCTTCAGTCAGGGAAAAACTTGTGGGAGAGCTGCCCCAAATCATTACATTCTCCTATTTAGCCTTATGCTGAACATTCAGAATTGCCTGATTTTACGAATTATTCAAACCTTTTCATTTGCCAGCCAGTGCCAAAAGAATGGCTTTATTTCTTAGAGATGTTGACCTGTCACACACTCACCAGAGGCTGAAAACATTTGACTGAGTTATCCCATACAGCAAAATGCCATTAGAAGGTTTTAATGCTGCAGAGGAAAAAACTCTGTCCCTATCTTTCCTACAGTCCTCCTTTAAGAAGTGAAAGGCCACAATAAGGTCTCCCTGCAGCCTTCTCTTCTCCACGCTGAACACCCCCAGCTCTCCCAGCCTGTCTCCACGGCAGAGTTTTGGATAGAGACATCCCAAAGGGAAAGGCAGGCAATGCTGTGAGCACACAGAGTGAGCCCAGAGTGCAGAGGTGGAGGAGCACAGGGCAGTACCTCTGCACAGAGCGGGGCTTTGCTCTTGGGAGCCTCCTTCCTCAGTTTCCGGTACGGATTTTCAGTGACGTCCTGAGGCTGCTTCACCAGCTCTGCGGGGTCCATTGAGCTCATGGGCACGATGCTGAAGGCGTAGAGGTACTGCAACAAACACAGGGGCTCAGGGGCAAGCAGCTCCTGCCACGGCTGCACGTCTGAGGAGGTCACCTAAGACCCTGAGTCCCACACCACTCAGCACATCGGTGTTTGTGTCAAGGCAGGGCATAGAAAAACACCCCTCCTGTGCCAGTGTCCCATCCAGGAGTTTATGGAGTGCATCCTTGATCCTTGCCCGTTTCCAGGCCTTCTTTCTGGCTTTTTTTGTTACCAGGCCTGGATCCTGGGCATTCTTAACTACCAACCAATATTCTGCAAATCCTTAAGTGAAGAAGAGAAACAGGTTAAAAACCTCATCCCAGAAATTAACTGTTTTCAGTGGTTTGTGCCTCAGAACAGCCCTTACCCTTCTGTCACAACAGGCAAGTGGTACCTATTACTCAAGTGAGCCAGACACTTCCACTTCAGCCAAGCTTTTAAGTGCCTGATGTTGTCCTCTAACTGGCCTCACTGCCCTATTGTTGCACTTGAGAAAAAAAGAAAGGTTCAAGGGTGTCAGTACCTTTTTCTTGCTTGTATTGCCAACATCAGCAAGTGCAATAAACCTGGTCACGTGCTGTGGGGTCTCCTGTAGCACCATGTGATTTCTGTAAGGAAGCAAAACTTGGCTGTACTGGCACATATAGTATTGAAAGGACAGTGGGAGAACCCCTGCCTGCCATGAGGATACTCAGGCAGCACATCAGTCCTCCTATGTTCCTTAAAAACTGAACTCTTACTAGAAAATAAATGAGATTTCATGTGACTTTACAAACCTGTAAGGAAGTCTTTCATAATAGGCCTTCTCCAGGGCAGCAAAATGGTACCTTGGTTTGAGACTTGCAGCTAGATCTGATACTAACTTGGAGCCACACTTCTTGGTATCTATTTCTCCCTACAAAACACAAACCAAGCTTTAGTCAAACCTCTCAAAGAGCAGGGAAAAGAAAGGCTTAATATACTTCTCTGTACATCCGAGAGAGTATAGTCCCAGAAAATTCATTCCAAGGGAAGTCAAACGTGGAATGACATATTGAACAATTACAGAGAATCCCTATGGGAACTTCTGAGGTCTGAGTTTTCTTTTTAAGTCAGAACACTCCTAAAAATTGTTTCTCTCCAACCCCCAAGGGCAGCAGGGTTGGTTATTATGCTGTGAGGGAAGGTTCTTCATGCATTTAAACTGAGAATTGTATCTCTTTTTGAATGTTGGAAGAAACTGAGGGGAAGCAAAAAAATGTTCTTTTGTCACGTGTGTGGCCTTGCTGTCCAGGCAGGTTTCAAATCATCTGAAAATCACTTCTGCTGAGAAACATTAACAACACAAAATTGGACACAAATGAAACAACACCCTCAAAATCCAGACTGAGAAGAACCAGACCACCTGACTGATACTTAAGGAAATAAACACCAACACAAGTAAGAAGTGGCAGGGACAGATAAATTGCCCTGATGTCTCACAAATCCCCCTCCCCTTCAGTCGTTCTTCTCTGAAGAACCAGAACATCTGCTCTCCCTGTTTTTACTCCCAGCTTTCTCAAGCACTTGGAGAGGGCCCAACCACCCGAACTGCCAGAGCAAGCAGAAAGGCAACCCTTTGTGAAATCCCCTTGTGAAATCCCCCGGGAACAGAACACTCACCGTGCTGTTGGCAAAAGTCCCCACGTCTCGGGGCCAGGGGGATGTCAGCAATATATCCACACCCCTGAAGTTTGGGGTTGACAACAGGGACGTTTTCAGCTCGGCCACGTCCTTGGCGCTGAAGCTGTGGGCGGGCGCCGGCTGCTCCTGCGCCTCGGTGCCGCTCAGGTACGCGATCTGCAGCCCCGAGCAGCCGCTGTACACGCCCCTGCGGCCTGCAGCAACACACACACACACACACACACATAGACACACATCCCCGAGCTGCAGGCAGGGCAGGGCAGGGCAGGGCATCCCCTGGGACAGGGGCAGCAGCAGTCCTGACTCTCTGCCCCTGCAGCTGTCCTCACAGGCAGCTCATTTTCTGTGCCCGGAGCAATGACGTCGTTTGGTGCAACAGCTCAAGCCCAACCCTGCCCACAATGAAGCTCTTCAGACAAGCCCCAGTCCTCCTCCTCCTCCCTGCCACCTTGCTTCCCAAAAATTCATCCATAGCAATATAGAGTCTCAGTGAAAAAAGCCAAGTGCCTCTACTTTGTTATATTTTTGGCCAGGTGGCAATTCTGGAAAGAAACTGATTTTTCTTTTTAGCTTTGCTACGCTTTGCTTGTTACCTCTGCTACTCCAGTACAGCCACACAACAAAATCCTATTCACACCTTCTCCTACAGAGACAGGCATGCTCTGGGAATAAGATTCCCTCAAAGAACAGGTTCTTGCAACCACTATTTGTTCTGGTTAGCAAGTTCAGTGTCAGAGAAATGAAAAAAAACCAAATCAAGAAAGCAGGGTGTTCTTTCACATTTTACACAGATTGTACCAACATTGAGTTCAGCTCCAGTTTGAACCAAAGGATAAAAAATGTCACCTAAAATTCCCAGAAAAAGGAAGGTGTTAAAATGGGGAGAGAATGTTCATGAAAGTCCCAGCAGGCAAAGGCAGCTCCCTGACCCCAAATCCCCTGCAGCCTTACCCAAATAAGTGATGTTCTCAGCTAATTCACAGCCGCTGACATCCGGGAAATAGCTCAGGGTGTCCTGGTTGTTAGCGCCGAGCACGTAGGTCGGGATTGGAGCTGAGGGAGGAAACCTCATGCACTCAGTGAGCTTTAATTCCAGTGCACCAGCACCAGCCCACGTTCCCCAGGAACCACAGTAGGAAACCCCACCCAGTCAGACCCTCCACCACACCTTGGGAGCAACAAGCACAGGACAAGAAACCTTCCTGCAGACTAAGTCCCCAGCCTGGTGTTCCCACAGCTGCAGGTGGTGAACAACCTCTGCTCCACCCACAACTCCCTCCCCTGCTTGTGCAAGATTAGCTCCAAAATGATCCACAGCCCTAAACCCAGCGGTGTTCCACACAAAGCTGTCTTTCCCTAATGTGTGGGGTTTTCCTGCTGGAGTATAACTGCTTTAACACCACAGTGCCCAGCTGTGGCTCCTGAGTTCCAAGGTGGGCTGTGAAGCAGTGCCAGCCCCCCGGGTGACACCACCCTCCTTCCTTACCTTTCTTGGCCCCCGTGCGGTACTCAGCCCATTCTGCCTCGGAAGTAGAGCCAAAGAAATTCCCGACACACAAAAGCATCTAAAAACACCGGATAAAGCGGGAGTTGCCATTTCACCACAGACAGAACACGCACAAAGGCTTTGCTTGCACCACTTCAGCACCATTTGGTTTGCTGCAGTGAAGACATTCCTCTGTGTTTATCTGTGTTAAACGCAACACCAATGGATTTAAAAGGACAGCCAGCTCTGCACAGATCACGGCTCCTCCCAATCCTTTGGTACCGGACAGGGAGGGCTGAGAGGCTGCAAACCCCTTCTCACAGCGAGCAGAAAGAGAGTCGCTGCCGCGGAGGGACGGGACAGCAACACCCACCCGAGCACCGCCGGCACATCTCCCGCACGCGAACCCCACCCCGGGCGGACTCCCGGCCTCGGCCGTCTCGGGACGGGAATGGGAACCCCGCGTGAACGGCACCGCGTCCACCTCCCCGCCACAAGCCCCACAAGCCTTACGTCGAAGCGGCCGCTCTTGGCCTGGATGGCGCGGACCCGTCCGAAGATCGCCTCCAGCCGCCCCTCCACGTCGCCACACGCCAGTCTGCGGGACACCGCGCGTTAAGAGCGGCCGACACGGCACGGTCCAGTCCGGCCCCGGCCCCACCGCAACCTCAGCAGGCCCCGTCTCCGTCCCGTCCCGTGTCCCGCCCCATTCCACTCCCTTCCCGTCCCGTCCCACTCACACGCGCAGCGGTGCCGCCGCCATCACGAAGATGCTCGACCCGAACCTCCCGCCACTTCCGGGTGCGCCGCTCAAAGCGCTCCGCCACTTCCGGGTGCGCCGCCCAAAGCGCTCCGCCGGTTCCCGGGTGGGCGGTGCCCGAAGCCTGAGAAAACGAGCGGGAATCACCGGGAAGCTTTAAACCCCCGTGTCCGCAGGGAATCGCGGACGTTTCCTGTGGGCGTTGTCTTTAGCCTGGTGTGTTAGTGCGTTTGCACTAAATTTGGAAAACCCGTGAAAAAGTAGAAGAGGTGATCGGGTAAGAGAGGGGTGGTTGTCTCAGAAGTAACTGAAATAAACACTGCAGGTGACTCTTTATATCGATAAATTATTATAATATTTAGTGTATATGTTAATATATGTAAACACTGTATTTCTATATATATTTTTTATTATTACCGTGAGCTGTATCAAAACAAGCACTTAATCAGGCTGTAAACACCAGCCAAGCTCTCCAGTATTTAACAGCTTTTATAATATATTGTTATAATGCCTTATAAATATCTAATGTCTTACTAATAGCTTTTATAGTGGATTTTTAAATATAATGTTTATATATTTTTATTAAGGTTTTACAATATTACCATCTGAATACTGCAGCCAAGAGCTGAAACCTGAGTTGGTGCTATTGGGGTTTGTTCCCTCTGCGGTATTGGGATGGAAACGTTCCACATTTCAACAACAGGCACGAGAAATGTAAAGTAATAATTTTTATTTTCTGCATCTCACCTGGCCTGAATGAACCACGAAAGAATCATGGAATGGTTTGGGTTGGAAGGGACCTTAAAGCTCATCCACTTCCCACCCCCTGCCATGGGCAGGGACACCTTCCACTATCTCAGGCTGCTCCAAGCGCCGTCCAATCTGGCCTTGGACACTTCCAGGGATCCAGGGGCAGCCACAGCTGCTCTGGGCACCCTGTGCCAGGGCCTCCCCACTCCCAAATGCCAGGAAAGCTGGTTGTTTATCAGCAGGAAGTGGGAAGCCGAGGAGGAATCCCTTTAATTTATTTTACTGACGGTAACTGTACCAAAGTGCACGCGGCGGTCGCGGGCAGGAGGCCCCGCTCACCGGCGGCTCCAGCGCGTCACAGAGGCAGAGAGGACACCCCAAGGCGCCCTGACGGGCCGGGGTACGCCCCGCTCCTGCCTCGCTCCTGGCCCGATTCCATCAACTCCAGCAGGTCATGAACGCTACTCCACGAAGAGCTCCCCGCCATCCCACGCTCTTCAAGGGGCGGAGAGGCGGCCGCCCCGCTCGGCGGGGCCACCACTCACCCGCCACCGCCCCTCGGCGGGGCCGCCCCTCAGCCTCCCTCCAACATGGTGGCCCCCTCGCCTCCCCTCAGCGGCGCCGCCGCCGCATCGTCACCGCCTCCCCTCTTTATGGTGGCTTTTCCACCTCCCCTCAGCGCCGCCGCCACACA
>VZTH01002162.1:1485-12968 GCA_013397815.1 Aleadryas rufinucha
AGGGACAGCTTCCATCAGACCAGCAGCTGATATCAAACCCGTATCAAACTCTTTTTCCTCTTGAGTTCACCTCAGGCCCCAGAAACGCCCGAAGATGAAGTTCAGAGCTTTGCAGTCGCTCTGATGCTCGTGTCAGCAGATTCTGTGGTGGCACTGAGAGTGACTCAGCCATCCCCATGTATCAAAGTCAGTTTTTTGGTGGCTGTGTTCTGGTCTCTCCCCTGATGAACTGTTCACCCCCAGCCCCAGCCAACCACAACAGCGTGGGGTTTGATGCAGTGGAAACACACACAAATCACAGCCCCAGACCACCACGGCGCTGGCCCCACTTCTGTGGAGGGTAACAAACCCAGGTCCCTTGGTAAGAAAATGAAGGCTTTGTCATCTCTCGGTCTAGGGTTGCACAGGATCTCGATCCAGTTGGAAACTGCTCCATGGAAATCGTTAGAAAATACCAACTTTCCATGTGGTAATTTCCTGAGAGAAGTGTCGCTGAAACGTGTCTGGAGTTCAAGAGAACAAACACGAGTAGCAAAATAAAGGCACCCACTCTAAAATCAGCTACATTCAGGGCAGCCAGAAATGCCATATTTAGATTCTTGCCATGATCTACCTGATTCCCATCAAGGCACTGGACATTCCCTGGGCTCAGGATCCTTTTGGAGATCACCCACGGTGGATAATTCCTCCTTGGCTTGGTCCTTTCCACAGAGATCTCATGGAATAAAAACCATCACTAAGTTCCCCCTGTCTCATAGGAGCAGCAAAGGTTTCAGAGCCCTGGAATGTTCATTTGGAATGCCACAGCTCTGCCATCCTGGTGACTCCTGTGTCCTTCTGCCAGCTGAAATTAAATAATTGCCTGGTTTATTGAAACATTTAATAATCATCACTTATGGGCTGCCCAGCTCCTCTAATTTCTTTAAATCTACAATTCCTGCTTCTTTTTTATCCTTTTTTTTTGTTCAAACTGATTTTGTTGGCATTTGTTGGGCCTGAAGTTCTGCACCAAGGAATCCACAGGACACCTGGAGCAGTAACACTCCTCTCTTCACCTCTCCAGTTAAAACCAGGGGTTTAGATGTTGCTTCAGCCCTCCCACCAGACGGCAAATCCTTGGAAATAGATGTGTGCAACAGGGAAGGGAGCACCTGGATACCCAGCACTGTTTCACTGACGTGGTGTTGGGAGCTGCAAACAACTTCCTCTCCCCACTTCTCATAGGAATTCTTGATATGGTGTCAGAAATAAAACAGCTTTCACTGATTTAATTCTCTGATTCTGATTTAATTCTCTTTTCTCTGATTTAATTCTCTCTCTGTTGGGGCTTAGGAGTCACTTCAGGAAAATCCCAATCCCCAGGGGAATGGAAACCCATGGCTGTGAGCAGGGGAGTGCCCCCACAGCTTGCCCCAGAAATGAGGGTTTGTGGGGTCATCATCAAAGCTCCGGGGCTGCAGCCACCACACAGCCCCAGGCTCCCTGTCCAACGCTGCTCCTCACGGGGCTGGAGCTGGGATTTGCCATGCAGGGGACAAGGACAGCGTGGGGACAGCCCCAGTTGCCATCAAACACGGAAATCACGTGGAGTCACCTCTGTTCCAACCATGAATCCTTCTGGCACAGGACCTCCAGCAGCTTTGCCATGTCCATGTAACAGGGAGAAGAACTGGAACGTGTTTCACTCACTATTTAACACTCACTGAAGGAAAAAGGACTTTTGTCTACAGCTGCTTTTGTCTAAACTACTTCTGGTGAGCACTCAGGTTTTTAACTTTTCCCTTGTTGATGTAAAAACAAGTGTCTGCCTCCCTGAAAAATTGGGAATTTTTACTGCAGACTTTGGGCAAAAAGCGAAACTATTTTGGCTCCGCACCAAAAACTTTAAGCTTAAAATGGCAAACCTCTCATTTTCAGCCAAACAATGAAAACGTTGGTTTTGGCTGGACATTTTTGGTTTTCCAACTGAAGTGATCTTTTTCTCGGTCAAAAATTTTCCATGAGGTGAGGAATAAACATTACGGGTAAAAAGCCTGGTGGAGCTGGAAGGAAGGAGGGAAGAGAGGGAGATAAGGAATAAAAACAGTTTATCACAACCATCATGAGGCTCCTGTTACCAAGGTCTGTGACAAGGCACGGCACCAATCCGGTAAAGAATCCCTGAAACCTATAGCCTGGGATATTTATAGCAGGATTCACGGTCACTGGATGTTCTCTAAACAAATTTATGGAACTGTTTTTCTGCTGGTTGTTTCCTTTTTTAGAATATTATCACCGGGAGAAGCACTCCCAGCCTCTCCTACCTGGGCAGAGTTTTCACTGCTGTCCCGATGATCTCAGTGGCTGCACGGGCAATAAAAAGTCCCCGGCACTTGTGGGTGACTTTATTAATTCACAAAAATTCCAGGCCCCGTGCAGGCATCTGGCAGGCAGAGGAGATGCCCTGTTCCATCTTTCCCAACAGCCTGGAGGGAAAAGGGAACGTGTTTGGAGGTGGAAAAGCCATTCCAGAGCAGGGCATGAGCCACCCAGGCGCAGGATGTCCCACAGGACTCTCCAGCTCCAGGTGAGCTCCCTGGAGTGGGTATTCCTGCAGTTTAAATCCCATCCACGTCTCTTGTTGTGACCTGGTGTGTCCCAGAATGGGCTGGAATCAGGAATTTCTGCAAATGGAACAAGATGGGAAAAGGTGGGAGGATATGGAGGTTAGCAGAGGGAGAAAGGAGAAGGTGCTCTGCAGCCAAGGGGCTGCACTGGAGCTCTTACTGCTGGTCCATGGCTGCTTCATTTGGGTGCTTTTTGATTTTCTGGCTAACATTTGTCTCTAAAGGGCCGAAGAGGCAGCTGGGCAGTGGTAAGAGAAGTGTTCTCCCACGTCACCAGTGCATGTCCTGGTGTTTCCCTTCTCCCTTCCCACATCCCCAGGAAATGCTCCATCATTCCTGCTTCCACCCCACATGGAAGCCTGGCTACTTGGGAGGACGAAGATGGACTCAGCTGTCAAGAACTGATGCTCTCCCCTCCCAGTTTTCGTGCAGAACCCACCAGCAGAGACAATTTTTTAATCACCGTTCTAATGTTTCCCAACACAAAGCGGCTTTCGGGACGTGACGCAAACCCGCGGTTTAGAGCCATAGATATTTCTAGTTAATCTAAAAGATTAAGCACCTCCCAGCCACTGGAAAGTGCTCCTTGCAACTACAGTATTATGGCCTCGGATAAATCTGGTTTTATAATCCTGCTTAGTCTGCACTGATCTGGATGAAAAGAGCCCCACCGTGGAGAACGAGGCTCAGAAAAGCAGTATTTAGGCAAGGGGAGGCAAACGGGAGCGTGTGTTTTCTGCAGGGACAGGAAGGTGGCCCAGGCTGTCAAATCGTGTTAGGGACACGTCATAATCCCCAGTCACCCTTCCCAATGACACTTCCCAGAGTCACCTTCCTGTAAAGTCCCTGCTGAGAGAAAAGAACGGATCAGGTGGGGGAGGAAGGCTGAGGGTGATGAGCAAGGAGATGCTGGAGGTGCTCACAGAGCTCCTCAGGGACCTGGGCGGGTGTCCCTCGGATCCCACACGGATCTGGAACGTCCACAAGGGCTGCTGAGCTCAAGGGCAGCCAAGGCAGCAGTTCAGAGGGGAAAAATAACTGGTGCTTATCTCCCTCCTCACCTTGGGGAAGGAGGCAGGAGCAGAGGTAAACAAGCACACGGGGCAGTGGATTACCAGGAATCCCAGTTTGCCTTCCAGCACCGAAACGTTTCCTTCCAGCAGAGGTTTATGTGGCAGCCCTCTGAGGGAAGGCTGAAGCGCTGTCTGCATTCTCCACCGAGAACGCCTCCATCCTGCAAAATTTTCATTTGATTTAAGTGAGGTTTTTCTATTCAGCTCAAGTTTAAAGTGCATGAGCTCATTCATTACATCACCAGTTTATCTACGGGGTTATTAAAGTGCTGATCAAATGACAAGAACTGGAAACATTTGTCACAACCAAGGATCTCAGGAAATACTTTTTTAGCACTTGCACAGCCTGTATGAATAGCCCTGAATGGTGTGAAATGAATTAGTATTAAATATATCTTTAAATCCAGTGTTTCCTGTATTTCTGAAGGAAAATGACTCTTGCCTGGATTTCTAATGTGCAGTTAGAACATAAGTGACTGAATTAATACACGAATTACTGGGCAGAATTCCCTTGTCTGTGTTTTGCAGCTCATCAGATCCGTGGGTCACAATGGCTTTGTACTCTGAAAAAGCTGTGAACAAACAAGCTGGCCACTGGATCTGCATCACAAAAACAAACATTTCACAGCTATCCCACAGAGAAAAACCAGTTTGAATTGCACATCTTCCTGCTCTATGGCCTTTGTCTCTTTCGAATCCACGCAGGATTTTTGGCAGTGAAGTCAGAGCCTGGAAGTGTTGAATGCACCAAACTTAGCTCCTACTCACCCGAAGTGATAATATTAAAATAATAAGCCTGCCACAAAGTTTATGGCAGCAAAATTCAGCGAGAAGAAAAGGCAGCTTTTAGAAAACAAAGCAACCCATGAAATTCATTACTATGAGGCACAAATTACTACGGCTATTATTATCATCCAGTGCCTATAAGCTGCCGGGATGAATAAGGACTCTTCTGCCTTGTACAAATAAAAGGATAAGAGATCATTGTCATCACAGATTTAGTGGATTAAGAAAATGATATGTGCATAATGAGTCTCTGGAAATAGAATATTGGCATGACTTTTTAAGCTTGCTGGAACTCCTCGTGTCACACATGGCTCGAGCTGACCACTGATTAATTTAGACTTGAAAAAAAAATCTCACTTATGTAACTTAAATCTCCCATCCGTGGCTGGTTTTAAAGATCTGGTGGGGTTTGCCTCGAGAAGCAGGAATTGTGTTGTAAGAGCAGAATTCCCTGGTGGTGCCACAGTGGGATCTACACTGGGGTACCCCAGGAGGTGAGAGGAGAGCAGAGATTTCCAGACTGGTGGGATGTCTGCTGGAAAGGAGCACTGGATGAGGTTCCAGCTTTTCTGGGAGCACTTTCTCTCCTAACAAGTGTCAGTTACAAGTATAAGATCACCCTGTTGCTTTGACAGAGATGGGATTTTGATAAACAAACCCCTGTTTTTACCAGCAGAGATTTTGGCTCACTCTCCCAAAGGAAGAGGCCATATTTTCCATTTGTGCCTGGCAGAAAACCCCAAACCCTGAAAGGCCAGTAGACACTGAACCAAACAAAAGCAGAAGAACTGATTCCATCCAAAGTGAACACCCTGAGGTCCACATTCCTGCAAGGCCTTTGTGCTCCTGATGCCAAAAATTGAGCACAGGTGAGTGTCCCCTTTGTTTTACTCCTCTGATGAGATGCTGCTGGCATTGAAGGGACCCATTTCCATGGTAACAACTTGTGGAAATCAGCGGAGTGTCGGGTGCTTTTGGCTGACAGCAGATTGCTCCATGAGTTCTGATTACCTGAGTATCTTTTTGGCTCACAAAACCCCCTGTGGGACCGTGATAAGGAAGGAAAGACTCAATTCTGAACACACCTGGCATTAACCAGCAACTTGGTCATCACGGGAAACCTGGAGCGAATTTCTGCTCCGAAACCACCCAGAGCTACGGCGGCAGAAAACTTCGGGATGCAGCTTCTCCTTTATTCTCCCCATCAAAAAATTTGTAGCAGCTCTGTGACAAAAAACACCAAAGCAGCACTGAGGACGTCTCTTCTTTCTGCCCTGGCACTGTTCTGCTCCCATTTCCTCGGAGGGAAGCGGTGTCACCGCCGGAGCTGAAGGAGCGGGATGCAGCCGAGGCCGAGGTTACACAAGCGAGGGCGAGGACGAGCGCTGGAGTCCCCACGTTTTCCCAATAACGAGCCCTGCTCTCATGCAGAAGATATGCCCTGCCTGGGAAACAATGCGAGGTCGAACGGGGACAGAGCGAAGAATGACATGTCATAAAAGCCTGCTGCTGCTGAGTGCCAGCACAGCCCTTCCCTTCGGATGGGTGCTCTTGGGGAGCTAATTCGAGGCACTTGGAGCATTTGGTAGACAGCTGTTCTGCTCGGAGAGCCATGGCGAGAGTTTTCAAGTCAAAAACCACAAAAATGAGCTGATGATGCCATTTGGAAGCCATGTCCACAGAACTCACCTCCTCTGACTACGTTGTCGGCTTTTAGGAACAGGGCTCAGCTTTTCACCCTCTCCCTTCCCTGCTGCTTTCCCTCTGGTGCTTCTCCAAGGAGCCAAACCCTGCCAGAGCTGCAGATACCAGGCTGGCTCGGGAGGGAGGGGGAAGCAGAGCAGCTCCAGCCATCCTGGGTGCTGGAAGTGGCGGGACAGAGGCAGGCAAATGAGCTCTCATCCTGTTCTCATCCTGTTCTCACCCTGGAGAATCTGCCCCAGGAGCAGAGAGGAGCACGTGGAGCACACGGAATGTTGTATTGGAGTGCCACTGCCAGGCACTGAGACTCGTCCAGGAGAAGGGATCAGAGTCAGAGGAGGTTTCCCCAAGGTCACCTGTGGTTAATTGTGAACCTGTTTACTGTTAACTGTTTACTGAGCTTCTCCAGATAGAGGAGGCAAATTTACCTGAACTGCCACGTGCAGAGATATTCATTAAACCAGAGATCCTGGACATTCATTGAACTCAAAATCCAAGATACTCATTAAACTAAAGATCCAGCCTAGTGAAGGGGATGGAAGGAGAGGGTGTTTTAATCAAAGGGAACACGAGGCAGGAATGCTGCTATGAGGCTCCTTAGGATCAATCCTCAAATTAAACTGATCTTAGCATTTTCATCAATGATGCCGAACTTCTTGAAAAGTCAGGGTTGAAACACAGATGCTGGAGGAGGGAAATACCAAAGGGGAAGAACCCAGCAGTCCCAAGGGACTGAGTAATGGCAGTGAGATGGAAATTGAATAACACACTGTCAGAATGGCATAAATGGCAATTGCAAGAATTTCTGCTACATGATCAGCATATAACAGACACAAAAAAAGGGGGAAAGAGGAAGATGTGGTTATGAACAGAGGAAAAAGATTAATCCAGCTCTAGACTCTATCAGAGGAAATATTCCCAGACAGGAAATTATTACTGTTGTATTACTATAAGTTACTCTTTCTAAGTGTCTTTTTCCCTTCAAATACAACAATTACTCTGATTTTCTGCGTAGTTCTTTTTACTCAGGAGAATGAAACACCACACGTGAAATTGGCACTAAAAAGTGGATGCATCAGTAGTTCTTTAACCATTGATACCTTTGCACTCCTTCTTTGCCAAGTGTCAGAAAGCACAACCGACTTCCAAAGAAGAAATCCTGTTATTTCCTTTCCTCCTGTTTTTTTTTCTTTTCCCCTGGTATTTCTGGACTCCCTTATTACAGTGATGTTTAGCATGTGCCTGCTGTGCAGAGCACGCTCGTTTCTCTGCTTCCCACTTCCTTTTCACATCATTCTTAATGGGCCTTTAAGGACATCTCCAGTTCCCAGTGCTGTTATTTATGGCTCTGACATCACCCCTCAAGGTGAACGGCTCTTTGCAGCAGAGCTTTGACTCTTTTACAGCAAATCTGCCCGCTGCTTTCTATAAAAACAGGAAAACAGCTGCAACTTTTATAGGTGAGAATGGAGGTTCCTCCCTCTTCTTAACGTCCACTTTAAGTTAAAAATGAGGTTTGGGGGGCAGAAACACAAAGGCTGAGTGTGGTCTGTCAGGGCTGAGTTTTATCTGTCAGCCTTCAGCTGACGTGAAACGAGCTGCAGAAAGCCACCCCAGATGTTTTTATTATTGCTCATGGCTTACAAGGGTGCAGTATGGGCAAGCACACTGCAGAATATAGAAGAAAAAAGGGGCCTTGGCTCACAGGATCAGGTTTTTCCCTACAAAAACCATATTTTTTAATATTGTGTGTGCATTATGTCTTTGTTGTGTGAAAATAAAGCTGTTAAAAAATACAGTAAAATTAAGAAATAAGCAAGTGGTTGCTAAGATTTGGAGTCCAGGGAGACCTGCTCTCATTAATATTGATGCTAATTTGCCTAATGAGATGTAAATCACATTCAACCTGGCCAAAATGTAGGGGCCAGTATTTCAAATGCAAACCAACAGGTCCTCATTTTGAAAGGTGTTCAGCTTCCTTGGAGATTTCTGGAACGTGGAACTAATGGGAGAGAAAGGATGAGAGACTTTGGCTTTTGCCCTAAAACTTTGGGCAGTTTGGGAATGAGTCCCTTAAAGGCACACTTGGACCAGGTACTGAGAGGTTGAAACAGAAATCTCATGGCAGAAAAAAACCTGAATTTCATTAAATGGAGAACTGGAAGTGCAAGAACCATGAGAAAAAAACTTCATTAAAAATATCAACAAATCACAGGCACTGGGAATGAATTTACTACAGAGGCAGAGGAGGATCAGGAGATTTATTAGATCTCCACTTGTCACTCCAAGAGCTCATTTGGTAAAGAGAACTTGCAAACACCATGCAAAGAGTAGCTCTGGAGTGGTTTCTAGCACCAGCATCTAATTAAAAACAAAATTAAGTTAAATGGCTCCTAGGTGGCTCTTTTATTCCTCTTTTTTAATTGCAGTTTTAAAAGAAGTTGTCTCTATTATTTGCACTTTCAGCTGCTCTGAACAAAGTGATTTCATGGAGTACAAAACACACCTTTGCCTGCAGCCCTTTGTGCACTCAGGCCAACGAAGCTCTTGGAACAGCTGGAAGATCTGAGTGCTTGGGTGGGTCAGATGGAAAATTCTGAGTGCTGTCACCTCTAGGATATGTTTTTGTGTTGGCAAATAATGAAAATTCATGAAACCCTTCTGCTCATCCAGGGGAGGGCTCCAGGTGCTGATCCATTCAGGGAAGTTTGTATTCCAAACCTTCACAGGGAGTAAATCCAGTGTAAAACCAAGGATCAGCGGTGTTCTGATGGAAAATACCCACTTGTTTACAGCTTCAGTGTTCCTAAATGAAGAATTAAACCAAAATCATCTTTACCTGCAGACTGCAGTTTGTGCAGGTGCTTCTGCCTCCATGAATTGATGCCAAACCTCCCAGTTCTTGCCCCAAATTCTGGCTCTGGTGTTTGCCACACCGTGTGCAGCTCTAGACATCGAACCTTTAGGCCCCTGAGCGTTTCTGACTCGATTTCTCCTCCCAAAATGGGTAATTCGGTGTGCCAGAGCAGTGCTGAGCTGCTCCGGGCTCCAGCAGCAGCGAGAGGCTTTATTGGACCGAATGAGTGGTCAAACACCACTCCTGGAACTCCCAGCAGCTTTTTCTCTGAGCAGCAAACAGGGACATGTGAGTGCAGATCTGTTCAAATCGAGACAGCTCATGGAAAACTTTCCTGGGGCACTGCTGCCCTCCTGATCAGGGATCTTGCTGATGTGTGCAGGCTGATCCTGCCACCGCAGCTCCCTCACAACTTCAGAATTTGCTCTCTCCTTTTTTTTTTCCCCACTGTCAACCGGCCAAGCATTTCAAACATTTTCCTTTAACAAATGTGTCCTTGTGGGGAAAAGTCCATTAGTAACAGAGTAGTTGCATCTTGTCAGGACCAGACTTTAATGGCTGTTTGAATTTTAACTACTATTTGCTAACTATTTCTGTTCAAGCCAACTAAGACCATAATAAAAGCCATTAAATCCCAAGTAAGCGGCCCCAGTGTAGCTGCAGGGTAAAACACTGAGTCTGATCTGAATTTAGCCACTGCAAAGCAAAGCCTGTGACCCTCACAGACTTTTGGGAGCTGGAAAATTTTCTGTTTTCCAGAAAGGATTGCCTGGAAGAATAAAAGTGCTCTTCTTTGCCCCGGGGAAGGCTGAGCAGGGCCTGCACATTGGGCAGGGCACTGTAATCCATTTTCCTATTTGCAGCATGAATGAAGACACTGTCAAATATCTGGCACTGAATTTCTAAAATATATGGGACAATGCAAGCCAGTGTTTGGATGAGTGGAAAAGTTCCCTGTGCAGAGGGACAGAAAACACAAAGCTGAACATGGGGGAAGTTCTTGTGGTGAGCAGGGCAGGTGAGGCAGCCCGAATTTGGCATTTTTCCATCCTTTTCGCCCAATTGCTGCTCCCTGAGCACCTCATGGCATCATCCTGGAAATTGCTGCCCAGGGGAACAGCAGCATTGGGCA
Organism: Aleadryas rufinucha; assembly: GCA_013397815.1. Lineage (NCBI taxonomy): Eukaryota > Metazoa > Chordata > Aves > Passeriformes > Aleadryas > Aleadryas rufinucha. The sequence continues at coordinate 11,641 of VZTH01002162.1, forward strand.
GGGGATGGAGGGAAGGGACAGGAATGGAGGTGGTCACCCATGGCCAGGCAGAAAACTCACCCGCAAAAGGCCTCCCAAACATCTTCCATGGGCCAAAGGAGGTGGATATTGTTCCTCATCTCCTCAAAAAGGAGAGCACAGACCCTCCTCAACCACAGCCTGACCCTCCTCCACCCTCAGGCAGGAGGCTGGGATAAAGGGGAATGTGCTGTCCATCTCCTGAGCCAGGGGAAAAATATCCCAGCCCTGGAGAGATTTATCCTCCACGTTCTTATTCCCACAAAGGCATGGGGACAAAAATTAACTCTGTCAGCATTTGCACTCACTCAACAAACCTGAGCCATTGAAGGTGGTTAGAACTAATAAATCAAAATCTGCAAAAGTTAAAAAGAGAAAAATCAAAGGCATGGCTCTTAACTGGAAGAATTTTTATCTTTAAATAGGTGTGAGGTAACAAATGAAGTAACGCAGCCAGTGCAGGAAAGGAGAAAGGTAGAACAAAGGTTAAAACAACTCAGATTTCCTGGTTGTTTACTTGTGGCCCAATCAAAGCCCATTGAAGGAAAGAGAAAGCCTCAGTGGGCTCTGGAATAGGCTGTTAAGACATTTGCACATCCTAAATGATCTCTGGATGTAACCAGTGCCTGGAGCAGAGAACGGAGAATTAAAAATAAGCACCACATCAGCTCCAGGGGGAGCAGAGCAGAGAGCTCACCAAGCCATTTTCCATGGCAGAGCCCTTCGCTCCCAAAAACAGCGACAGAGAGAAGGCCAGCCCCAAAGCAGCCCCAGCCCTCACCAGCGACGTTCAAAACAATGCTGGGCGAGGAAGGCGAGCTCTGCTCCGCGCTCCGAACGCCGCAGCTGCACACACGCACCCAGAAATGCTCCCTGTGTGGAGGGATCGCTGCAGGGATCGGGGAGAATCGGGCTCCCTGGGGAGCAGTGACACCCTGGCAAAGGTGTGGCACGGGAATGCTTCACCTTTCTGGAGCAGTGAGTGCTCCTGTGGGCTGGAGTCCAGAGCTGCTGGAGCAGGAGCTGCCGTGTGTTGGGGCGGCACTGGTGCAGCGTCAAAGGTGGCCCAGGAAAAATGGTGTTGAGATGGAAGGGCTCGATGGATCATCCCAAAAAATTGTTATTTTGGGCTTCACTAGCAAAAATGCCAAAGTTGAGGTTCTTATTCATGATACTCTGCTCAGTGTCTCAGTAATACAGCACACACTTGGCTAAATCATGGGATCAGGGAATGGTTTGGGTGGGAGGGACATTAAAGCTCATCCAGTGCCACCCCTGCCATGGGCAGGGACACCTTCCACTGTCCCAGG
>VZTH01002162.1:27412-45701 GCA_013397815.1 Aleadryas rufinucha
GCCTGACCCCGACCCCCGGCCTCCTGCTCCCTGTTTTCCTGTCATTTTCCACAAAGGGAAGCAGTGACCAAGGGCTCCTACAGTGCTTTCTGGAAGAAAAGTTGTTCAAAACAATGTTCCTGCTCCAAAGCTGGTTTTAGGATAGAGTTAGGGAGGTGTTGAGGATGGAAAAGACGTCTGAGCTCACTGAGTCCAACCATTAACCCAACATGGCCAAGTCCACTGCCCCGTGTCCCCAAGTGCCACATCCACTGGCTTTTAAATCCTTCCAGGGATGGGGACTCCACCACTGCCCTGGGCAGCAGTGCCAGGGCTGGGCAGCCTTTTCTGGGAAGAAATTCTTCCTGATATCCAACCTAAACCTCCACTGGTACAACTCGAGGCTGTTTCCTCTTGTCCTATCCTTTGTTACTTGGGAGAAGAGACAGACCCCACCTCTCTCCATGCTCCTGTCAGGGACTTGTGCAGAACCAGAAGGTCACTCCTGAGCCTCCTTTTCTCCAGGCTGAACCCCTTTCCCAGCTCCCTCAGCCACTCCTGCTGCTCCAGACCCTTCCCTACCTCAATTGCTCTTCTTTGGGGTCACTCCAGCACCCCAGTGTCCATGGACAACGTCCACTATTCTCCATTTAAGGTTTTTAAAGTGCAGGAGTATGGGATGGTAGCACATGAAACGTTGAGTTTGGAACTCAGTTTCTCCTCCCTTGTGAAAAATACTGATGTTTTGAACACCAGGAGTGCTTAATGCCCCCAGCACTGGGCTCTCGTGCTGCTTTACCAGCACAGGGCCAGGAATTTGTCTCCAGCCTGAATTGCCTCGGTTTAATGGGGTGGGACACACATTATTCCTGGTGCTAACGTGCTGCAGGGGGGTGTTGGCTGTTGTTGAACAGCTGCTGGATCCTGCCCGAGAGGGAAATCTATTTACGGGTTGTGTTCGGGGTTGTAAAGCTTGCAACGGCGCCGGGGGAACAGCAGAGGCACGGGGCCGTTCTGAATTGTTAGGAATGTTCAGTCACACAGAACAAGAACCATAAACAGAGGGGTCAGGTGCGGGCTGGCCCCGGGGGTGTGCAGGGACAGCGAGCACAGGTCACCCTCGGGGCAAGGGCTGCTGCTGCTGAGCGGCAAGAGCTCAGTGGGCAGAGCCCGTTAGCAGTGCCCTCTGGCCTGGGGAGCTGGCTGCGTCCACACAGCTCAAAAATAACGTGACCCCACTGAAGAGATGGTGCACAGGCAGTGGGAGGTTCTGGGAGAGATCTGCAAGGAATACAGGACCTGGGATTACGAATGTCGGTGAAAATTCAGGATTTTTCTTGCTCAAACACTTTTGACAAAACCTCAGCTTTCTGATCCTCAGTAACACCTGCAGGACCAAGGGTCAGCTCTGAGGTTGGCAAGGGCTGGGGCATTTCTATTTATCAATTATCCCATATTAATCCCCCTGCCAAGGGCTGGATATTTAGGATTTCCATGGCAACCTATTTCTTGGTGAAAATTCAGAATTTTTCTTACTCAAATACTTCATGAAAGAAGCAACTTTCTCATCCTCAATAACACCTGCAGGACCAAGGGTCAGCTCTGAGGTTGGCAAGGGCTGGGGCATTTCTATTTATCAATTATCCCATCTCAATCCCTCTGCCGAGGTCTGGATATTTAGGATTTCCATGACAACCTATTTCTGAGCCCCTCTTCCAGCCAGACTGGCTCTTGCCAACTGATCCAGGGGTGCTGGAGGTGGCTGCTGAATTTATTCAAGCAATCACATTCTCTTTTCCAAGGCTAATGCCCATGAATACGGAGTCAGCCGAGCGAATTGCCAGGGATTCCATCCCCATGAACATGTATAATGTTCCAGCCCTGGAGAGCAGCATTTAATTGATGAGTGGGATTATATTTACACAGCAATTATAACAAAGTCAAGGCTGGCTTTCTGGGAAAGGCAATTTGCTGGAATATCCTCGCTGCCCGGTTGTCCAGGGAAGCTTTTCCTTTATGGACGAGCTAAAAAAACGAGGCCAGATGCACTCAGCTCCTTTCAGAGCCTGCAAATAGCCCACGAGGCCAACTCAGGAGCCACGCCGGGGTTGCCTTGGCTACATCCATTAATTTACTCCATTACCACTGGGATGCTGATTGTTTACCCGCTCAGGAATTAATAGTCAGTCCCTGCTATCCTCAGATGGCTGCTCGGGGCCAGTGTGGAACGGAGAAGGGCTCATTGTAAATCCCACATGAGTCAATGGGCATCTCTGTCCCCGTTTCCTTCAGAGCTGGAATTAGCCAGCCCCGCTGAAATATGAATTATTTGTCCTCGAGGCACCTCTGCAAGGTAAGGTAAAGCCACTGACTCAGGTCACAGATGGAGAGCTGGGGCTGGAAAGGTGACCTCAGCATCACCCAGAAGTCCTGACGCTCGTTGTCCCCTCAGCCTGGATTTCTTTCTGTGGATGGTGGGATGTGGAGAGAGGAAAGGAGCACTCCTGAGGTTTGTCCAACGTGGAGCTGGATACAGGGGCAGGGAAGCAGCTGGAGCTGGAAAGTGGGAGGTAATTCCATGTTCTGTGTAGGCAGAGAGACCAACAGCTGCATCCAGATGCCTTTTTATGGGGCCTGGCTGGAATTAAGGAATGGAATTAAGTTCTGCTGATGGCTTTGGGGATAAGAGGGTGGTGAGGAGCTCAAACATTCTCTGACCTATGGCAAAGCAAGCAGAAAGGGGCAGGAGATGTGCAGTGAGTGCCTGTAGACCTTGGGGGGAAGAAGAGCTGTGGTCAGGAACCAAACCCCAAGGCCACACTCATCCGTCTTCATGGACAGACAGGGAGCCAGCACCTGGAATCCTGACATTCCCAAATGGTCAGAAATGTTCATCCTTCTCTTGAAGTCTGAATTCAGTGTGGTTTAGGTCCATCTTGGTTCCTGCAGGAAGAGAACATCTCTACATGGCTTATCCAAGGATATCCTGTGCCAGAGACAGGGAAATCAGGGTGTCTTCAGCTCACAAAAAGAGCTTTTTTTTTCCTCTTAGCCCAGGCTAAGTCCTGACATGGAAATTTTCTCCTCAGTTGACATTAGAGTTAACTTGTTGACATCATTAGCAGAGCACACAATAGATAGCTGAACTGCTCTGATATTTATCTTTAGGTCAACAGCTCTTGAGACTCCAGAGGCAAATTAGAAAAAAAGCACGGGCTCTTTATTAGCAGAACTTAATTTAACTGTATTTAAACTTCATTAAGGAGTAAAAAAAAATGACCTTTCTTAATGCAGTCCTGCTTTATAAAGTATGGAATAAGAATATTAGATTAGTTTGATCCTGGTTCTTATTAGGCACCACAGTAGATGAGAATGCACAAATTCCCTCCTTGAGTTAGGACTCTTGGATGTCAAATCAAAGCCCAGGTGCTCCACAACCCATTTCCTTTCCTCGGTGTTTTATGTTTCCTAGCCCTGTAATTCTCCCCAGGAAACCAGCAGAAATCTTAATTTCTTACCCCCCTCCCTGCCCCAAGTAACAGCTCTGGTGATTTAAGCACTCAAGCACATGTTCTTACACTGTCTGCACCTCCTGCTCGCCAGAAACGGGGATGTGGTGAGGAAAACCATGGAGGGAAGGAAAGGAAATGACATTAACCTTTTCCATCTGATAAATAAGGGCTCTATTCAGCTGCAGTAATCCACATCCTCCCCTAGAGATCCAGTTAATGTAATACCTAAGGGCTCAGTTCATTTCAAATTATTTCCACGCTGGCCAGCTGATTTCTTGGTGAATTATACATGGAAAGGGACTGGAGCTCTCCTGTCATTCCCAACACCCTGGACACCCTCTCGGATGTGCCAGAGGCTCTGTGACACCCCCGTGGCTTTTCTGTGCCCCCAAACAGGGACTTTTGTGCTGATTTTCATGGGACCACCACTCTGTAAGTGCTGAAGGTCCCACATCTCGTCCCCTGTGCTGCTCTTCTCTGCAGGGACCTTCTCCCTGCCTGGTCAAACATGCAGCACCTGTGGTTTATATGGAATTAAATGAGAGTTTGAACTCGGAATGGGTGGAAATTCAGAGCAACAGCCTCAGCCAGGGTGCAAAAAGGGTTCTGCACGTGTTTGTGGGGTTGGAGGGGATGGATGTGGAGCAGTGGCCACTGCAGGGTGGATCGAGGGCTCCACACTCCCAGTGGATAAAAGCTGGGGATTGAAATGTGGGATTTTTTCCCCTTTTTCCCTTTGCAATACACTGATGGCTCCAGTGTCTGCTCAGCTGGACCTGCCCAAGAAACCTGTGGATATAAGGGATGTTTGCAGGCATTGAGGGAGGGGTTTTCAAGGCAGGACAGGGATTCAGGGAACAGATCCACCTGGAAATCAATGGGAAACACCAGCCTGACAGGAAAACATGGGATTTGTCTCAGTTGTACTGATCCCCAACCCACTGAAACCATGGGAATCTCATCGTTGGCATCAAGGCATTTGGGATTAAATTCCTACATTATGGGATGTGCTCCCTCCTCTTTGCTGTTTTTCCTTTAGGGAGTGTAACTGCCTGAACATAACAACCCAAAGTTGGGTGCAATTTTGCAACTCTTCTGATGCCATAACGAGCTGTGCTCCCAGGGTTCATTATGAGGCTGTCTTGAAACCTGCTGGTTGAACAGGAAAAACCAGAAATCTGACCTCACCCGAGTGTTTAATTGAAGTGCATTTATTGACTGGGTTTAAGCTCTTACAGCAACTCTGTTTGCTGAGAGCTGAGGGCTCTTGGCTTAAATTCCCCCTTGGCCCCTGGGGCAGACACAGCTGTGACTGTCACATGTCACACTCCAGGGCTGGGCTGGGACTGGGCTGGAAGCTACAGCTGGAGATGGGAGAGTTCCCTCTCCTTGTGATGCTGCTCAGCTTCTCTCCCTCTTCAGGACTCCCATGTGGGGTCAAAATTCCAGAGGTAAAGCAAGGAGCATGGTGCTGGGCACGTTATTGGTGGTTTTTTTGGTGCCAGGGCAGGTCAGCTCAGTCAATAAAGAGAATAAACCCCTTTGCTAAAAGATCTGATGATCTGCTAATGATTCTGCAAGCTGCAAATCTTTTGAAGGGTTTGGATCTCCAACCTCATAATGCTGAGGAGGGAGGACTGAGAAAAATCTCCTAAATCAGTGCCAAAGGGAGTTGCAGCTGGATGTCTGCTGGCAAATATACCTTTGATACAGCAGTGCTGGGACAGGTGTGTGCTTAATGCTGATAAATTCTTCTCCCCGTCCATCTGCACTGGAAATTAAGGCAGAAAGCTGCAGCCTGTGACCGTGCTGTAACCTGAAGAGCAGTTCCTCCCTTCCCTCAGCAGGCAGTGCTGCCTCCAGCCACGATCCATTAGCACTGAACTTTGCCCAGTTTTGTCTGGATTCGGGGAACTTGTTCCACTGGCAGGAGAGATTTCTGAGCTCTTTGTGCTATCTCTCTGTCGATCTGAAGTGGAGAGCTGAGCACAATTGAGAACAGTTGCCTGATAAAAGAGGCAGGGAGCGAATGCGTTCTGCAGGAGGCAGGAGGGATGGAAATCAGTCCTGGAAGAGATGGAATAGATGGAATAGATGGATGTGGCCCTCCCCTGGTGCAGGAGATAAAGCTGAGCTTGCAAGAAGTGGAACGAGACATTTTTGGATATGGTGTCGCGCTGGCTCCGTGTGAGACCCGCTGGTTTCACCTCTCATCCAGCTCACTGTGATGTTAAATTAAACTGGCTGGGGTTTTTTTTTCCTAAAGTTTTGGAGCCCTTTTGGCTTTGCAGAGCTGCTGCTGCTGCTGCTCAGCTCAGAGTGACACCAGCACCAGTGAGGCAGGTAAAGGGAGCCTCTGAAACCTCATTGTCACAGCCCATTGGCAAACCTGACCCAGAGGAGATGGGATTTTGTTCAAGGAGTCTGCGATGCAAATTTATGCAGATGACAGTCATTAGTCGACTGTACATTTGTTTTTCTGCTTGCTTGAAAGAGAGGCAGCAACTCTGCAGAGAACAGGCCTGGAAATTGCAGATCTGTGCCCAAACTGCCAACCTAAAAAAGCTTTAGGGAATCAAAGAGGCTGACTGTCAATTCTTTTGGAGATTGCAGGGGAGTGGGAGGGTGGAAGCTGTTTCCTCACCGGCCACCAACCTCTTGGCTGCTCTTTCCTGGCATTTATTGTCAGGTGCTCATGGCAAAGCTCCATGGCCAGGAGGGCACAGGCAGCAGCAGCAGCACTGAATTAGGAGCAGGCAGAGTTCGTTTGACACAGCCCTAATCTAAAAATTTATTGATAAACCCAGGGTAAGATCAGTGTCTGCATCTTGATTCTTACACCCTCTAAAGGGCTGAGTTACAAACGTTGTAGCAGAGCATTCCCAGGGATGTGTTTTGCCCACCTGGGAAGGCCTGGGGAAGTGGAAGCTTTTGAGACTGACCTCAGTTCTGTGGTCACTGTGGTCTGTTAAAAACCTCCCCCAGCTCTCTGGGATCCTCTCACCTCTCAGGTGACAGGGACAGGAGCTGAGCTGGTGTCACTGCAACCAGCTCAGAGCATGGAGTAAGAGAGGAATCTAAAATAACCTGCTGTGAAGGGCAGGTTAACAGGGAAAAAAAAATTAGGTTTTCAGACATCTCTTGGTGACATTTATTACACAGAGTGGTGCTGGGATGCAAGGATAAAATCCAAGGCCCAAAGATATTTGTGCTGCCTGCAAAAAGCCCTTTCCACTTTTGCCAAAGCCCTCTTGCCAAGGCTGCACTAAAGGGGCTGTAATTACCTCTGGATCAGTTATCAGGGAAATGGGGAAGGTTTGGGGTCAAATCAGTTCTTGGTGTAAATCCTTTGGTTGCTTCACACTTATTGCAAAGCAGACCTTGAGCCTTTTTTGAGAAAAACAATTGGAAAACTGCTGGGCTCCCCAAAGCAGCATTTTTCTCACCAGTTCGAATGTGCTGAAAGGACGGGATTTTCTGTGAACTTTTCCCAAACGGTCTTGCCCTTTTTTTTTCTTTTTTTTTTTTTCCCTTCTCTTTGAGAGGGGGAGGAGTTGTGTCTAAAAAAACAAACCCAACCTGTCGTTCTCAGCCCTGCCAACCTGTCAGTCCAGCCATGCAAGAAGAGAGGGAGAGAGACAGAGGAAAAGAAAGGAGGGAGTGAAGCAGAGATTCTTTCAGACCTCAGCAGGACTGCAAGGTAAAGCCCATTTCTCACTTCCTTAATTGCGCTTTTCCCCGTGTTTGTACACGTAAACAGAAATTCTGTCGCCTTAGAGAGCTCTGAACCAACCAAACAACTTGTGCGGGGATAAAGCGCTTGTCTGGTCCAGCGGGAGGGGTGCTGGGCTGTGACCCGGCAGCGCGTTCGCTGCTGTTTGGAAGCACGGTTCGTGCGCCTGGGGTTCAGCAGGACGGCGTTCATTTGAATATCAAAAGAGAGGCAGAGCTCTGCTGCTTGTTCGAGTCCATGTTTAGGTGTAATTGCAGGGCCGAGCCAGGCTCTAATTACCGCGGATCAGGGTGAGAACTTGTCAGAGGAGGGAAGCGCTCCCCGAGCTCCCAGCGCTCTGATCCCTTCTCCTGGGGCACGGGCCGCTGCTGGGGACGGGATGGGATGTGAGACCACACGGACCGTGGGGCTGACCCTCTTTGGCAGCTCCTCCTCTCCTTTCTGTCCCCTTCTGGAGGGGTTCAGCTCCCTCCCATCGCCAGAGGAGCTGCCCAGAAGGATTCCTGAGCGAGGAGGGCAGAGCAGCACAGGCGCTCTGGGCTCACAGCGAGGAAATTGAGGGTTGCAGACTGTGAGAAAGGGTGGCTGGAATGAGTCAGGAGGATGGGTCTGCCCCAGAGCCTGCCCTGGGAGCCCGCTCGGGGTTTTTGGGGATGGTTGGATGAGTGTGGGCCAAGCAGTGAAGGCCTGAGGAACAGGAATGGACACAACTTTTTGGATTTTAGTGTCTGTGCATGAGCACCTGTGTGACCTGTGCCCAAATGTGTCCGTGCAAGGAGCCTGCTGAGGGATTCTGCCCCCTCCTATGCCATGAAAATCCACCAACAAAGGCGAGGAAGGAAGAATCCTGCTCATCCCCTTTAGAAATCCCTCTATTTCTATGTTTCTAAACCCTGAGCAAACATTCTAAGCTGTCCCGAAACCTCTGCAACACCTCTCTGAGCAGGCTGAGGATCTGGGAAGGCCACCCAGGAGGCAGAGTGGGGGCAGGAGTTCCTTTCCTTGCTGTGTCTTTGGGGTTTTTCACTCCTGCAGCCCAGGTGCAGGTTACCTGTCTGGTAAAGCTCACCTGGCAGGCAGAGCAAGCTCAAAGACGGCAGAGAGAGACAATGGAGCTGTCACTGAAAGGCTTGGAATGCCTCTGCCAGGGTTTTGGTTACACAATCCTGGCTTCTGCACCTCCCTTGTCGTCAAACTTCCTCAAACCCTTGTGCCTGTGCTGTGGATCAAAGCTCTTTCCCATGGCCGCCACAAGCCTGGAAATCCAGAGGGGATCCAGGCTGTGAGGGGTGCTCTGTCCAGATAAAAAACTCTGCAAAGTCCTGGTGTTACATCATTTTCCTTTCTTCTGGGATTGTGCTCCCCTGGGAGCCCTGACTCATTCCCTGTGGGGATGGTGATACAGAGTGTGATTATAAACACTTAATAAACAAAAACTCCTTCTTTTATAGTGTTTTCTGTAGCATTGTTGTGAGCTTTCTTGCTAGAGCCAGAATGGAGAGGGAAGTGCTTTTTCAAGTGACTGTAGGAGGTGGAGAAGAGGAAGTGAATATTTAAGTTTTGGTGGGGATAAACTCTCTTACTCCTAGTTACAGTAACAGAAATTAGTCACTGAAAGAAGGAAAGGAGGAAAAACAACTTTCATGATCTGCAAAGACTTCACTGGTTAACTTCACAGCACTATTGCTCCTCTTCTCTTCCTCTTCTCTTCCTCTTCTCTTCTCTTCTCTTCTCTTCTCTTCTCTTCTCTTCTCTTCTCTTCTCTTCTCTTCTCTTCTCTTCTCTTCTCTTCTCTTCTCTTCTCTTCTCTTCTCTTCTCTTCTCTTCTCTTCTCTTCTCTTCTCTTCTCTTCTCTTCTCTTCTCTTCTCTTCTCTTCTCTTCTCTTCTCTTCTCTTCTCTTCTCTTCTCTTCTCTTCTCTTCTCTTCTCTTCTCTTCTCTTCTCTTCTCTTCTCTTCTCTTCTCTTCCCTCCATACCACACTCCACGATGCTCCTGGGCATTTCTGAAACGCGAGCGGACATTCAGCTGCACTCTCCTAATTCCTGCTCTGAAAAAAGTGTGAACGCAGTGAGATAACGAGAGAATGCAGTGAGATAACGAGGGAAAACTGGCATCAATCTGGCACGGTGCTGCTAAATCAGCCCGTCTCCTCAGAGCTCGGGCAGTGGACCTGTGGCTGACAAACCCAGGATTATCACAGCACTCGCTGATGGATGGTTTGGCAGCGCTCAGCAAAGGTCAGCCGATCAATCAGAGTCAACCAGCTGCAAACTCGCTAAATTCAGGTAATATCCAGGCAATCGGTGTTTTAGATGGGCTCATTAGTGTAGCAACAACTCCGGGCTAGAAGTGTCGGAAATCTCAGCCAAGTCCTCCCCAGGACTGCTGTACCTGGCGCTCCGGAGGCAGAAAGAGCAGGGACTGATGGATCGGCTTCTAAAGAAAGAAAACTTCAGCAAAGAACGCGTTGCCAGACAGAAAAGCTGAAATCTGAGCCGCCCCTGTGCCAGCAGAGGTTCGGAACAGCTCTTGGAAAGCCCAGGTGGAAAATACTTCACGCTGAGAAAGTTTCTGCCTTTCACCAGGACGCTGCTCCCTCACCTCGGTGCTCCCTGGCGGGGCTGAAATTCCGGAGATGGGCTGATGCTCTGCCCCTTTTTCTTTCATTAGTCACCTTTCTTGCCCAATATTCTCCCCCCTGAGCTTTTGGTGAGAAAGTTTGGTAAGAGAACTCCCTTTTCCAGTAATTCATTGTGCAATTAAACTGCCACATGATAAATACAAACGAGCTCGACGGGCAAGGACCACCTCACATTTCTTTCTGCTTTTAAACCGGGATAAGGTCTTGATTTGGTTCTTCATCTTTTCATCTTCAGTTGTAAAAGAGGACTCGTCTGTCCTGTCTGGCAGGAGGCAAAGCTGCAATTCCAGAAGTCTCTGTGCTGCATTTCACAAGGAAGTGCTCATTTCTTGTGTTTTCCAGTCATGATTCCCTCGTTGGTTCCTCTTTCTAAAGCAGCTAAATCCGTGTTCTGAGGGTGCAGAGAGGGGAGGATAATCTCCAGCTCCTCAGCTGCTCTTTGTGGTGACACAGTGGGGTGGAGAATTGGGAGAGTGGAGAGGGTTTCAGGCCTTAATTTCCTGTGGAAATGTTCAGCAGAGGAACCACTGAATTTTGGGCTTCTCTTTGCTGTCGTGGCACAGGAGAGTGGGTCAACACTTCCCTGAGAAGATCTAAGAACTGACAGTTGATAAAAATCAACAGTCTGGCAAACAAACTGAAAAAAGAGGCAATTTTGGTGAACAACCATTTTTTCAGACCAGTTTTCCTCATGGGAAAACCAAGAGAGGGGCTCACAGAGCTGTGTGAAGAGAGAGACTCATCTGGATAAGAGAGCAAAACCAGCTGGAAATTTTCCATGTGTGAGTAAAGGCACCTCCGTTCCTGAGACAACTTCACAAAGCATCCCCAGTTCCCTTTAAAATGTTCTCTCTCAAACTGGCATCAATCTGGCACCGAATTTTGTGCACATCAGCATCAGGGCACTGGTTTGGAGTGGCAGAACCAGCATCACCCAGCCCTGCTCACTCCTGACTTTACAGACCCGATTTTTGACAGCCAAGTGGCCCCTTTTGCTCTCCAGGAAATGCAGATCCCCAGCAGCCCTGGGAGAAAGAGCAATTTTCTACCTGGCTTTGTCCCACTCGAAGACAGATTGAGACAACTCTGAACCACAGAGATGATATTCACTCAATAAAAGCAGAGGTTGTAAAACACAGGCCACTTTCCACCAGAAATCTCAACGGGGAAATTCAAATATTTCTATTTCCACTCCCCAGCCTTCACCAGCTGTTTGACTATTCATGGAAATCCTTTTAGTTTTCCACAACTGAGCGAGGACTCTTTCCAGGAGCGGCCTGTGGTGAGATTTCCAGTGCACTCTTGCTTTGGATAGCCTAGGAATATTAATCTTTTCATGGTATTTTGTCACCACAACCAGTTATTCCACAAAGAAATGAGGCAATTGGTGCCTCGTGCAAAAAAAACCCCAAGCAACTCTCCAGCAGCTCCTGCGAGTTTCTGTTATTCAGGCCTCAGAAAGGTTGGATTTGGACTTTTTCAGCGGGAGTAAGTAATTAGTGCTTCTCTTTATCTCCACGGGTCTGTTCAAATGGAGTTCAGTGACTGGCGAGGCAGTTTTGGATGGAGGTGCAGTTGCCCTGGCAACAATCGGGAGTGAAATCAGAACCTTTTGAGCAGCCAGTGGAATGTGGTTCCACTTGGATGACAATAGGTCAGAGCATTTTAATGGGCAAAATGTAATCCAGCACAATGGGATTTATTGCCGCTGTGACATCAGATTGACACCATTCCTGCAAATTCTTCAGCCTGTGACAGACCAAGGCCGAGATCTGCTCAGCGGAAAAACTTGGAAAATGCCGTTAATCATTTTGTTTTCCAAACCAAGCAGAGCCTGCGTGTCCCAGGGGGTCGGGAATATCTTCCAAGCGAGTGAAATCCAAGCTCCCTGCACAGAGCCCTAATGAGTGGCTGTCCTGGACACAAGGAATGGTTCTGGGAACTAAAGGCTCCTTCCTGCAGGGTGCTGAGTGTGCTGGCCCCAGTCTGCTGCAGAACTTCCGCACTTGCTTTATTTTATACCGCCAAAGCAACTCCCAGTGATTTCCAGGATGGTAATTCGGGCTCTTAAACCTGATTGCATTTGCTGACAGACAAGACCTTGCAGGAGCAAGTCCTAAAGCAACACTGGAAGAAAAGGTTCCCTGTTCAACGTGGAGGGGCAACATTTCATCCCTCCTGCTTGGACATTCTTCCAGCTCCTGCAATAAGGATCCTTTTATTCTGGAAGATCCCGGCGTTCTGCCTAAACTGATGCAGGACAATGTGCTGCCTGCAGCTTTAAGGAAGTGCAGGTTAGGGTGCCAAAATCTGTCCCTCTACCCTGAACCAAAAGCACAGAAAGTTTATCATCCCTTGGGGTGTCCCTGCAGACCTCTGTCACACACAGAACTCCAGAGCCACCTGCTCTGGTGACATCAGAAATGGCCCTTGGCACTCATTTTAAGTAGGTGGCCCTTGAACCTTTTACCAATTTTCCTTTTGAATCAATGGAGGTCGTTCCCATTCATTTTTTAATAGGAAAAGCAGATTTTTCTCTCAGCCGTGGCTGGTACCCTGCACATCCTTTCATTGTTGACAGGAGGCTTTCACAACAATAAAGCCCCGAGCTGGTGAGCTGTTCCTCTCCTCGGGATTAGCCCTGGAGAACAATCGGGCCAGACAATGACACAACCTGTTCCTTGTCTTCCTCGATGGGAAATGGGCTCTGAGCTTTGCGAGGCCATCCATAAACAGCCGAGGGTGTGGGAGGCGAGGAGTGACCTCAGCGCCGGGTTTTACGGGGCAGAACAAAGAGATCTGCGAGCCTGATTGGAAAAACACCCCGAGAGCGAATTGATGGCAGAGCATCATCGTTATCAACGCGCGTCACGGCGTGGCTGGAGCCCCTGGCAGCTCCTTCAGACACCGGGAGCAGAGTCCCATGTCACTGCGGGGCTTTGGGAGCAGCGGGGACATCGTTCCATCCCTCCAGCACCGCGATGGGCTGGGGGCTCATCCTCGCGGATGTTTGGGGCATTATTGCTCTCAGATCCCTGTTCCAGCACTCCTGGCCTCCTGCCAGCACCTCTGAGGTGGCTTTTTACTTCTCCTTAATCCTCACTTTCCCTCCCCAGCGCCATCAGCCTCGTGGTTGCTCCCAAATTAAGACACCCGAGTGATGTTTTTTAGGTTGGTTTTTCTTTTCTGTGGGAAACACCACTTCGTGTTCTTCACAGACTTTGCCTCCCCGAGATCCTCCCACCCGAGGTGATGGAGCTTAGCACCATACAGAATGTTCCTGAGGAGGAATGCCACCAGCCCGAGCTCGTGATTCGGGGCTGGGCAGGCCCTGGGAGCGGTTTGGGGTTTCGTTAATCACCCTCGGATTTGCGCGACTTCGGAAGGGCTCTGGCTCTGAGCGGGAGCAAGCGAGGCCGTAATTCCCTTTTATTCAGAGAAAACGGGAGTAAAAACTACCCAGGGGAAATATAGGATACAAAATAGGACAAATCTCCCGCTGAGGCTGCGTGCATCACTTCTGAATTTAATTTAATTTTGGTGGCCGATCGTTCATCCAACTCCCAACTAATCTGGGGACAGCAGCAGTAAATTTCAAACCAGAGGGTGAAATTCTCTTTAGCCGTGCTCTTGTCTCTGGTGACAGCACCCCTGTAAATTTGATGTGTAATAAATGAGAGAGACATTTATTTCACAAGCCCACAGCACCTGTGAGGCCAAACAGAAAAGTTGTCTCTCAAAACAATCTTTGGGAATTGCTTTGGCAATAAAATCAACCCTCCTGCAGTTTAGATAGCATTTTTTTTTGTGTGCTTGGAGTGTTGACATTTGCAATGTAGCAGGTTTTTATTTGATGTATTTTTGTTAACATGGGCTCTGATAAGATCTGCTCGCTCCTTCACACTGTTTGCCTGGAGAGGTAAAACAGGAAAGGCACGGCTGGCTGAGCAGCGTCGTGGCAAACGGCTTGGAACGGGCTCAACTCCCATTCAGCAGCTCCTTCACTCAGCAGTGCTGCTGGGGGAAAATCTGCCACACAAAGAGCCACCACAGAGGCCCAGATCCTTGAGGGAGACAAATCAGCCTCTGTGCAAGTCACAGGGAGGCAAAAATCCTATTTAAAACAATTAAAAACCTTTATTTTTTTTCATTAAAGGCGACTTTTAGATACATACTTCTTTTTTATTGATTATTTGGGGTTTTTAAAATGATTTTTAATTTTTTTTTGTTTTATTATACTTTTATTATTTATTTATTCTTGTTTCTTTTTAAATAAGTGTTGCCATTTTTGGAAACAGATCAATATATTGGACAAAAAAAAAAGGAATGTGTTAACTACCCCTGAGGCAGCTGAAGGATTTGCTGACAAATTCATTAATATGGGACTGAAAAAACCAGTTTGTTGCACTCCTCCAGTGGTTTTCTGCAAAGCCTTCAGTGGGACACAGGGATGGATGGAGGGATGGATGGATGGATGGATGGAGGGATGGATGGATGGACACAGGGATGGATGGATGGATGGATGGATGGATGGATGGAGGGATGGATGGATGGACAGACCAAGGTCCAGCCATCTGCTCCACAAGGTGTTGAAAGTCAACTCTGAGAAAATCATCCCAACCCCAGATTTCCTCCAGAACTCTGAGGAGTTAAATATCAATATGGAAACTCATAACTCTGCCAAAATCTGCTAACCAAAAAAAGAGGGAGTGAAGGTTTAATAAAGCNTTATACTTTTATTATTTATTTATTCTTGTTTCTTTTTAAATAAGTGTTGCCATTTTTGGAAACAGATCAATATATTGGACAAAAAAAAAGGGAATGTGTTAACTACCCCTGAGGCAGCTGAAGGATTTGCTGNGGTTTCTTAGAAAGTGCTGCTGCAATTCCAGCAGGCCAAGCCAATCCCGAGGTGGATGCTGCCTGTGGAGATACTGAGAAACCCAAGTGCCAGCTGGGATCCAGAGCAGGAGATCAAACACAAGCCCTGGGCTGCCTTCAGCGGGGTTTGGATCAGCCCTCTGAGCTCTGAGAATATTTAATCCATTTCCCAGGCCTGCTGAAAAGCGTGGTGACATCCCCAGCCCGGCAGATGTGCTCTGGTTTGGATGAGGGGCCGGAAACTTGGGATGCTCTGGAGGACTCTGGCTGGGATATCCTTGAGCAGAACAGAGGGAAAATCAGATTTAGGTGGAAAATCCTATCAGAGGTGGATTTCTGCTTTATCTGTGCTCCCAAATGAAAGGGCAGCCGCACAAAGCTGCTCAGAAAAGCAAACAGTGGTTCCTGACCCCGGTGCTGATGGATAAATTGACTTCCTGAAGTGCAGTGTTTGACTGCCTGCCTTATCTGAGTGTCACTCACAGTCTTCTGGTGCTTTTCCTGAAGAGAAAAAAGCACTGACACATTGTTTGACTTGACACTCGGCTGTACCTCAACCTCTCTTTAATTTAGCAATGAGTTTAGAAGCCTGAGTCAGCAGTTTTTTTGTGGTATTTCCTAAAAAATTCGATCATAGTGGACGTGAGTAATTCTATTTACATGATTTTTTGGGGTTTTTTTTCAATTCACCTTCCAATTTCCTCAAAGAAATAATGCAAAATGATATTTTCACTGTTAGACCTGATGTTAGCTTTGAAAACTTAAAGGCTTTGGTGATTTAATCAGCTTTTGGGATGTTTTATTAGGTGGGATGAGGCAGTTTCTGAGTGTTACAGAGGAATTCCTGCTGAGGTCAGTGGCCTAAAGTTGGGATCAGTGGTGGCTTGAAAGTGCTCCTGTCTCCCCTGCCTGTTAATAAGTGGTGTCAAGCTGGACCTCAGGGAACTTTCTATGAGGACTGGAGGGAAAAAATAATAAATCAGAGCTCCTCAGGCTTCCTGCTCACATTTTCCCTCCTGATCTGTCAGGCAGAGCTCACTTGTGTTAACTTGGGAGTCAGACTTGTTCTATTCCTTGTATAAAATACAACAACAAAGCATCTGCTCCCAACTCCGTGGGCACCAGCACAGGGATTCCCGTGTGGGAGCTGCAGCCTTTGGGAATGGCAGGATCAGGACTTACACGGGCGATCTCAGAGCTTCTGTGACCTTCCTGGTGAAAGCCACACCACCTTCCCCTCCCTGGGGTGCAGGGCTGGGAGCACTGATCCCCACGGGAATGCCAGAGCTCGACCTGCCCTGTCTGCACCTTTCCTGTTCCACAGACTGAGTGAGGAGCACGGGAATATTGGAATATCCCTGGGTAAGGGATATTATGGGAATGCAGTGCCTCCAAGTCCTGCTGTCCCAGTGCAAAACTTCCTCATTTTTGTTTTTATTTTGTTATTGGTTTTGTTGCAAGCAGATCTGGTTTCACTTAGGTGAGTTAAATGTCGAGGTATCTGTTGCTGTGGGTTGCTCCAGTGGGGATCACGGAACCTAACTGAAAACCTCTGCAAAGCTCTGCTGCTCTTTGGTGCCTACATCTGTCCCTTAAAACATTCAATAAACACTTTGATATTGATACTTTAGGTGTTATCTCTGTATGGAGGCATGGAGTAAGAAGCCTAAGAAATAAACAACATTTTGTTCTGAGTTTGATGCGTTAAAATCTGAATGGTTTGGGTTGGAAGGAGCCTTAAGGCTCATCCAGTTCCAACCCCAACGTGGCTTTCGTGGCTCGTTGGTTTCCAGCAGGCAGGAAGGAGAGGAGCACGCTGCCTGCCTCAGGAAGCAGAGCTGCCCAGGGTGACGTACGGGAAGCTGTCCCTGAGACTGGAAGAACCCTTTTGGAATATCAGCTCCTGCCCGCCCCCAGATTCCCGGATTATTAATAACCTGTTGTGTTTTGGGAAGGGACAGAACAGCGAATAACGGAGCTGAGGGTGTTGGCTCCGTTAAATGAGCGCTCAGCACTCTCTGATCTCACTCTGTCATTGTTCCTGACCTGCCACTCACCTACTGCTGAACTCATTAATTCATTAATTACATCATGGCTATTCAGAGCTGCAACAAACTGTTCCCCTGCTCCTGGCCAACGAGGGCCGGGGGAAAAGTTCCTCGAGGAATTTTGCTGTGGCTCTGAAGGCTGAGGGAAATCCATGAGGTGCAGCATGGGGTGGGATCTGCAGAAGGATGGGAATGAAGCTTCCCTGGGCGTCAGGGCAGACACCCGTGTGTCAGGGGAGCAGGAAACGCTAATTAGTGCTGGCACTGGTATTTGATTGCCTCACAGCTAATTTGCATTAAAGCCCAGGGGCCTGCTGAATTAAGGAATAGGTTGGTTACTGATTTCCAAAGGGAGAAGCCTGGATATAAAATATATTTTTTCAGCTGTTCCATCTCTGCGTGGCTGCCCCTGGATCCCTGGAACTGTCCAAGGCCAGGCTGGGCAGGGCTTGGAGGAACCTGGGATAGTGGAAGATGTCCCTGCCCATGGCAGGGGGATGGAACAAGATGATGTTTAAGGTTCCTTCCAACCCAAACCACTCCATGATTTTCAGCTCTAGGATGTGTGCCAGCTGTACCAGCTTTAAGAATTGAAACTACACGAGCTGGAGCAGAAATGGAGACCCTTTGGTCCTGTCAGCTCAATACCAAAATTCAAATGGCTCTCAGCTGATGGGAGAGAACCAGGAGGAGGAATTTCCAGGCAGGAGGAGGAATTTCCAGGCAGGAGGAGGAATTTCCAGGCAGGAGGAGGAATTTCCAGGCAGCAGGAGGGGATGACAGCAGCCCTGGGGGGATCCAGCTGCCCCATTCCAGCGTGGGATACACGGCAGGGTCACCTCTGAGGCTTGGCTCAGGTGCTCCTGGTCACTCTATTTCCCTGCTGGGCCATCCCAGTTCAGTCCCAGTTCAGTACTGGGGCAGCCTGGGGCCCCTGCACGAGGGGAGGCTGAGCTGGGATTGCTGTGCCCAGTCCCNGTTTTATTTCTGTACTTGCAATGTTTCCTTCTGCTGTTGAGAGGGTTTTGTCCAAGAGGTGCAGGAGGGGACAGGAGTCAGCTGCAGGCTGATGTCTGCAGGGCTGTGGGCTGCAGGCTGATGGAGCCCTTGGTGACCTGCAGCACTCCCTCATCTCAGCTGAAGGGAAGAGCAAAATTTTTGCTTTTGAGGGAAAATTGAGCCTTTTAAAAGCTTCACTCTGGTGGCATTCAAGGTGTCACTGTGGGTGTAAGAAAGGTCTGTGATTGAAGTTGCCACTGGGATGTGCTCCATGTGTAAAGGCAGCACAGCTGGAATGCTCCTGGTCATGCTCTGTCATGGGAACCCCTCTCCTACATCCCTGCTCCCCCAGATCTGGCTCTGGGCTCAGTTCAGGGGGTTTTGTATTCCCTTTCCCCTTGTAGAGCTGCCTTTAGTGACCTGTGGGGATCTGAATATTAAATATGTTGGCTTAAAACTGACAGAGAGTAGAGTTAGGTGGGATATTGGGAAGAA
>VZTH01002162.1:45719-58228 GCA_013397815.1 Aleadryas rufinucha
ACTGGGGCAGCCTGGGGCCCCTGCACAAGGGGAGGCTCAGCTGGGATTGCTGTGCCCAGTCCCTGCTGGGTCTGGTCCCTTCCAGGCAGGAGCTGCTGGGAGCTGAGGGTTAAGAAGAGGAAGAGACTCCCCAGGGGGAACAGTTTTAGGTTTCCCCACTGCCAAAGTGTCTGGGACAAAGAATGGCAGCGAGGCCCCAAATCCAGAGCCTCGAGTTGCCAGCACTTTCCATTTCTCCTGGCATTTCAGTGTTTCCACTGCTGGCTCCTGGCTAAAGCCATACAGTGCAAATAAATTAAAATAGACATTTGGAGCTTTCTATGGATTTTGGGAATTTGCTCTGAGTGGGAAGCAGGGAGCTGCTTCCCTGTGAACCTGTCCTGTGGCTCCGAAATGGGCAACCAGCCTTCACCAAGGAGCAGCTTCCACTCTGTCTTCTCTGACTTTAAAGGGCCAAACTTCTTCATTTTTATTATTTTTATTTTTATTNCTGGTCAGGCTCTGTCATGGGAACCCCTCTCCTACATCCCTGCTCCCCCAGATCTGGCTCTGGGCTCAGTTCAGGGGGTTTTGTATTCCCTTTCCCCTTGTAGAGCTGCCTTTAGTGACCTGTGGGGATCTGAACATTAAATATGTTGGCTTAAAACTGACAGAGAGTAGAGTTAGGTGGGATATTGGGAAGAAGTTCCTCCCTGTGAGGGTGGGGAGGCCCTGGCACAGGGTGCCCAGAGAAGCTGTGGCTGCCCCTGGATCCCTGGAAGTGTCCAAAGCCAGGCTGGACGGGACTTGGAGCAGCCTGGGATAGTGGAAGGACAGACCAGAAGCAGAAGGATTGGCTGTGAGTATCAGGAGAAATCCCTTTGCAACAAAAAGAGTGAGAGGAAGGAAGGAAAGAAAGAAGGAAGAGCCTTAATGCTGTCCTGCAATAGATTTATTTAGGTTTTGTGGGTGGTGGATTTTTTTTTTTGAAGGAACAAGGACTGGGACCAATTCCAAAGCAGCTCCGAAGGTTCTGACTTGTCACATTTCTGGTCTCTGAGCTGAAACCCTTCCAGGGTTACACAACAATGACTAAAACTGGAAACCTTTCAGATCATTTCCAAAATGAAGCAGGAAACTGAGGTGATTGCTAAAGCAGCACTGGAGAGAGAGAGAGAGAGACACCACTTCCATGTGTGGGGGTGAGAGTGAGCACCCCGTTCAATTTGGAGGTTTGGGGTTGTTTTCTTCTTGATTTAATCTCGGAACAGAATTACCCTGGAACCCAGATCTTCACATTGTTTTGCTTAATGTTCTACAAACAGGCTGTTGACTGAAGTTGTCACCGAACAAAAATTCACCCCTATTGTTTACATAATGGGAAAAGAGAGTCATAAAAGGGGTGTAGCAGCAATTTGTTAGGTATTAGGTTACGGTGCAAGAGGGATTATCCTCACAAAGCACTGAGCCCTAACCTCCAAATATCGGGATTAAATTGACAATTACATCCAGTGAAAGTCTTTGAAAGGCTCAGCTCGATGCTCGAGGCTTTGAAGTGACTGCTCTGAGCGAGCTGACAGTCAGGAGTTCGAGTTGTTCTGGCACAGCTGCTCTGCTCAAGAGGAACTACACGAAAATACAAATACGATAAAAAAATCTGCTCCTGCTGGTGTTTGCTTTGTGGCAGCTCTTCGCTGGGTAAAAGTGGGTGCTGGGTTTGTTCTGTTTCTGCCACCACACTCCTTTGTGACCTTTGAAACACAGGAATTTCCTCTCATATCTGATCGGGGTGACATTTTTAAACAACACCAGTTTGGGGGTTCAGTGTGCAGCCCCCTGAACACAGATCTCTGGAGCAGTTCTGTACCTCCCTGAGCACTTCAGGATCCAAACCAGCAAAATCCTTGCCTTGGCTGAGACAATTAAGACTTATTAAGAATTGATTAAGAATTACTCTGGTTTCTGAACTCTGATACATTTATTCTTTAGAACAACTCTCTGCCATTTACCTTAAAGAAATCATTGAGATTTCTCTGTTTCTGTCCTCCTGCCACCCTGCCTGGCTTCACTGCTCCATTTTTATCTCTGACAAACTTTCATTTGGAGGGGGGAAATACATTTATAAGAACGGAGAGCAAAACTGCTGCGAATTTCAGCAGAGCTGCAATGCAAGGGGAGGCTCACGATGTGCACAAACATGCCCAGAAATCCAGGAAAAAACCCACAGAAAGTAAAAGCGAGACAGAAAAGGGGGAGGGTTTATGTGTCAGTGCTAGGGGAAGGTGAAAACGCTTCCTGGCAACATCTGAGAGTCATTTGCAACAACAGATCCTTGAGCTGTAGTGAGTAGAGAATGTTTTTAAATCCTCCCCCACCGCCTTTGTTAACCTTTACCAGGTAACAGGAATCTCGTGGAATCGTGTGGCTTTCTTAGGGAGGTGTCAAATAATTCCAGTTTGGAAAATCAGGTTTTTTGAAATGACTCTGAGGTTGAAGTTCGTCATGGTTGGGAGTCTGTGGTCTTTGGCAATGATTTGGTGACAATCAGAGTCTTCAGGGTGCTCTGCAGAAGTCAGAGTGCCTCAGCAGAGGGAAGGAGGAGCATCTGGGTTCCCAACTCCCTGTTCCTGTCTGGAACAGGGAAATCACGTGTGTGTTCAATGGTGTCCCCAGGAATGAGGGACAGATCCTAATCCTGATTTACATCATCCAGGGTAATTGGACCTGAATGTTCTGAGCAGCATCAGTGCCAAGGAGTTACTAGTTATGATGCATGATCGTTAATTGTGATTATTATTGCCCTCGAGAGACTTGAAGAGGTGGCTTTAAAAAGTGCAGGTTTGGTTTATCTTTAAGCACACCCAAAATACTGGGCAACATTTTTCAATGCTTTGGAGTGGCTGAGGAGGTTGTTTCCAGAGATTTTTAGATCACCTGGGGCAGTCTCCAGTGGGCCATTTGGGGTTTTGGGTCACCTGGGGCAATCTCCACTGGGCCATTTGAGGTTTTGGGTCACCTGGGGCAGTCTCCATTGGGTAATTTGGGGTTTTGGGTCACCTGGGGCAGTCTCCACTGGGCAACGCCAAATGACTCTGAGAAATCCCATGTTCAACATGACCAAGAAGGCTTAACTCAGTTAAGCCTGGTCCTGGGAGCAATCCTGGTCTGGCAGCCTTGCTCTGCACTGGTTCTTTTTTGCTCCATCCAGCTCCAGGGCTGGATATTTGGTTTTGGTTTCAGGATCTCTGCATCATGTTCCCTTTCTTATTGCAGACACGCTTTGGACTGTTTTGGAAAATGCCAACCTGTTCCATGGCTGCTTATACCAGCCAAAAACTCATCTCAGCCATCCATGGCAGTATTTCTATAATCACAGCTTGTACCTAGGAGAGACCCTGTGTAGAGTCAGAGTTGCTAAAACAAGGTCCCTCCCCACCAAAGTTGTCTCCTGGCTGTGACAGGTGCCCAGAAAATCAGAGAGGCCTTGACCCCATCGCTGTGTGTGTCACAATCCAAGGTTCTCCCCACCAAAATCCGAAGGTGGTGCCAGCAAAACGCAATTTTGGAAACGTGAAGATTTTCTGATGGTGACAGCAGAGAGTGGGGTCCACTCGGGAGCCTTGGATTCACGAAGCTGAGTCCCTTTTGGAGTCCTGGGACGTTTGGGAGTATTTTCAAGGAACTCTGGTTTGAAACAGTCAACAAGAAAACCAGTAAAATCATGGAGTCAAGGAATGTTGGGTTGGAAATGATGAAGGATCATTGATCCAGCTCCTATCCCTGCACAGACACCCCAAAACCCCACCTTGGGCATCCCTGGCAGCGCTGTCCAAACGCTCCTGGAGCTCTGGCAGCCTCGGGGCCGTGCCCATTCCCTGGGGAGCCTGGGCAGTGCCCAGCACCCTCTGGGGGAAGAACCTTTCCCTGATCTCCAACCAAACCTCCCCTGGCCCAGCTCCAGCATTCCCTGGGTCCTGTCCCCGTCACAGGGAGCAGAGATCAGAGCTGCCCCTCATGACAAAACCCTACAAATGTTTTTATTTAAGATTATCCTGGCTCCTGATTACAATTGGCTTCATTTTCACACCTCACATTACGAGGCCCTTCGAACAAAACAAACAAGCAACCCTCAACAGCTCCCAGTTTTTGTTTGTTGTTAAATGTGACTTTGAAAATGTTGGGTCAAGCGTCTTCAGTAGACCAGGCTGCACTGTTTGTTTAAAACTCCGAGTGAAGCAAGTCATATGAATGTTTCCAAAGACCCTATTCCAAGAAGTATTTTTGGAAACATTAATGTTGTGTTTTTTAATGAAGGCCACATTCTGAGGCTACGACACCATATGTCACATTCATTTCTGGGCTGGAAAAAAAAAAAGGGAAAAAAAAGAGAAAAAAAAAAGAAATGGAAACTATGTTTGGCTTTTAAGTGTTTTTGGATGAATGTCTCTGCATGCTTGTCATTGTTCCTTGGATGAGGGGAGAGTTCTTGGGCTGTTAATCCAGTCCATCCAATATATTTTACACTCCATGGGCCTGACTCTCCTCTGCCTGGAAGTGTGTGCAGTCATTTCTGCTCAGGCAAAGGCAGTGAAGACCTGAGGAAAAAAATTCCCCTAGGAAAGTTGGTTTTTCTGAAATTCACTTCTCTTAAATCCATTTTCCATGGATTTGTTGGCTCCATTGAAAACCTACATCCCAACTCTGAAACCAGCTTAAAAATGGGAGAAGTGCTCGTCATTTTTCCATCGAAAACTTGCAGCTTCTGGAAGAATAATGACAGGTTTCCCACAAAAATATTAGTTTTTTTTTTTTTTTTTAGGAATATCAGTTAGAAGCATGAAATTGGCAAAAAAATGGAATAGTTCTGCTGTGTCCCCATCACTTCTGCCTGGTTTGTGTGTTAATGGTTGGGATGTCGTGGAATGAGCCGGAGACCTGCAGGAAAAGGATTTGCCTTTTTAAATGCCATGATTTTTATTGGATTCCAGGTGATGAGGTCTCAATTTCTCGAGTAATTCTTGTTATTGGTCACTAAATATGGTCCAGCACAGGCACTGCTCAGTTCATCTCTGCTCTGACAGAGGAATCTCCTAATCCACATCACTCCCTCAGTTTGTGTCACCCACAACTTCCATGGACACCCTCCATGTTTGTTTCAAACTCGTTAATCAAGATTTAAATATTTTTGGCAGCCGGATATTTTTCTGTTTGTTTTAAGGAGGGATTTCAGAAGCTTTCCAAGACCTCAGAGAGGTTTCTTTTTTCATTTGAAATGTAAATAATTTTCTCCAAGTTGAACAAACATGTCTGTGTAGCACCAGCCCAGTCAAGTTCACTTCCATGAGCAGGTTTTTCTATGCTGAAACATAAATGATGATGAATTATTGTGTGTTTGATACATTTTCTGGTTAAAATTCATCACTGAATTTTCCTGCCCATGTGACCGAAATTTTACCTCTAAATAAAGGGNAATGATGAATTATTGTGTTAAAATAATCATCTGGGGTTTTTTTTAAACCAGATGATTATTTTAATGGTTAAAATTTTTTTAACCATTTTTTTTTGGTTAAAATTCATCAGTGAATTTTCCTGCCCATGTGACTGAAATTTTACCTCTAAATAAAGGGGTTTTCCCACTTTTTTTTCTAATGGAAGAAAACAATGAAAATTGCAAAAAAAAAAAATTATTTACCTCCAATATTTGGCCAAATTGAAGCGGTTTGTGCCATTTGTGACTGCTCAGGGGAGCTCATCCTGCTTTTAATGTTGTTTCATGGGATCATTAAAAGAGCTACTCACAATGGAGGTCACCACAAAGGTTTTGATTTCTCTTTTCATCCACAGACCAAATTTTCAGGCTGATAAGGACATTTCCAACTGGTTGAATTTTTAGCTGCCTCATATTTCCAGGCCTGGTTTTGAGCAAAATTCTGTAATGGGTGTCACAGCCTGTACCCTTCCAAAAATTGCCCATGGTGGCCACAGAGCGAACGTGTTCAGATTTGGAAATTCAAATGAAAATAGACTTTCTCTTTTATTTCATAGATTTCCAATGAACAAAGAAAACAACCCCTGGGACCTTCTGTGAGCTGAGGCAGAGATGAGGAAGATGAATGACCACAGTGGCTGCTACAGGCCCGTAAATATCCAGGGAAACAAGGTCAGTTACCGCGGCACCTGCCGGGACAGCCCGGAAAAGGAGGCGAAAAGGCTGCAGAAGAGATTTCTCCACAAGGATGGCAGCTGCAACGTCTACTTCAAGCACATCTTCGGGGAGTGGGAGAGCTACGTGGTGGACATCTTCACCACGCTGGTGGACATCAAGTGGCGCCACATGTTTGTGATTTTCTCCCTGTCCTACGTGCTCTCGTGGCTGTTCTTCGGCCTCGTGTTCTGGCTGATCGCCGTCCAGCACGGGGACTTGTTCAGCGACGAGGAAGTCACCCCCTGCGTGGCCAACGTGCACAGCTTCACGGGAGCCTTCCTGTTCTCCCTGGAGACGCAGACCACCATCGGGTACGGGTACCGCTGCGTGACCGAGGAGTGCTCGGCCGCCATCCTCATGGTGATCCTGCAGTCGGTGCTGAGCTGCGTCATCGACACCTTCATCATCGGAGCTGCCTTGGCCAAGATGGCCACGGCCCGGAAAAGAGCCCAGACCATCCGTTTCAGCTACTACGCCGTGGTCGGGCTGAGGGACGACAAGTTCTGCCTCATGTGGCGCATCGGGGACTTCCGGCCCAACCACATGGTGGAGGGCTCGGTGCGAGCGCAGCTGCTGCGCTACAAGGAGGACAAGGAGGGGAGGATGACCATGGAGTACAGGGACCTCAAGCTGCTCAATGACCAGATCATCCTGGTCACGCCAGTGACCGTCGTCCACGAGATCGACAGCGAGAGCCCCTTGTACAGCCTGGACCGCAAAGCTCTGGCCAAGGACAACTTCGAGATCTTGGTGACGTTTGTCTACACGGGCGACTCCACGGGGACTTCCCACCAGTCACGGAGCTCCTACGTCCCCAGGGAGATCCTGTGGGGCCACAGGTTCAACGACGTCTTGCACGTCAAGAAGAAGTACTACAAGGTGGACTGCTTGCAGTTTGAGGAGACCACGGAGGTGTACGCCCCTCACTGCAGCGCCATGCAGCTGGATCGCAAGGAGCACGAGTGGAACCGCGCCGAGAAGGCGCGGGAAAAGCAAGCGGAGGAGTCAGCCCTGGAAATCAAGTCTAACCAAAAGTCCTTCAGCGCTGTTGCCCTCGTCACCAGCTGTGAGGATCCAGAAGACCCAGTGAAAACTCCCAGCCAGCCTCCTGGAGAGGTTTCCTACAGGAAAGCAGCCGTGACCTTAAGCAGGCTCTCCATAGAGTCCCAAATCTAACTTTTCCTGACGTTAAAACCCCTCCCAACAAATTCTCCCCTCGTAGCTCCTCGAATGCAAACAATGAACTCGTGTGCAGCAGTATTTATATCCCAGACCTCGCCGACAGCGTGCCCACGCTGTCACTCACTGTCACACCCTGTCACACCCTGTCACACCCTGTCACACCCTGCTGGGCTGCCAGGGGCAGCTCTGCACTGCCTGCTGTGGGCACCAGTGACAGATCAGCTGTGGCACGAGGGAGCAGCTTCCACTCGGGATGCCCAGGGAGCTCCTGCAGTTGAGCAAACCCTGTGTGAACTTCCTTCCCCTGCAGGGACCAGGGCTGGCCGTGCCCAGAGACAGACAATGACCTCATCAGGGCACACAGACCGTGCCCTGTGCCCTCCAGGTCAGGGGTTTCAAAGCTGCCTCGTTGGTTTGGAAAGCCCATTCCCAGTCCCTCCAGGAGGCTCTGAAGCTCTGTTATCCCAACAAATGATTCCTCAGATGCAGCCTCATCCCAGAGCTCCTCCGGGGAATCTATGGGGCTGTTCTTTGTAGGACAGGAATAACCCAGTGTTCTTGGGTGGCTTTGGACACCTATTTACACCCTGTCCAGTCCTGTGGGATCCACAGTGGGATCCTGGAGAGCTTTCATTCCCTGGCCATGAGCCATTCCCTGAAGTGCCGCTCCCTCAGCAGCTGGAGGGCTGCAGGAGGTCAAAAAAAAATCAAAACAAGACCTCCAGTTTTAAATCAGCAAAATCAGGTTGAGCCTCGAGGAGAAGATCGTGTCTGGAGCGAGCTGTGCAATATTTTATATCAAATCCTCTTTCATTTCATTTCACTTTCCTTTTTAGCGCGCTTTGCAAAGACAAAGATCAATCTGGAGAACAAACAGGGTGATTTTGTCAAAATGAGAAATGTTTGTCTCGGATGGCTGTGTAAAAATGATCCTTCACAGAGAAATCCAACGGCTCTGTCAGCTTAAACTGGGAGAAAAAGGAAAATGCTGGTGCTCTGAAGGTGTCTGTGACGTGCGAGTTCCGTGCTCTGCGCGTCTCTGTAATTATTTAGTGAGCAATGCCTCATCATGCTTCTGCCCCTGATGATTGCAGTTCATCTGCGTTGTGTTTAATTACCCTGCAAACGTAAAATAATCATCTTTGAGTTTGTGGGATTGATCTCACCCGACCTTAGCAGCAAAGAAACTCAGTGTTTGTGTGCTCTCTGCGTTACTGGAACTCTGCTGTCTCCACAGGGGAGTCCATCCCACCTTCCTCGGGATTTTAGGGAGCTGAGGGCAGCAGGATGAGTTTGTCCTGGAAATGTTCATCCCTCTCCATTTATTGCTGAAGGAGATGAAACGACTGCTGTGGAAATGCTGCCTAACTTTAGGCTGCTAAAATTAGCTCTGACGAGTCATTCACATCATTCTGACTAATTAATTGGGTTTTTATGAGCTCATCATGTTTAATGAAGAAAAAATAGCCTGCTAAGTGTTGTTTTTTTTTTTTTTTCCTGCAATTTACTCCATGTAGTAGTAGGATTGCTGGATTATTTTAATGTATTTCTCTTTTGCTAGCACTTGTCTCTGGATAAACGTGATCCCTTTAGGTAAAACCAAAGCCTGGGGGGTGTTAGCTATTCCAAAACTCATTAATTAGCCTATTTTATGTGCTGATTCATCAGCAGCAGCCACTTATAAGTGCAGTAAAAACCATCTCCTCGTATCCTGGATTTAAACACTGGCAGACATGGGGGAAACAGTCTAGGAAAAAATGGAAAGGAATGTAGGAAAATGTAGGAAAATGTAGGAGGGTCTCAGTACTTCTGTGGTGTTGGAAAAAAACACCATTGGGATCGAATAAAATGGAATATCTCCTTCCAGACATGGGAATTAACCCTTCCACACCCCTCAGATCCTGGCTGGGATGCTTTTATCCAACACTGGGCACCCCTTTTTGGGAAAGACATGGAGCAATTGGAAGGGAATGGGGAGATGTGGAAAACCTGTCAGTGGGGAAGGAGGGAGATGACTCGAGGTGTTTCAGTCCTAAAAGGGGTTGGGAGGCAAAGAGCTCTCCAACACAGAAATTGCAGTTGGAGGGGGGGGACAGGAAAAGATGGGATTAAACTGGGGGAAAAGGGAGGGAAAAAAATTAGGAAACACTTAAAGAGGGTGAGTGTGACAGAGATGAGGGTGAGGGTGATGGAGATGAGGGTTTGTACCCTCTGGGGTGGCTCTGGGGAAGCTGATGGAGGAGGGAGCGGAGTCAGGAGTGAGACAGAAAGGGCAGCCTGGAGCTTCCCGAGCAGAAAGGGCAGCCTGGAGCTTCCCAAGCCTGGATCTTCCCAAGCCTGGAGCTCCCGAAGCCTGGAGCTCCCCAAGCCTGGACCTCCCGAAGCCTGGATCTTCCCAAGCCTGGAGCTCCCCAAGCCTGGAGCTTCCCAAGCCTGGAGCTTCCCAAACCTGGAGCTCCCCAAGCCTGCTGCTCTGCGATCCCGTGGTTTCCACAAACAGGGAATGTCCCACGTGGACACAGCTGAACCGCTCCCTTTGCAGGAGCTCACCCACGGTGTTTGCTTTTTCACAGGGTAAAGGTACTCAGAGAGGTGAGATACCACTGAGATAAATGACCAAAACCCCGAAATTCCTCCCAAAAGTGCCAATTCCAGGTGCTGGGTGTAAAAGCAACTCCCCTGTGAAGCTGGGAAGCTCAGCTTGACTTTCCCTCTCCCAGTTCTCTTCCCTGTGAGCCCCTGGAAAAAATTCTTCCTTTTGGAATGGCTTTGCTGGGAAGTGAAAGTACCAGGAGCCTGATTTAGTGGTTTTTGATACAAATAATGGATACAAACACACGAGCCTGGCTGGTGAAGTGTGCCTGGGTCAGCTGAGGAGGATCAGGAAGAAACTCCTCTCCTGGGCCTGTTAACCCATAAAAAGCCACTCTAAATTTTCTCCTACTTTTATTTCCAGCCTCTGATCCCAGCCCGTGCTGGAGACAGGATACTGGGGAACCACTGCTCTCTGGCTTTTCTTCTGTTTGCTGTTTTAATTTCTTTTATCCCAGCACAAACACTGTGTATGATAATGATGTATGGCAAAGCATGCAGTTCTTTTTTAATTATTATTATTAATAAAGACATCAAAATAAAGAACATTTCTCTGCCACACACCTCGAGAGAGCACATTGGGCTTTTCTTCCCTTCAGCTACAAGTTCTAAGCTTCCATATCCAGTTCCTCTGGGCAACCAGTGCCAGGACCTCACCACCCTCATAGGGAATAATTTCTTCCTAATTTCTCATCTAAACACACCCTCTGGCAGTGGGAAGCCATTCCCTGTGTCCTGTCCCCCCATCCCTTGTCCCCAGTCCCTCTCCAGCTCTCCTGGATCCCCTTTAGGCCCTGGAAGGGGCTCTGAGCTCTCCCTGGAGCCGTCTCCTCTCCAGGTTTATATTGAGGTGGGCCCTGCTGTGTTCTGGGTAGAGCCAATCCTTAATCCTCCCTCCCTAGGAAAGGAGCTAGGAAAGCTTCCTGCAGGATGCTGGACAAAGGATAAATGGGGTAAATGTGATAAATGGGATAAATGTGCTGGACAAAGGATAAATGGGATAAATGGGATAAATGGGATCAATGGGATAAATGGGATAAATGAGAGCGAGACTCTTCCTCACCCATCTGCTCTTTCTCCATGAGGATTTCCCAGGGATTTTTTTCCATCCCCATTGCAGGGCTGAGCAATAAAAAAGCAAAGAAGCCTCCCAGAAACCCAGCCAAGATAACAACACGTGCATCCCCCAGTAGGGACACAGACCTGGCCCTCCACTCATTCCCAATTCACTGGAGGAACGTTCCCACCAGCCCAAAAGGAAGAACCTGGATGCGTTTTGGGCAGCTCAGTGGTGAAACAACAGGACCTTCCAGGGCACTGCACATCTCCTTGGGGCTTCCAAGAGCCGATTCCTGGGGCTGAGGAGCAGCAGCTCCTTCCCAGCCTCCCCGAGGCAGGAATTGGAATTCCTGTGTGAAAGTTGCTCACCCCGTCCCCGACTTTTCCACAAAATTTACCAGCTGAAGCAAAATTCTAAACAACAGAGAGAAAACACAAACCACCCTGCACTGGCCTCCTGCCTCATGGTTAAAACTTCATCCTGGTTATTTTCCCTTGGAAAGCAGCGCCGTTGTTCCGGGTCAAGATTAATTTCTGTCAAAGGGGATATAATCAGGGATTATTATATCATTTATTTTTCCAGCCTTGCTCACCACCATTCATTAGGGCAGCTGGCATCTCCTCCCCCGTTATCATGTGTCATTTGGTGCATAGTTTGTGTGAAGTTGGGTCTCAGATGTGGGACAGGACTTTATCCCCTTGTTTATCCCCTGCTTCTCACACGCCGTGCAGGAGGTCCGAGCTCGCTTCAGGAAACAACAGGTACCTTCCAGGGCATCAGAAGTGTTGTGTAGGAGGGGGAAAAAACTGCTTGGAAGCTTTTTTTAATCTCTTAAATCTTTGCTGGTTGGAGCTGGGAACCTGCAAACGGAGGGGGTTGGTGTCTGTGGTGGGCAGGAGAGGCCCAAAGAGGGAAAAGGAAGAAGCATCTGACAACAGAGTCACTTCCAGGCAGACAAGAGGAAGTGTGACAGGAATGGAGCCAGGCTGAAACAAGAAGTTAAAGTTTTCATCTGGGCTGAAAAATGTGGGCTGGTGTTTTCACGGGGCTTAAAAATCACAGTGTGGGAGCTGCTTCCAGAATTGAAGGGTTTTTGTGGGGTCAGTGCTGGTGGCTGAGGAGCTGCTGGGGATGAACATCGGGTAAGGGCAGTGGGAAGTTGGGCAGCTCTGGTTTGGGCTTGTGCTGCTCCCTGGAAAACCAGGAGGGTTTGGGACTGGGATATCGACGCCTCTCGATGTTTCCTTCAGGTCAAACCACACAAAGTTACCTTGGGCTGGCAAAAATGGGCAAGGGTTTCCCATCCAGGTGTGTCATGGAATCATGGAATGATTTGGGATGGAAGGGAGCTCAAAGCTCTTCCAGTTCCACCCCTGCCACAGGCGGGGACACCTTCCACTATCCCAGGCTGCTCCAACCTGGCCTTGGACACTTCCAGGGATGGGACAGCTGCAGCTCATGGGGGAATTTCTCCCAAATATCTCATCTGAA
>VZTH01002162.1:58413-69628 GCA_013397815.1 Aleadryas rufinucha
ATCCCATCCCGATCCCATCCCGATCCCGTTCCCTCCGCCGCCACCTGGCGGCAGCGCCCGGAACTGCGGCGGGCGCCGAGCGGTCACCGGAGCATCTGCGGTGACAGCGGCGACAGCGGCGCCGAGGACGCGCCAGGCTCGGCCCCCGCCGCCCTCCCTCGGCTCCAGCACCCCTCGGGGGCCGTTCTGCACCTCCCGGGACGGGACCCCCGCCCGTCCCGAAACGCCAGTCCAAAAAAGCGGCGTTATAACCAGACAACCTGTTGCCAGTGAATTCCCAGTGCTCCCAGTCCCCGGGAGGTTCGGGCCCGGGAGGTTCGGGCACAGCTCTCGGATTCAGCACCGTAAATCAGCGCAGGACACATTTCGTTACAGAATCGATCCGGCGTTTGCGGGTTTATTTTGTATCATTCCCGTTATATTTAGCAGCAGGGCCGGGGGGGAGGCGGCCCGATTTGCCAGCTTAGGTAAATATAGCCGGGCAAACCTGGCTGCTCTCCACCAGGAACCTTTCAAACAGGGCCAGCAGCTATTTGTGGCCGAAGGGACAGGCTTGGGGACGTATCAGTGACCGAGAGCCGCCCGTTTGTTCGGGCCAGGGAACGTGTGTGTGTGTGTGCGTGTAGAAAGGCAACGCTGACGTTTACTGTGTAAAACTCGGCACAGAAAGGCTCCAGAATAGAAATGCCTGAATAATTATCTCATCTCCAGTGCCATGTCCACTTCTGGATGCGCGATTTTCCGTCGAGCGGCTCCGTGCGTTCTCTCACGCACGGGAGGAGCTCCAGTGAAACATCTGCTGAGCCATCCGTAGCATCCTCCTCCTTCACATCCTTTCTCCGGGCTCTAGGAAGCTCCACAAGTGTCAGGCAGCTGCTCTGCTGCGACTACTGGGCAGTGAGTTCGCTCCTCGTGCTTCCCCATCTTTGATCACAGGGTGTCTCTCAGCCTTGCCTGACAGGCCAGGGGCTATTTTTGGTCTGGCGTTCGTTCGTCACGATCCCCGCTTGGCCCAGGTGCCAAAAGGAGCTGCTGGCCTCTGTGTGACCGTGGTGCAGAGCAGCAGCAGGGAGGAGGCTGTCCCAAAGCCTCCCCAGTGCCCCTGCTCCCCTCTGGGGCTGTGCTGGGTGCCTCCAGCAGGAATTTTGGCCGGGGAATGCCTCGTTGGGGTAGCCACGCCCTGAGTGGGGCACGAAAAGTAGGAATTGTGCATCAGTGCTCTCACATCTCCAGGTGGAAAGCAGAAAGAGCCCAGGGAGTGTCTCCAAAGGGGAAACCTTTCTTACCCACCCAGGTGAAGGCCCTTACTCACAGGAATTAAATGTGACCCCACCAATTCCATGGGAGGGTGTCCAGAGTGACCTGAGGTAGGATGTGAAGTGGGAAACGAAATTTGGGAAGTGTTTTATGGCAGTTCCTGCAGTTACTCACTGCACTGATTAAACTTCTCTCCAGTGGTCACTTTTTCCACAGGCAGCCACCCTGTGAGAAGGTGCTTTTTGTCTTTCCTCCCATTTTATCCCTCTTTTTGGAGAAGTCCCAGGTGAAGCAGTCAGATGTGGTTCTTTGCCATCACACACAGCACCAGCCACGAGGATTTCCCAACACCCTCCAGCAAACCCTGCTAGTACAGAAGTCCTAAACCCACAGAATTCCTTTGATACGGACCAAAAATGTGGGAGAACCGTTTGGAAAACCTCTGGTGATAGCAATCCCCAGGATCTGGGGTGAGCAGCTCCAGCAGGGAAGTGCCACATGTGGATTGGGACTGAGACAGCTCCCATCCCTTTCCTCACATTGATAAAAGGGGATGGTCCCTGCCAATCCCAGCTCCAGTTTCACCCCTCTGCCCTATTTGCACTTTCCCCAGTCAGGCCCTGGGTAATTAATGCTGTGCTAATTTTACCTGAGGTGATGAAAGCCCTGGAACAGCCTCTCCACATCAAGGGAGCATCCACGCCCTGCCCCAGCCCCCTGGGCCCTTATTTGAGCAAAGGAAATCGTGGCTTTGACTCGTGGATTTGCTCCTTGGGGAGGCTTCTCCTTCCCAGAGTTATCTGAAGCACAGCTGAGGGCAGAGGAGAGCGAGGTCAAGGATGTTTTGTGCTGGGAACCCAAGGCGTCGAGGGCTGAGGTGTTGCCTCGCGGTAAATTCCCTTACACAGATTAAATTACTCACCCCGATCTGCTTCTTGTCTTTGCTCCCCCACGAGAGCAGCCACTTCCAGACACCGAACAGCACAAAGATGCTTGGAAGCCTTTCATTCCTTTCTGGGCCTTCCAAAAAGATTCAGAGTCAATTGCCGTTTCAGATGGAGATCCAGAACAGACACTCCTTCAGCTTGAAAAAATTACAGCGGAGGACGGTCGGAGGCGAAGCAATTTCCCAGGGCTCGAGGAGTGTGAATAAAGCAGAGCAAACTGTTCTGTGCAGCCTCCAGCGTGCAGTCCTGCCCTGTGCACCCACCCTGCCTTCCCCAGAGCCCTGGGGGCCGGCAGCACAGGTGGGGATGAAGGAATGGTGGGGGATTTCTGGCCTCTGGAAAGCTGGAGGATGGATCTGTGGGGACAAACAGAGCCAGAATTGATTGGCACTGCTGGCACTTGGTGCTGAGCTCTGGAGTCACCCCACCAGGCGAGAGGAACAAAGGCAGCCCGTTGTTCCCTGCTCTGGTCTGTTCTGCACAGGTTTTTTGATGTCACCTCTGGTGGCAGAGAGCACCAGCACCTTCCAGTACTGTCACAGGCGATGTGACGAGCCCCTGCTCATTCTCTTTCTCTCTTTGTCTGCCCCTTTGCCTCTGATTGTCCCCACATGTGATCTCTGCCCTTTGTCAAACCAAGACAGTCCCAGCCTGGGTGCTGGGTGTCCCCTCTGCCTGTCACAGGTGAGCTTTTGGCCCCCAAAATGTGCTGGGATTACAATGAAACATCTCTCAAAGCACAGCTCCGAATGGAGGTTTCTGCTCTGAGGCCTCTGAGGAGGGATGGGAACTTTTTGGATCAGCTTTGGCTTCTTTGGAGCCACAGACCCGTGGTGTGAGTCTGGATACCTGCCCAAAATGTTGGGTGCCAGCCCAGTGGGCAGCAGGAGAGAGACCCAGGGAGGGGATTCAGGGAAGGGAACCAGGGATGGAAGCAGGGAAAGGAACCAGGGAGGGGATTCAGGGAAGGGATCCTGGGAAGGACCCAGGGAAAGGAACCAGGGGAGGGACTCAGGAAGGGAACCAGGGAAGGGACTCAGGGATGGAACCAGGGGAGGGATCCAGGGAAGGGAACCAGGGGAGACTCAGGGAAGCGACCCAGGGAAGGGATCCAAGGAGGCACCCAGGGAAGGGACTCAGGGAAGGGACCCAGGGAA
The DNA here is from genome assembly GCA_013397815.1 of Aleadryas rufinucha. Lineage (NCBI taxonomy): Eukaryota > Metazoa > Chordata > Aves > Passeriformes > Aleadryas > Aleadryas rufinucha. Next base: position 61,775 of record VZTH01002162.1, read on the forward strand.
GGGATCCAAGGATGCACCCAGGGAAGGGATTCAGGGAAGGGACACAGGGAAGGCACCCAGGATGCTCCTGCATCTCCCACCTCACCTGTGAGGAGCAATCCCAGCCCTGTGGAGCCACAGGAATCCTGGGACCTGCGATGCCCCCACAGCACCACGATGTCACCAGGTCTCTCTGCCACCAGCTCTGACATTTATCAGCTTTCCACACTGATTGCTCAACGTTTGATGGGAAAAAGCTCAACCTTTCCCCCTCCAGTCCCTGTCACAAGGTTGTTTAATAGGGTTTGGGCATCAGCTCAAATCACACCGGAGGATCCAAGCCAACTCCTGAAGAATTAGGGAGATTACAAAGAAACTCATGGCTCACGCTGAGGTGCAGAGAGCCCCCTCCTGCCACCATCCTGCCCCTCCTGGCACCCGGACCAGGCTGGCCCAGGGCACAGGACATTCAGTTTGGCCCAAATTCCGGCTCAGGATGCCCTGGGCAGGGTGGGGAATCCTTCCCCTGTGCGTAAGTGAAAGGCAGAGCTGGGCCTGGAGGCACAAAATGGCATCAGAAAAGCAGATAAGCAGCACAGGATCGTGATAGCAGGGGAAAGGAAGCTGTGGCGTTTACTTGCTGAGGATAATTTCCCCTCTGACGACAGATTTTTCAAGTGGCAGAGGTGTTTTCACGGGTGGGCCTCGGAGGGCTGGTCCAAGTAATCAGCCCCAAACAATCCCAGGAAGTTTAAGGCACAGTTCTGAGCTCGGTTTGGTTGTACTCATCTGTTGGGTTTTAGCTTGGAGGGACATTCTGAGAGGTGCCAGCTGATTTATTTCGTGCTCCTCCTTCCCGGCCCCGCTGGAGTTCCGGGAGGGGCTGAGCTCCACGTGTGCCAGGGACCTGCTCCGTGTGTCCTGGCCAGGATCTCCTTGGCTTCCTGAGCAGGGAAGGGCAGGCAAAGAGGGGAAAAGATGCTGTGAAGGCTCTGGAAGGCCTCGAGGCTCTCCCAAAAAGCTGGGGCTGCTCCCCACCAGCTCCAGCATCTCCAGGACCATCCCTGGTGCACCTGGGAGAGGAATTCAGGTCATTGCTGATGGGAAGAATCCAGCACGAACAGCCCCACACCCACCCAGTGCCCTCTCAGGGAGCGTCTCCTCCACTGCCATGGGGATGGAAGTTCCCACTGGATGTAAAAAAACCCCAGTGCTGCCTCCTCAGGAAACTCCAGCTTGTTTTCTGCTGTGGTTTTCCTTCCACAATGGCCAGTGATCTAACTCTCTGTTTTTAGCACAGTTTATTTGCTTTCCAGGAGAGAAAATAAACTCTGATATTGTCACTTATGCTGTGGCCACAGACCCCAGGCGATTCTGAGGCTCTGGTACAAAGCGATGGAAAACACTGAGGACGTTTGATCTCAGCTAATCTGCTGGAATAAAGAGTGTGAGAAAGAGAGGAGAACAGCCATTTAGCAGAAATCAGAGGCTTTCAGCTTTATCAGTGCAGTTCTCACGGAGTGGATTCCCTGCTAGGGAACGAATGACAGAGGTAACAAATGCTCAGCAGCAGAAATGCAGCAGGCACAGTGCAGGGAAACCACGCAGGGCTTGACAGAGGCTCCCTGGTCACTGCTGGGGGCAGGTTCCACCCTGCACCCACAGATTCTACATCATCTCCCTCTCAGGATCCACCAAACCTCAGCTGGGAAGGTGAAGCCGCCCAGTTCTGACCCCTTTGGTGCCCCAGGTGTGGATCCAAACGGGTCAGGAGCAGAGGTGCACAAAAGGCAGGTGATTTGCAATGGTTTTGCTCAGAAAAGACCGAAACTTTCCAGCTCTTGCTGTTGCAACTGAGTTCTTGTTCTTTCTTGCCACTCCCTTTCCCATTGGAAGCTTTCCACGTCTCTGCCCATGGTGGCACTCTCAGGGCTCTGCTTTGTCCCTGCCCTGGTGTGATCAGAGAAACACAGCCCAGGCCCTGTCCCTGACCCTGCTGGGCTCTGCAGGAGAAGTTTGAAAGTTGCCCCAGCACCACAAGGGTTTCAGAGCAAGCAGGTGACTTGACTTGGCTGAAGAACCCCAAAGCTCTTCGCCTCTTCTCCTATAAGAGAAGAAGAATTGGGGTTGGAAAAGATGAGAGAGTTGGGATTGTTCAGCCTGGAGAAGAGCAGCTTTGGGGTGACCTCATTGTGGCCTTGCAGGGCCTGAAGGGGGCCCACAGGAAAGATGGAGAGAGACTTTGGACAAGGGATGGAGGCACAGGACAAGGGGGAATGGTGTGAAACTGCCAGAGGGCAGGGATAGATGGGATATTGGGAAGGAATCCTTCCCTGGGAGGGTGGGGAGGGGCTGAGATGGAATTCCGAGAGAAGCTGTGGCTGCCCCTGGATCCCTGGCAGTGCCCAAGGCCAGGCTGGACGGGGCTTGGAGCACCCTGGGACAGTGGAAGGTGTCCCTGCCCAGGGCAGGGGTGGATGGGATGAGTTTAAGGCCCCTTCCAACAAAAATTCTGGGATTTTATGGCTCTGATTTATGACTGCCTACAGCAGGGAACCACTAAAAATCTGATGGATGTCCACTGCCTTGAAAGAGCCTCCTGCTCACGGACAAGACCCAAAACCAGAGGTTTCAAAACCAGAGGAGCACCCAGACATCCTCACCCTGCTGAGTTCAGCTGAGCAGGAGCCCATCCTGGTTTTGGAAACCCTGGCACTGAACAACTGGAGCTGGGAGGGAGAGAATGAAAGTGCAGTCCCACACTTGTGCGTGTGTCAGCGGCTGGCTCTTAACCCTTTTCCTTCCAGGAATTGTCAGGATCCCCCCCTGGCAGCTCCATGAGCATGTTCTCACCACTCTGGCAAGTTTTATTAACCATTAACTCCCTTTCCCCTGAGATATCCAAAGAATGGGAGCTGTGGGAGAGCAAATAACTGGGAGATTAATAGGAAAATCTTAGCTTTGGGAATGTGTCATTGCCTGGTCACTTTGATCACTCACACTAATTCCTCCTCGTTAATCTGAAAATTCCTTTGATTGATCTGAAAATTCCTTTGATTAATCTGAAAATTCCTCCTCATCAATCTGAAAACACCTCCCCACTGCTGTCTTTGAGCTCAAAGTGACTGATGGCTTGACAAGGAAAAATATGGAATAAAAAATAGGGAAAATATGGAACAAACAATGCCAGATGTCCTTTATATTTATTGCATTTCTGGGAGATTTTCCACAGTCCTGGGTTGTGGAAACAGGTCCCTGAATGGTGCTGGACCTGTCTGCTTGGAGAAAATACAGAATGTGCCAGGTGTACATTAAATATCAGCTGAATATTTCCTAATCATTTGAAGGCCTTTGACCCTGCACTGAGAGCTCAGAGCTCCCTTTTTACCAACATCACATTTTATTGGGTCTGAAAGTTTAGCTGGGAACGAAAGATGCTTTAAATCAGGCACCTTAATTTGGTGAGAACCGAGCCACATGGAATATAATGCTGGAAAGGAGTTTTCCTTGGCAGGATTGGTGGGTTGCTGTTGGATTGGGAGTTAGATACAGCTCCTGCTAGCAGTGGATTTCTGTTTGGAATTCAGTATTTCAAGATTTCCTCACCTTGCTCCCCACATCCCCCTCCTGCAGCAGCAAGGACTGAAAATACATTTATTTTTTTTCCAAAATACAGTCCCTGGCTGGTGATTTGCCTTTAGGATAAGCCTAACTAAGGCATCCTGAAATCTTAAATGAAGATTTTTGGACACAAAATATATGGTTAAAGAAAACAAATGTGGATGGGGTGTGAGTTCCACTCTGCTCAGGTACATAAAGCCTAAACTCAATTTCCTCTGTCGAATTTCATCCCTCCCATGGACAAACCCATTTTCATCCAGCAGAACTGCACATCTGTAGATCCCATTTGCTTGCAAATCCATTTATTTGCTCTCTCAAGTCTTATCAAACATGCAAGCTTCTCTCTGGGGAATTTTCACTGCATTTCTCCATTCCCTCTGTTACCAACGTGGGCTCATTTTCCCTTGGAGATCCCAGCACTGGACCTGTAAAGATCCAGTTAATGCCTAAACCCCAGGAGGTTACTGAGCATGGGGAAACCACCTTTTCCTGAGGAATTTTTTCCAGTTGACTTCATGGCCAGGGAAGAAAGGCAAACTCACGCCAGTTTACATGCGTGGAAATGGTGAGACCCGAAAAAATAAGAGCCCAACGTGTTATTTATGGCATTTCTTCTCCTCTTGTGGAAAGCTTTGATTCCCCCAGCCCGTGTTTTCTTTGCAAGCACAATACAATTAAGCCATTTTCAGCTGGCAATAAAATCCTTGAGAACCAGAGCAGATCTGGCCACTCGAGGAGATGAGGACTAATGCAATCTGATAATTAGGTCCTTTCAGCGCCAAGGCAGAAAAAGCAATTTAATAACGTCTCCCGTGGAGTGAGGCAGGGGCTGAAGCCTCTGGTGCAGCTGCCAAGGCCTGGGCCTGCAACACAACCCCCAAATTTCCTTCCATGGGGAGTCTGCAGGCTGAGGGACAGGGTGGCTGTGGTGACAACTGAAGGGAGAACCGTGACAGGGAAAAGGGAGAAAAATTCTCGAATGTTCTTGATTCCCAGAGCCCTTCCTCCCCCTTGGAACCATTTTTTTCTGCAGATAAAGGCTCTTGCCTTGAAAATCCCTCAGCCCACGACCATTTCACATCGCTCTTCTGATATTTCAGTGACAGATTTCCGAGGCAAGGCTACGTCAGGTTGGAAAACCATTCACGGAGAGAAGGAAAACAAACCCCTCGCTCAGCGTTGAGGGTTAAGTTTTCAGCTGTCTCACCCTCTTTGTCCTGGCTTGTTGCAACAGGAAAGGGTTTTTTAGAAGCTTTTCTTGTAACTTCAGCTTCCCTGTTTGGAGGTTTGGAAGGGCTCCTCTTGCTGGAGCCCACGCAGGCGGCTCCGTTGTGGTTTTCATTATCTGTGCGATAGGTTCAGGATCGATATTTCATCCTAAGAAGAGCTTTCTGGGCAGAGCTGCCCCGACTTTGAGAAAGCTGAGAACCAGTGGTGATGGATCTGCTCTACCCTGCCTCGTGTGAAATGCTGAATGGCTGAGTAAGCCTTACTCATCTGGGCAGATAAATCTGTAGTAGGGCTGGATTTGTTATCAGTCGCTTCGCATGAGTAAAGGCTGAGTAAGAGTCTCCAAAGGCGGGCTGCAATCTGGAGTATCTTGGAGATATTGCCCAGGGAATTGCTGCACCCACCCCCCAGCAGAGCATCTCTTAGCAGGAGTGGATCACAGCTCTTTATTTCACTGACACATGGACAGGCAAATGCTTCTTCGAGGTTCCTCAAATTGTTATTTTAGCAGTTCATGGCAAGCACACAAAGAGAAACAAGGGAATTTTTTTCTCTGTTATAGGTACACGAACTGTGCCCGTGTCTTTCAGATCCTGTGGACTTAATTATCTCCATCTCACTAAATGGATGAACCAATTGCAGTCACTCCCCTTATAGATTTTCCTTTCTAGATCCATCATTCATAAGTTCTGCGCTTCTCTTCCCCTTACAAACGAACGGAGCTGCCCGAGAGCGACTCACGAACAGCGAGCTTGCCCAACTCGCCAGATTGCTCAACCAACAGGAGCACTTGTCTCTCCTTCCCCCTCCCCACCACGCAAACTCCGCGCCTCCTGCGCACACAGATGTGGCACCCGTGACCCAGCTGCCCCCGGCCGTTGCGTTTATTGCCGCAAGGACGCGGCGCTTCCTCGTCGGGGACGCGGGGGACTCGGCAAACGCCGCCGGTGCCGGGCGCGGCGCTGGGTGCGATGGAGCAGCAGCAGCGTGGGGAGGTTCTTCTTGGAGCCTCTGCGCCAGGAGGGAGCGTTTGGGCAGAGCGTTTCCACCGAGGATTTCAAGACAGCTCGTGGCAGTAGTTGGAAACTTCGCAAACAAGCGAGGAGGAGGAGGATGAGGATGAGGAGGAGGAGGAGAGTTTAAGCAACGAGGAGCTACTGCAGGCCCTGGCATTGCTGTGGAAAGTAAGGAATCATATTTACAGCCTGCTCTGGACATTGTAAGAAGCTCTCTGGGGGCCGAGCTGCTTGGAGCAGGTTATCCCTCAGCAGCTCCAGGCTGAGCTGCTGCTGCTGATTCCTGCTGCCTTTCCCAGGAGCATCCCCAGCACCCGATTTTGGGTGTTTCAGGGGCTGCTGTCGCAGTGCTGGGTGCAATTCGAGGTGTTTATGCCAATTCCTAAAGCCTGGGGTGCTCTGCCCCCCTGCATTCAGCAGTCACCTTGTTTTTCCAGCACACCACGGGCTCCCCCATGGATTTCAGCTGTTGGCCCTCGGGAACTCAGCCTCCCGAGGGCAGGGAGAGTGTCCTGCTGCGGACACCTGCCCTGGAACCCAACACCCCTGCACTGTCCATCAGAGCCGGAGCTTGGCAAACCTCAGGCTGTGCTTACAAGGCTGTTTTTGTTCCTGCAAGGCTCCCGGCCAGGCGTTTCATCCTTATTTTCTTTGTCTTAGGCCACGTTCACTGTAGGGAGGACAAGCTGTTAAAAATAATTTGGATTTCTGCGTATTTCAACCCCGGCCAGCCTGTCCAAGCTGCCACAGGTGACTCAGGGAACAAAGCCGTGGATCCCACGCACTGCAGCCAGGCTCGTCCTTCCCTTGCTTCCAGCCTTGCTCCAAAAGATCTTAGTCCAGGGATCAAAGCTCTTGTTTTGGAAGGGATGTTTCATTTGAGTTAAAGAGAAGGATTTTCGGTTTAGGAGCAGTGTTGTGCTGTGCTTGCCTGGCTTTTCGTGCCTGTTAGAGTCGGGAGTTTGGGATGGGACACCCTGCATCCTGGCACTTCCCTTCACTGAAATAAAGAAAGGGACAAAAGGAACGAAACTGTTCTGCCTCCGGTGTTTTTTCTCACTGCCCGGGGGCTCTGACACGGGAACGGGAGCGAGCGGGCACCCAGCTCCCACACGGGGCCGTCCCAAACTCCCTGTGGAGTCCCGCAAAAGCCTTTATCGCTGCCCAGGGGGGCTGAGGGGGTGCCCGCGGCAGGTGCCGGGTGCCCGCGGGCGCAACCGGAGCCTGCCGGGGCCGGGGAACGAAACCGCACCGGCGCTGCCTGGAGCCGATGGAGCGCGGCCGTGCCCGTTCTCCACCGCGGCTTCTCCCGGGAGCCTCCGCACCGGGAACCCGCGGACCCGGAGCCTTCTCCTGGCCCTCTCTGCACCGGGGAGCGGGGAACCCGCCGCCTTCTCCCGGGACCCTCTACACCGGGGACCGGGGAACCCGGCGTCTTCTCCTGGAGACCCTCTGCACCGGGGATCCAGGGACGCGGCGCCTTCTCCCGGGACCGTCCGCACCGAGTACCCCAGGACCCGGGGACGCTCTGCAGCGGGGACCCGGTGCCTTCTCCTGGCACCCTCTGCAGCGGGGACCCGGGGATCCTCTGCACCGGGGATCCGGGGATCCTCTGCACCGGGGATCCGGGGACCGGGCGCTTTCTCCCAGGACCCTCCGCAGAGGGGACCCGGGGACCTGGTGCCTTCTCCTGGCACCCTTTGCACCGGGGACCCGGGGACCCTCAGCACCGGGGATCCAGGGACACGGCGCCTTCTCCCGCGACCGTGCGCACCGGGGAGCCGGCGCCTTCTCCCGGCCCCCCCTACCCCGGGGACCCGAGGACCCTCCGCAGCGGGGACCGGGGGACCCAACGCCTTCTCCCGGGGCCCTCCGTGCAGCGGGAACCCCGGCTCCGTGCGCCGCTCCGGAGCATCCCCGCTGGGTCGCGGCCCCTCCGGAGCATCCGCGCTCCGCTGCGGCCCCGCCGCTCCCGACCCCGCTGCCCGGTCCCGCCGCGGCCCCGCCC
>VZTH01002163.1:0-98910 GCA_013397815.1 Aleadryas rufinucha
TAAGAGGCCGCTCCTCGCCGCCGCCCCCCCTTGTCCCTCCCCAACCCGGGACGGCGCGGTCCCGCGGCTCGGGGTGAGCCCGGGCCGGGCGGGCTGCCGGGGGCTCCGTGAGGGGCCGGGGCTGCACGCAGGGAGCTCCGCCGTCTGGTATGGAAACATAGCGTAGTTCCCCCTTCGCGCGTCACTCCCCCGTGCTCCTCCCCTAGCGACGTGTGGAGTGCCGGAGGATTCTTTCGTGGTTACCGCTGTGATCTACTTTTTTTTTTTTTTTTTTTTTNGATTTTTTTTTTTTTTTTTTTTTTTTAAGTAGTTAAAATCTTCCAAATTTCATTTTATTCATGTGGGGTATTAAAGCTTCCGAAAGGTGACATATTCATTCCACTTTTTTTGTTTGTTTTGCTTTTTCATTACAATACATCCCTTCATTATTTTGTTACTTTGTGTACAGAATGCTTATGCTGTTGCATATGAAATAAAAATTCATTTGAATCGCCTTCATTGTTCAGTTTCCTACGCCAGCGTTTTAAACTTTTGTTTTCATGCACCAGATTCTCATAATGTTGTGGCCACATGAGGCTCTGTCCATGCAGCCCCCAAAGCCGTGTCCTTCCTGCCTGCCCTCCCACTCTGCATGTCCTCTCTTAAGTTCTCCAGGAATAGGTTCATACAAGCATCTCCCATCCTTTTTATGCCCATTGTCTTCTACTGTAGGGCTTTTTTTTCCCCAAGGCACTTCACAAAAGTAGCTGGTATCATAACCCCAAGCCTTGGCAGAGAAGGAGTTTTGCCCCGGGCTGCCTGCAAGCCAGAGGTGAGGCTGGTGGAAGCACAGAGAACATACGGGTTCTTCTGGAGGCTGTCCCACGGGGACTCATGTTCAGTGACTGTGTTCTGTATATCCTTCCAACAGCCTGCTTCTTCCATGTCTGCACACTTCAGTGACATGGATTTCATTTAGTATTTCATTTCAGGGTTTTCTAAGGATGTTCAGGCTGAAATTACTGCTAAAACAATGGTACATTGAAGCCAAATATAGGATTTCCATGCCACAACAGCACTTTCATGGTTACCATGTGTATTTTTGGTCTTTAAGAACTTAAAATTAGATTGATCAGCACAGTAGATCTGCAGGGTTATAGTTCCATTGCAGAATGTCCTCACACTGAAAACCTGCAATGGAGCTGAGTTTTTGGCAGCACATCAAGAGCTGTGAGGGCACAATGCAGGGTCCCATAAGGGCCCAGCAGCCATCAGGGATGGGAGCAGATGCCATGGGAGGTGGTCCCTGGCTCCCCGTTAACTTCTGCCCCTGCACAGCTCCTGACCGATCCCACAGTGGTACCAGATGATGGAATTTGACACACTATTTCCCCACAACAGTGCAGTGCTTGGCAGTTGTCAGTTAACGCTTTTGTCTTTGGCTGCAGATTGATCTGACAGAGAAACTAGCTTTAAAAAACTCAGCAACAAATTTGTCTCCCAATTATGTTCAGTACCATCTGACTAATGAATGATGCTTGTACCTGTTCTAGCACAGCCGGCCTTGAGCAGTACTGTGGTAGGGTGTCTAATCACAGCTGCAGTTAAATGTTTAAAATAGGGAACAGAAATACTCTTTCCATCCTCAATATTATAAATACTTCCCATCGTTCCTGCAGAGATCACAGGACAGCACAGATCCGTGTGTGCCTGGTGCAGCACGAGCACCCAGCATTGCTCCCCTGTTGGACCCCAGCACCTGTCTTTGGCTGAGGATGTAACAGCTCACCTCAGCTGATCTATTTTAGATGAGAGTTTATAGTCCATATTTTCAGTTTGATAGCAAGGATTTCATTACACCTACTCTGTAGACCAAACTTTATTTCACCATATGAAGTTATTTTTTTTTATTGGAAGAATAAATCTTGATTGAACTGCTCAATTCATATCTCTGTCATTAGTTGTCCTCTTTGGTGCACTGATAACTGCAGTTACCTGACAGGAGTTTCAGGGGCTTGAGGTAATCATGTCATTCTTGAAGTTTAATGAAGTTCTTATTGTAGTCTTGGGGGCAAAATGTCTCTGAATAAAACATGCTTAAAGTTTAGTACCATTGGTTAGAACTCGATGTTACCAGAAGGCTTTTTATTGAAACAGGCTTTAAGCACGGAAATGGCACTTTCTCTAATAAAGCCATTTTCAGATGTCTCTTTTAGGAAAATGGTAAGCATAGAACCATAGGGGTTAGTATTATCTTCCAGACAGGAATGTTGTTCTTTTTCACAGTAATAATTTCATGTATATGACAAAGCTTACTTAAAGAACTTCCTGTGTTTGTATCACATTCCTAGTTGACTTCATAGACAGGCATTAGAATGTTTATCTTTTGTTAAAGAGGAGCAAAAAGGGGACCTACTAGCAGTTTGAAAAGCGCATTTTAAGTCTGGTGTTCATAAATGTCTGGTGTTCAAAATGCCATGCACTCTAATAGCCTACTCTCTAAGTTGGTAGTTTTAGAAAAACCTTACAGCTCCATGTCAGTAGCAAGCTCTGCATTCTTATGAACAATCAAGTTTCATCAGCTCTACAAAAAAATGTATGACAGTTCAGGTAACCCCTCTGCTCAACTTGAATTTGTGCAATGCACACATCAGTTGCCTGCTGATGTCCTGCACAAAATGAAGATTTTTCCTCCAGACCCTTCACTGTGCTTGTGGCCCTCCTTTGGACACTCTCTAATAGCCTAATGTCTTTTTTATATTGTTGTCGCTGTTGAGCGCTAGCCGAGTGCAAGATCCAGACTGGATCGGGTGAGGCGGAATTCTGATTTTATTATTTAATTCTAAAACTTATATAGACTTTTAAAAGTTTCTCCGGATTGGGTCAATTCAAAACCTCCCCCTAGGCCCATAGGCCAGGTAGAACTGCCCATCTTTCCAGAGACAGTTTCAATAACATCCAAACCTTATCTTTATTTATAGAACACAGGGAGAAGAAGAGAAAAATTCCCATGGGAAAGAATCTGTGCTACCACATATTGTGGTGCATAAAACTGAACTGGTAGAGTTAGAAAAGGAATAACTACTTGGGCTTTCTGTGGGCAGACGTTGCAGAAATTAGAGGATGGAGAATAGCAGTAGAAATTATATAGTGGCTTGAAAGAGAATTTGGTTAAATGTCAAGAAAACAGTTTCTGTACAGATTATTCTAAGCTGTTATACAAACATGCAAGAAAACCTGGAAGGACATTTTGTCTAGACAACATGAAGTTACATCATCATGGAGTCACTGTGTCTTGCTGTATGTTGCCAGTTGCAGCTTTAGAACTTGCAGGTAATTCATCTCATTGGACAGAGAGAGGAAGGAAATAAATAGTTTATGAAAATACATCGCTGATAGGGGCTAAAGATTGATTCAAGTGTCCTGAGGTGAAGGCACCAGTATGAATGAGTCTTTATTGGCTTTGACCAGAGAGGGAGGTCCTGCATAGCGTACTTAACAAAAGCTTTCCTTAGAGGACACGTCTTTAAATAGCAAGTCCAGCACAGCAGGGGAGAAAAATGTGCAAAATTTCTGAGTTCTGGATCTCACAGAAGTGAATTTCATTTCTGATCCCTATCATTGAAAAAGTGGTTTTATCAGGAAAATGTAAATAGCACCTAATCATTACTAAATGTGGGAGTCAGAGTAGTTTAAAGACAGGTTGGAGGACTGGAATTTACATTTCTGAGGCAGGAAGGTAGTCCTATATCCCACTGTCACATGTTTATTTGTTCTTGGGGCTTTTTGTTTGGTTTATTATGAGTGCAGAGTAAGGAATAGTAAATGTCTTACTTGGAAAAAACACACTTAATCTTAGCATTTCCAGATCAAAGTAGTGTAACCATGGTTATGGGATGGAAACAAAAACCAAAAGGCAGAAGACCTCCTGCAGAGCAAGAGCAGAACTGTGGGTGCCCCTGAGGAGCAGCTTGGTTGAGATTAGAGAGTCCATGAGAATAGCATCCCTTGCTTTGCTGTCAGCTTGGACAAGTCACACGCACTTCCCAGACTGACATTTCCCATCTCCAACCCTCCTCCTACGTGTCTGGGGTCTGAAGAACATACACGTCTTACAAATGAAGTCATGTGTCAAAATCTGATGAATGAAGTGCAAACTTCATGTAGCAACAGCCTGTGTGTACTGTTTGTCAAACTTTATTCTTTTATTAGGTGTGTGCATATGTATCTCAGCATTTTACAGCTGGCCAGGTATGGCAGAGAGAGATATTACCTATGGTAATAATAATTACCTATTACCTAATAATTACCTATTACCATTCAGCCTAAGAGTTGCTGAACAGTACAGTGACATAAGTCTAAATAACTTTATAAATAGTCAAGTTTGGCTCAGTAGCAATTCCTAAACTCCATTAAGTAGAACACGTAACAGCTTCCTTGGAAAAAGATGTTTGAATGGTCTGAGTATCATCATCTGGTTGGTTGTTGTTGTATTGATTGTGTTGTAAATACAGTTTTTAAGATTTGCTTCTTTTGAGTTGAGTGCTAATATTGTTACAAGATTAAAAACCCCACAGTCATTCTCATGTGAAAATGCCATTAAGGACTTCATCTACATTCAGAAACCTACAGTCTTTTAAACAACACAAATATTGGCTGGGGCATAATTTCATTTTTGTACTTAAAGCTACTGAAGGGACAGGGTTAGACAAAACATGCTCTCTTTGCCCAGTAGCTGGTTTGCAAAGTTGATTTGAAGCATTAAAGCTGACAAAATTATTAAATGTGTAGGATAAACATTGGGTAAAAAGATTGCAAAGCCGGGTAAGGTGTGGTTGGTGGAGTTATCACACACAGCGATCGGTCTTCATGAAAGCTGCCCTCGGGCTGTGACAGGGGAGATGAGAAACATTCTGAAAGCAGAACAGCACTGTGGCACCCTTCAAAGCTAACTGGAGTTAGTGCTGTTCCCACAGCATGGAAAATGTCCTGTTGAAGCACACACCATCCCCACTGGCAGCTGGATGGGGTGGCAAACAAGGACCCAACATGGGCCCTTCTGTGCTCATCAAGTGTCACTTGATTTTCTTGATGGAGAGTATGTTGTTGTCTCCATTTGAAAGTGGTTTGTTTCATCCCTGGAAATGTGGAATCTGGTTCAAGTCACAGTGGCACCCAAATCATTATATTTTCCGTTTCTATACTGTGCATTTAAGAGCTTTGTGCATATGTTGCTTTCAAGTTGCCTGTGCCCTCGATTTCCTGTGTAATTTGCATGGGTTCTTCACAATAAAAAACTATGGAAGATAGTATTTGTTTATTAAGGAAATAATTACAGAAGTGTAAAATCAACAGGGTAGGTTTAGAAATAGGAGCTGTGAAATTCCCCTTTTCAATTATTTTGGTAATGAAATGCCTGCTGTATGTCCCCTTGGCCTGATTATATTTAATTTAATTGAATATTTTAAAGCACAAACGAGGCCTTGTGGAAAATTTAGGAAACTATTCACTTTAAATGCAACTTCACCTTTGTCAATTATTTTCTGCTTTCTTGATATTTCTTATTTTTTAAAATAAAGACTATTTGCATAAGTATAAGATGTTTTACAAATGTTTACCCACCCTGCTGCTTCATCCCCGGCTCAGTGATACTGCTCTCTGCACGACATCACACTCGTTTCCACAGTGACCTACCGCTACAGGGCATTGCTGCTGGAGCAGGGGGACTTTCTTGTAAATAAGATGCTGTGCTTTCCATCACAGACTTTGAATAATTCACTAAAATTTAAGTGCATGATAACAGCTTCCTCGAAGTTAAGCTAATCTGAGAGTGGGTTTGGTCAGTGGTGGCGTACCCTGGCAGTTACACTAAAGAACTCATAGAATGTGTGCTATCATCTACTAAGAAGAATGTGTTTTTAATAGTGGAACTTCATGAATTATTGATATCACTTCCTAATAAGTGTTCACTGCAATTTTCTGTGCTCAGGAATTTAGCTGCCTATGATGGTGTTTCCTAGCAAGACCAAATGTTAATTAAATTTTTCTCTTGTGTCGCATAAAAGTATTTGCAGCCGTGTACTCGCAGACGTAAAGTTGGTTCTTTGCAGTGCCACTTCAAACCTGCTTTGCATTTTCTTTCTGCAAGCTCAGGCAGCTTGTCCCAGCACCAGGCAGCAGCGTCCAGGCCCTGTGTGCCAGGGAAGGGGAGTTTTCCAGCTGGGATCAGGGAGTGAGCTGCAGCCCAGCCTGGCAATCTCTGGCTCTGGTGCTTACATCCAGTGTCTCCTGCCACCAGATTCCATGGCAGAGTAGCTGAGTAATTCAGCTCAGCCCCAGTCAGAAGGGAGTGCAGGTGCATGTCCAAGCTGGATATGGAGGTGGAAAGCAGGATGTCAACTACTCAGAGGACTAAAATAGTGAATTTCACAGCAAAATTGTTGAATTGATGGCAGCAGGAAAATAGAATAATGCATGAGCTTAAATTTATTGAGGTTCTTGTGCCTTTCAGTTGCATGAAATCATCTGCAGCACTGTTTCAGGCTCTCTGCAGTCTTCCTCTGGCATCTGTGCATCCATTTATGCTTGCTCTCCTTTCTTGTATTAAATTAGCTCTGCCTAGAAAGGTTAGAAGCCTCTAAATTTTTTCCTTTTAAAATGCCGAAGATAATATGTCCCAAGCTATATTCAGTCTTCTTTCTCACACTGCTTTACCTTAGACCTTTTCAAGGAGAACAGCTTGAGGTAACACCACTTTTCTTAATCTTTCATTACTCACTCGGTAAAATCAGGTAAAACACTGCTTCTTATGGCAATAGCCAAAAATCTATGCTGAGCAAACACTGCAGTTGTGTGTCAGGGTGTTAAGTGGATAATGGTTTAGACACTAATACATTTATACATTAATATGCCTTTGGGCAATATTGAAAGATCAGGCTTACAGTGGAAAACTGATATGTTTTGGGGGGGCTTTGAGGAGAGAAACAAGTAGGCATTTGGCATTTCATCCTGCTGGAGATGCTCATCCATCAGCTATTTGGACAAGAATATACCTGTTAAAGTCCATGTTTTGTTAATTGCCCTGCCAGTTCTTCCTCTGCTTAAAATCAAGAGATTTTAATTGTGTGGTTCTACACCTAATTGTGTAGGAGTACAATTGCTAGGAGTAAATGGCTTTAAGTAAAACCTAACTCTTAGCACTGCACATCACAAGAGACTGAGGGCTGAGTTCACAGACTTAGTCCAACAAGTTACTTATTCATCAGTGCTGGTGAATTTACAAGCAGAGAAAACAGGTCACTTGTACCTGCTGCAGGTTTATGATTCATGTAAAAGGGTGGGAAGTAACAGAAGGGAAATGATCCTTGTGTGTTTTTTTGCAGGGAAGCTCGGCCGCTTTCCACTAAGGATGCATTCCCATGCCACTCCCGACAGCCGAGCTGTCCCTCATTTTCCAAGGTCTCACCTTACTGAAGCAGTTGCCAAAGCTAAGGCAGGTGGAGGTGGTGGTGGAAGCACCGGTGGAACTGGGAGAGGTCTTGTGGGACAGATTATCCCTATATATGGATTTGGCATCTTCTTATATATCCTGTACATTTTATTTAAGGTAAGACCAATATAAATTAAAAAGTCAGGGAAATAACTCAAGAAACTTTGAAAAAAAAAAAAAGATACTCTCATTTCAGTACCTTGTTCCATTTCTGCTGTGCTCAGAAAAATGCTTATGCTGGACCTCTGCCTGGTGGTCAAAAGATTGGAGTATCCTGTGGATTTTGCTGTTGCAGAGATTGTATCTA
Organism: Aleadryas rufinucha; assembly: GCA_013397815.1. Taxonomy (NCBI): domain Eukaryota; kingdom Metazoa; phylum Chordata; class Aves; order Passeriformes; genus Aleadryas; species Aleadryas rufinucha. Next base: position 7,776 of record VZTH01002163.1, read on the forward strand.
AGAATGCAGGGAAGGATTTCTCTGATCCTGCATTGGCCTCTGACCTCTTACAATTTTTTTAAGGACTTTTTTTGCCCCGGAAAATGTGCATTATCTAGAGCAACGTTAGATTAATTTTGAATATACACACAATATTCTTTTCCCTGTTTTAAGTGGCTACATATTAAATGTACTGTTTATGTCACATATTGTTATTTGTTCCAAGAGTCTTATAGGAGTTTTCAGCTGGCAAAATCACCCAGGCATCTTTCCTGGTTTTGCAGCTGGTTGTGCTTTTTTTGTGGCTGCCTTCTGGCATACTTCAGTGTTCTGTATTTTTTTCCATTGCCTCTGGGGCTTATTTATGACTGTTGTTGTAACTCATAGAAGGGCCATGTTTTTTTCCTCATCAGCTGGCTTCCAAGGGAAGAACTACTCCTGCAGAGCGGAAATGCCCTACTGCTGCACCTGGGAACATGAAGAGGAAAATCAGTGAGTGTGACTCTGAGTTGTGTCTGTGTAGCTGTTGGCTCTGTAATGGTCCAACAGGGTTCTTCAAGTTCTGGGTGCACTGTAAAGCTGATGTTCCCTCCCCCCAGAAAAACCCAAAAACCCCACAGAATCTTCTGTGTTGGAATGAGCAAGAGTTAAAAAGAATTACTGCACTGTGACTTTGTAATCTCATTCAGCCAGTGAGGCTGTGATACCAGCCTGATCCCAAGCCCCTCTGGAAGGAATGGCTTTGCATGAGGTTTGCTGAATTAACTGCCTGGATTTGCTAAAAAGCTGTGTCGCTGATGATTAAAAATGAATAATAGGATGTCCAGCTGTAATTATTCTATAATCCCTAGTAGTCTAGTAAGAGCATAGAAAGATACCATAAAAGCTAGTTTCATGTTTTTGAATTGGTGAATTCTTAGCCATCATCAGACACTTCCCTAATTTGTCCCTTTCCTTGTTTTGCGATGCACCATTTTCATGCATGCAATAAAGAGTGCAAATAATATTCTGAAATGTTAATTTGATTTTACCTAAACACTGGTGAGATACATTCAAGTATTTGTAGGCACTTATTAGATAAATTAATAAGCTTATTACTGAGGATTGGGAGAGTAGTTACCATTACAGCATTTAAATGTGTTGTGTTTAGCTGGCTAAACTGTAATAGGAAAGAAAAGTACTTAGGGCTTTATAGAAAGTGGTAGCAGGAAGGTAATTCTCTTAACATAGCTGTAATTATCTTGACATTAATGCACCTATTAGGAATACCTAATGTACTCAGTGCTGTACATTGTGTCTCCAGTGCACTTGAACTGCATTGTGCCTGGCAATTTTGGGCAATATATTAGCAATGGTAATTGTATTTTTTTCTCTGATGCTTGGTAAGAGAAAGTAACTTCGCAGTAAGTTAACTTTGCCATCATTATATCCCAAAGAACTAACAGTGAAAATTATTGTGGCTTTTTCTAGAGCTCTTCATTTGTATTCCTAAAGCATTCATGGCAAGCTGTAGCAGAGCAGGGGACAGGTCACTGGATTAGGAGCCTGAAGACTGAGTCACCACTTACATAGTGACTTGGAGGAAGTAACTTCCTTTCTCTTTGCCAATTTTCCTTCCTCTTTTTTTAAAGTCTCAGACATGCAAAATAATTACATCAGCGTTGCATTAAGTAATGACAAGCTGTGCAGAATAGAGATCTCTCTAAAAACAGGATGTTTGTGGATGGAGTTCTCCATTCCTACTATGGTGAAGTTCCATTGTGCCTTTGTGCTGCTTAAATGGGTGTGCCTGAAGCAGCTGAATATTTCATTCACCCAGACTGATTTCATTTTGTCCTGCAGTGGAAAGCAATGGAGTCTCAGCTCTAGGATTTTGAGCATGAGCTACAAAAGCCCAACAAGGAGTTCAAGCATTTTTTTGGCATCCATGTTGTTGCATCTTGACAGTCAATGCTTTCAAAAAGCCAGTTTGGGTGTTCCTGCATTGTGTCTACTGTTGCACTATGGCCACATTTTTTTTAGAAAGGTGCAACCACGGCTTTGCTCCCCAGGCAGACACCATGGGCTCACTGTTAACCATCCCAGTGAGCCTGACACACCTGGGCAGGGCTGGATTCAAGCCATCAAGCCCTTGAACTTCGTTCTCTTTGAGAAAGTAGTGGCTTCTCAAACCTTGAACTCGATAGAAAATGCTCAAATGACCTTTTGTTTCTGCTTCCAATATCCTAAGAGGGAAATTCCATGTGAGCTATAAATTCTGCAGGAGACAGGAAAAAACCAATCAACCGGACACACAAAAACCCCCACAGTATTTTCTTAAACTGCAATCTCCAGGGTATTTCCAGTGGCCCACTCACTCTGCGTATTGGGAGGCAGCTTGGGAACATTGGAAAGAAGTTTCTTTCTGTGTGTCCTATTACCATTGGTAATGTACTTCACCTTCTTAGGCCAGGAAAAGTAGGTAGAACTCTCTAAGCTGAATGTTTTAGTTTCCTCACAGCCAGTTTGGTTTGGTACAGCATTTGCTACCTGTGATAATGGGACAGGGATACATTTTCAAAACTCCTTACTGACAGACTTTGGGATTTTTTTGTTTGTTTGTTTTACAGCTGACTATGAACTCACTCAGCTGCAGGAAAGACTGAGAGAGACGGAAGAAGCTATGGAAAAATTAATCAACAGGGTAGGACCTATGTATGACAGGTGTGTTTCAAATTACATCATTTTAAAAAGAGATTCTACTCTGATTAGAAATCAACCTTTCTTGCATTATCTATGTTAAAATAGCATTTTCATTGCTACTTCAAATCACAGAAGTTTGATTTTACACATCACAATTCTTGTTCTGCAGGTTTTCTCTTTTCAGCATCTATAGATAAAATAAATAATTTTTTCCAACTTCATTTTCCTTAAGCAGAAAAGCAACTATCTCTATTTCCCCTCTTTGTACAGAGTGTTATTTGGAGGAAAATGACAGGTATAAACAGGTATTAACAGAAGATAAACCCTCTACATTTACAGTACATAAAACAACCTGTTTTATGTGACCAAAGTAATATCCTGAATCATTCTTTTCGAGTTCTATGGATTCTTTTCCTAAATTGAATTTCTGTTATAATCTATGTAAATTCCTGTTAGAATAACCACAAAATATTTCTTTAAGGCAGAATTGCATAATAATCTGATTACATAACTTAGTTCCACCCTGCAACCAGTAAATTCATGCATTTGCTTCTAAATATAAAAGACAAAGGGTTGTAAAATCGGCATTCAAAATTTCATTATGTTTATTCATGTTTCCTACAAATCTGGTATCACCAGTCTACGTTAAAAAGAGACACTGGGAACAAGTCTATGTTTTTTGTAAGGAGTAAAAAGAACAGATCAATAGGACGCTCCATAACTGCAGTGTTTGAAAACTGAAATACCATAAATATGAAGGTGAGGTTTGCAAAAAACGAGAGCTGCTGTGGCTGTAAATCATGTTAACTTTGTCTGGATCAGTCAAGTCTTGCTTTAACCCATCCTGTAGAATTCTGTGCTGAACGTGCACATTTTGGTCATTTATGCCTCAAACCACTTCTCTTGGAGTGTAGTTTTGCCCACTTTGTGCTGTGCCCTGTATTGTCTCGGGCAGACAAGGTGCCCAACTTGCCCATGTTCAGCCAGGTTCCAGTGGGAGAGCCCCTAAACTGCCCTGGGTTTGTTAATGGAACAGAAGGATCCTGCTTTGACTACTGCTCATCTCTGTTCTGGAGAGCTGACACAATGCTCTACATGTCCCTCTAAGCTGACAGAAATAGGCTTATGAGCTGCCCAGATATTGTGCTGACTCTCAGGATGGAATATTTTTTTTTACTGAGAAAATCGGTTTAGGGTCTGATCCAGTATTTGTTCCACTCTGTGTTATTGGCCCAAAGCCTCTATTTAGTAGAACTTCCCTTCTTTGTTCAACCAGACTATTTATACAGATGGGTCTAAAGGTCTCAGGGGAAATGAGAATCTGAATCCAATGAAGAATTTTGTATGTTGCCTCTTTGAAGAGGAGGGGAAAAGCACCTCCTGATGGAGCAAATAGCTGTTTTCAAACACTTTGAAGCTTTCTTAATTTACTCATTAATTTCACTAATACTGGATAAATCTATTAAAATAAAACCTATGGTTAGAAAGTGTAATTAGATCAGAGTACTGAGCTAGGCTTATTCAATCTGGATATTGATAGATTAAAATAAAAAGGAAAGAGTAAGAGAGTAGAAATGACCCGAGCTTAATTTATTGATACGTAGTTAAGCAGAAACCCTTACACAGAGAAGTCAGAGACAGAAATCACTGGTATCAGGTTTAAACTGATGCTGAAAGACCCCAGGTGAGACCATGGCCCTTTACACCAGGTATGGCAAAGCAACAGCCAGCTGGACAAGTGGAGCTTTAGTAACCAAACCAAAGGTCATACTCTGCATGTCACAAAACCTCCTGTGTCACCACAGCACACAGTGCTTGTCAGAGTGCTGAGGGCTGAGCTCATGCCTCAGTGTCCTCTCACTGTTTGTCAGGATCATTCTCACAGCTGAACTGCTCCCAAATTCACCCTGGCTTTCTCCTGCAGCAGGTTCTTAGAATCCAAAGACATTCTAGTCTTGTAAATTCTTCAGAAAAATTGCTTTTGAAATCTGGATGAATTTAAAAGGATTGTTTATTCTCAGAGACTGCTGTACCACAGAAAGAAATCCTGTTTCGAAGGAATAATATAACTCTATGTGATTTTATTCTGCTTTCTTTTGTAGCAAGTGTACATGTTGTTTTCTTGCTATGACTTATCTATTTCTTTGCCTTTCAAATTCATTTGAGTGAAGCGAGGCTGGAAGACCTCTCAATACTATTAGCTGGTTTTCTCAGATAAGATAGCTGCTATTACCCAGCCCTGTGTTGTAGAAAGTAGCAGCCAGAAACTCAGATTTGCTTTTTTTTAAAAGGAGGTTCAAAGACCAACCTCCAAACCAACTGAGACAACCTCCTTCCAAACCAGCATACCAGCTGGAATTTCTACACCTTTAAGTAGAGAAACACCCTTCCAGAAATGCAAAACTATCAAAAAGTACAAGTACAGATACTTCTAATAGGGCCTAGCAGGCTGTAGGAAGAAGCAAGGTAAAGAAAGCAAGAGGAAGAAAGAACTGCCTGGCCTCAACAATGTAACCAAAAATTTCTATTCCTAGGTAGAAATAATGCAGCTCACCTACCTGTTTTTAAAGTCCTGTTTACCAGGCTGTCAACTGGAAAAACTTTCCTTTTTATCATAAACTGAGCAAAGGTGATATGGAAGAGTGAGAGGCTCCATGGGATGCCATTTTTTGGGATGTAGCTGCATTTTAATAGTGATTATTTTAAGATCACGAAGCCAAAAAACACCAGTTAACATGCCATTTTAGATTACTTAGATTATTTTCCCTGCAGTCATGATGGCTCTTTAGAAAATGTTCTAATCTCAGAGTAAGAATAAGAAACCTTTACTTTACCTGTTAGTGAGCACTTCGGGACTCTACAAAGTGTAAGTATTGCCATTATGAAAAGTAATAGTTGTGTTGGAGCTACAAATACAGAGAGCAGTAATAATGACCTTTTCTTACACCGTAAACCTTATGCATCTGTTATCCTCTTAGTATTCCTAAGTGCACGATATCCTGGTAAATCTCCCTTGTGCAGGCAGCCAGATGGCTTAGACACTGCCAGCATCCCACAGTAAGTCTTCCCAGAGGCCTTCAATGAAGTCAGAATAACACATGGGCTTTAGTTTGTCCCTCTCTGCAGGGAAATTTGCCTTTTAAGCAAGGTATTTGGAGGAGGAATGCTCTGAAATACAGAGCCCTTGCGTTGCAATAAGACAGTGTTTTCTGATGAGGGTATCCCACATATTAGGAATTTTCCTGTCTGAAATGTCACAGTGATGCAGCTGATTGATTGATCCTGTTATCTGAGCTGGCTTATCTACCCAATGTGCTAAAGAGATAGGCCCCTCTGTCTTCATCCAAGTGATCTATATTCAAATTGGATACAGTTTTGTCTGTAAAAGGAGGATTAGTTTGGCAATTCTGTCGCAGCTTTGGTCAAAGGCTGATGAAACCATTCCTTTTTGTGGGCCTCTTAATTCACATCTCAGATTCCACATCTGCGTAAGCCAGGCTTTTGGGAAGATGCTGCCTCACACCTTCAGTTGTTTGTGGAAGAGATTGCCACCACAACTTGGGGGCACTCAGTGCAACCTACATGTGGTGTTGGGATATCAACTCAAACTGTGGGGCAAAGTGCTCCTTGGTGGAAATGCAGAGAAGTGATGTTTTGCCTTGTGGTCTCATTGAAACAGTTTAATCTGGGTAGGTGCTAATGAAACCAGCTCCTGAGCTAAGCTCAGTTACGCACACCTGTGTTTGCAGCTGTGCACAAAATCCAGCCCAGGATCAGCACTTCCACCACCATCACACCAAACAGCACTAGGATGCTAATCTTGGCTTTAAGTCAGTGTGACTTTGCTGCCCTTAGTGGAGCAGCCATCATGTCACCATCATTCCCATATAGGCAGAGTGGCACAAAGTACCTCTTGGAGTGCTGCTCCAGTCCCAGCAGTTGGTAAGAGGAAAACCTGAAGATGGACATTGCAAGTTTATTAGAATTCAGATAACTAGAATGAGGTTTACATAGATACCACCTAGAGCCAAAATCTGTTTCCAGCTCCTGTCTTCCCATCTCATCCCTACGATTCACTGAGCAGCCTACTCAGTAAATCTGCTCTTGGAGATTATCTGTCTGCTTTCCAGTCCCGAGATCACCAGAGATCATCTGTCTGACCTCACATACCACCTACAGTTCAGCATTCTGTGCATGCCAGGGCCACCCTTTCCCAGTAAGAGGGGGCAACAGATCCTGACTGAAACACAGATCCAAAAGGGCGCTGGAGGAGTGGCTTGAACTGGCCTTACTGCTCAAGAACAACTTATAACTCAAGATACCATAATTTTAAACTCAGGATGAAACAAGCACTGTTGGTCAGAACCATTTTTATCCCTGGTGGCACCCAGTGTCTTTCTTATTCTGACCTACTGAGTTAGCAGACCACAGAGAACTCCCCTCCAAATACTACCTTTTTTGTCCATAAGATTTTTAGGAGGCTTTTTTTCTTTTCAGAGAGAATAACATGTAATGACTACATGATCTTATCTATTGGAAGCATTTTTGTTACAGCAGTAATTGTGTTACCTAAGCAGTAATAATTACTAGATTCAGCAGTGTAGAACCAGACAAAAGTTTGCTTTGAATCTGATAAAAATCTCAGTCCTCTCCTGCTAATTCTAAAGGGCAAGTTACACTTAAATGTAACACCTTCTTTGGATTTTTAAATCTTCCTATTTTTTCCCCCCATCTCTCCACCAGGCTGCATTGTTGACTGTCTATAATGACAGGATGATCTGTCCAACTTGCAAATTTAATGATCATCATGAAGCATAATTAGAGTCTTGAGACTAATGACTGTGAGAAATTCTGATTAGCCCCACAAGCTACGCACGTAGCACAGGTTCAGAATTACATTTCCTTGTAATACTTCATACAAGGCACTGCACCCTAATTCTCACCTAACACACTTTTAAAGACAAGAAAATTCTGTAGTGTCTTTTGTACCATAGCTCTTTTGTGTGTGTCACTTTCATCTTGCTCTCACATTGGCTTTACCTGCCTTCCATTACCTGTTTAAATTTGCAAGGTTTTTGGATGAAGGGATAAACTATACCCAGCTGAAGTGCAGAGCACATGCAGATGTTGAGGGGGGATCACACTCCTCAATAGGTTTCTTCAGACTGTGCTGCTGGCACGGACCAAACAGCTGGGTTCAAACTCTTTTCATAGCCTGTAGTAACAGTGGACTAAGTTCTGGTGTCTAATATATTCTAGCAGGACTCAAAATGTTACAACAGACCAGGAAAAAATGTTACTTCAACAACTCAGAGAAATTACTAGAGTTATGAAAGAAGGAAAATTCATCGATGACATCTCTCCTGAGAAGGAAGCTGAGGAAGCTCCTTACATGGAGGATTGGGAAGGTAAGTGAGATCCTTTCTCTACCCGTACTAGAAAAACTGATTAAGGATTCCTCACAGTCCCAGATCCTTTCAAAGTTTTGGTTAACTTAATCTTTCCTTTCCAGAAGCCAGCATTCAAAACTTTGCCAGAGGTGCACTTTTTCCCCAGCCATCACAGAAAACAATAGATTTTGAGGTATCCAACATTTCTTTTAGTGTAAACAATGCACTATTTGCTGCCCAGAGCAGCATATGAATATTCACATATGCTCCATCTGCTGCTGGGGCTTGGCTGCTCTGGGTTTATATATTTCCCTTTCTTTGCTGGGCTGGATTTCATGACAATCATAAAACCCCTGGAAATCAGAATCAGTATGTTTTAGATAACTTACAGATTTTACTTTTAATTAGCCATTCTTTGTTTGCTCCAGTATTGTAAAACTCAGCTCTGGGAAGTCTGCTATACAAAAATTATTTATTTGAATGTCCTTTCCATTCCTTGCTGTTTACCTGCTACATAAATGTGTTTTCAAGATATCTTGAGCTGCTCACTATCATAATTTTAAATGCAGGCTTAATTTCTTGCTTTTTAAAAAGCATTCAAAAATGATCCAAAACATAAAGCATAAACAGTGGCCTTAAGCTCTGTTCATAAAGTCAAGTTTATGATGTTATTTCTAAAATGAAATGCACAAAGTCATTGATGTATCTATTTTTTCAGCTAAGTAATGCTGTTTATAGCAAGTGTTCAAACCACGCATCAGTCAATCTGTAGACAGAAAAAACAAAGAAAGATCCATTTAAAGATCTAAGACACGATTTTTACCTGTTAGCCCCCATAGCTTCCAGCAAAGCTCAGCTTTCACTCCTGAATGTCAGGGTTGATATCCTGGCTCCCTAAAAATAAGTGAATTTTTTTTCATCATCTCCCAAGAACACATGCTTTGCACATCCTTGCCATGGATTTAATACTGTGATGTGTACATGGCATTAAAGAGCTGACACACTGACAGTAGAAAAAACAACTGTCCTGGCCAACTTTGCATCCCCCACTGAAGTCAGGACTACTTTTAAATGCTGGTAATACTCCAAGCTGCATATCCCTTTATTCCTAAGGTTATCCAGAAGAGACCTACCCTGTCTATGATAATTCCGATTGCTTCAAGCGCAAACAGGACACAATCCTTGTAGATTACCCTGACCTGAGCCAGCCCTCTCCAGAAGAGCTGGCAGAAAGAATGGAGGGCATGGAAGACGAGGAGTATCCTTATGATGAAACCCTGCTAACTGATCTCACCATGGGAATGGGTGGTCAGGATTCAACACAGAAAAAGGATGAGGTAACTCTCAGCAGCGAGGAGAAGAGTGATGTTCCTCCCAGCCAGAGCACCGGGGAGTGGTGCTGTTGCTGTGATGATGATCCTGCTGTCGTGGCAGAGAACGCTGGATTTCACTCAGAGAGCTGCAGTGAAGTAGAAGAGACAAGCCAAGAGGACCTGTCTGTGGAGTCAGAAAACGAAAATGCAGCACTGGAAAAGCAAAAAGTCAGTGATTCAGAGGAGACAGGCACACTGAGAAAGCGCAACACCAAAGTACTTGATTGATAGGGACAACGGTGGGTGCTGTCCAGATGGTAAAGGTAGAGGTCATAAACTGTCATTCACATGGTTTTTGTTCCCAGTGAAGACTTCTCTATGTTCATCTCCTTGTACCAATTGCATTCTTGTGGTACCAGTCACATCATCTGCCTGAACTGGGAGCCAATGCCCTCTTTCATGCACTCATCATGGGTTACCATGATGTTGCCAACAGTTCTTTGTCCTTGATTTTTGAAGCCTTGTATTTTGGAGCAGATATTTGTGACTTGTTCATTTTCAATTCCAAAGGAGCTGTCTTTGGTTTTGCCCTTTGTCATCCCAGAGTTAACCAAATGTCTCTTCTGGCTTTTTCCAAAACATCTGTGTGCTATTGGTTCGAGAGTTAATTGAATTCTTATATATACATGAGTTTACTGGGATGCTGAAGGACAAAATACGCCTTCTTTCTCTTAGCTGAGTGTTAACTGGTCAGCAGAGCAGGTCATAGTCACACGTGTGACTCTCTCAGCTCTGTCATTGCTCCTTATGCTTGAGAAACTGCTGTCACTACAATCCACAAAGCTCCTATGCTACCCCACCACCCCTTTCCCAGTTATTCCGTGTTGTTGGAATGGTAGCCTAATCCATGTTGTGTTACTTGTGTGAGCAAGACTGAAGCTCTGTGAGTTGTGCTTTAACTTTGCCTTAGCCGTGGTGAAATTCCCAGATGACTGCAGGAAGTGGACCACAATGTGTGAGAGCACTAAAAATATCCCTAGACACTAAAACCAAAAAAGCAGTGTTAAGGTCTGTCTGTAAAGGAGAGAACAGCATGAGGGGGACCCTCAGACTGAAGGTAGGAGGTAGGCTTTTCCTTCTTCCTGGAAACCTGTAGGTTTTTCTATGCTCTTGGAATGTTGTTGCCACTGTCTTGTTGAGGCGACCCCAGGTATGGGATGAGGAGGGTGTTGGAGCCAAGGGCTCCTGAGGGGAGGTGGTGGGAGGTCCCTGTGCCCAAGGGACAGCCTTTCTTGTACAAGCAGCATGGCAGGCAGGATGGGCCCCAGGAAAGGGGCCCTCAGGCCCCATGACCCTTCTCCTTCTCCCATATCTGGGCATTTTTCAGGCCACAGGCCCACCATAACTCCATGAGCTGGGCCACACTCATGGCCCAGTCACAGTGGCTGTTTGTGATGTCACCAGTCCCCGAGTGCTCCGGCACTATGGAAGCAGGGCCCTTTGCAGCTGCCCCCCTCCCCACCCAGCTCCAAGGCCCTTGATGAATGTCTGGAAGGAAGAAAAGCCGGAGCAGCGAGGTGAATGGCAGCCCACCTTTGTAAGGGACAGCAGCAGGGCCCCTTCCAGTGATGGCTGAAGAGGAAGGCATGTGCCAGGAGGAGGCTAAGGAGACACTGGAAGAAGAGGAACAAAACCACCCCTCTGCCATGAGTGGCACCGCCCTCAGTTCCCTGATCATGGCCATGCAGAGCCTGGCTCTGTGCCCAGCAGGGAATGCTGTGCAGCCCAGGGACATCGGCCTGCCGGGGAGCAGCTGGAGCAGTGAGCTGGGTGGCCGCCCACCTTTGCCCGGGACAGCACAGAGACACGTCCGGCAGCGGCCAAACAGGGAGTCGCTTTCCCTGGGCCTGAAAAATGGCAATCCACAGAGCAGGAGGAGGAGGAGGAGGAGGAAGAAGCGGGGAAAGAGGAGGAGAAGGAGGAGGAGGAGCAGCATCAGCCCTTGCACCATGAGAGCCATTGCCAACATGGAAGGGACGACATCCAGCGCATGCCTCCGGGAATTCCGGCGGCTCAAAATCCGCACCTGCATGACTGAAAAATAAGCAACAAGACAAGGATGAAAATGCTGTCGTCCTCCTTATTTGGTACTTTGGCAACAGCACCTGTGCTCCCATGACCCCTTAAGTAGGAGTGTTTTTAGAAACTTTTAGAAACTTTAGAAACTTTTCTTTTTAGAGACTTTCATGCCCACATCCTGCTTTGCTGGTGCCACCTTACGTCCTGGGGTGTTTTAGGCTATAACATCAACAGTTTGAGACTAGGTTTTTTAAACAGAGTAAAATGATCATAATGAAGGCATGGAGCCCTAGGAATTTCTTCTTCTTTCCAAATGTGCTAGGTAATATTATGGAGTCCCAGCCTCCACATGGGGCCTGTCCTGCTGGCTCACCCGTTCCATCTCCCAGCATCAACAATTATTTTGTTGATTGCCATGCATGGTATGAGCCCTTCCTTCCCATCCCCTACCCCTACCCCTACCCTTCCTGGAGCTCCTCTGCTCTGAGCCAGAGGAAAAGACATGAACCGACTTGGCTTCCACCAGGCTGCTGTGCTGAGGTGACAGGAGTTGTCCCCAAGAGGGCCACTGAGGTTCCTGGGGTCTGGAGAGGGGGTTTCTTCAGTCTGAGGACAACAACATTCCCTGATGGATGAGTGAAGTCAGCATTGCATGATGAATATTAGCAGGCCAAGGCAGGAATGTAGACAGCTGTTTCTTTGGAGAAGCAGCAGATGGCCAGGAAGAAGTGCTGGCCTTCGCATGGAGGTCCCTTCTAGCTGCTTCATAGGAAGTTCTTTTCAATGTCGGGAAATAAATTTTAAAAAAATCAAACCAATAAACCCAAAAAATAAGAGCAAAAATTCTTTCTTCCTCTCTTTTTTGGGATTTTGGTGAGTGCCTATGGATTCCTCTGTCCCCTCTTGGTCCCCATAGCCCAGGAAAGATACTGATGTGTGGGGAATGGGCCCAGCCCAGGCCTTGGAGATGGTGAGGAGTTGGGGCCCACGGCACACAGGGGCAGGCTGAGGGAGCCGCCTGTGGTCATGAGGTTGGGGAGGAGCTGGAGGAGGTGGCCCAGAGAAAGTGTGGCTGCCCCTCCCTGTAAACAGTCAAGGTCAGGCTGGCTGGGGCTTTGACCACTCTGGTCTAGTGTCAGCCTCACCCCAGTGTTCAGGCAAGCCCTTAAATCATTCTCCAGTATTCCCAAGGAAATGGTAGGAGATGTGCTGGTGACCTTGAAGACCTCCTGTGGATACAGGCACAGCCCAGTGTGAGGCTGACACCCTTTCCCTGGATTGTCACAGGCTGGCGAGTGCTCACTGGATGTCGCTGGAACCGTGGTGCTCCGTGAGGCACAAACCCAGGGGCACCAGGCAGGTATCCCACTGCATCTACACCCACCACAGGCCTCTGGGACACCCTGCTTTAATGAAATAAATTGGATTGCCTGGCCTGCACCAGTTCCCAGCCATGCTGGGCCCCACGAGGTGGGGTGCTGGCCCGGGGCCACCCCCACAGAACTGCTCACATCTGGCCCTTGGTGCTGGGATGGGGTGTGGGGGGAGTGCCCATGGCAATGCCACCCACCACAGCTGGGGCAGCCCACAGGAAGGGCCTGTCCCACATCCAGAGTCACCACCCGGCCCCGTTTTGTGTCCCAGCCCAACCAACCCAGCTCTCAGAACCAGTCTGGAGCCCTGATTACGGGTCTGGCCTCACCACCCTTGTTCCAACGTGCCAGGTGCAATTGTTCCAAACCGACCAATAACCCACATCGCCGCAGGAAGGTGAGTTTGTGTTCATCAGGAGCTCCTCGTGATGGCCATCACTCTGCTGAGCTGCCACTCCAGGTGGGAGCTGCCCAATCCTCTTGGCACAGCGTTAGTGTGTGCTCTTGGAATACCTGTGCTGTACCAGACATTTTCTCCAAGGTTTGCAAAACCTCAGCCCAGGGGGTCCCCTTTTCAATGCCAGGTCTATTTCCAATTGTTTCAAGCACTAAGAGGGACTTGAAGCCCCTTTTTACATGAAAAACAAGGAGCTGAACTCCCTTTTTACCTGTGCCTTACAAGGACTCTAATCCCTTGCACCTTAGGAGTTGTTAGGGCTCCCTTAACACCTGTGACAGAGCTAAAGGCTTCGGATTTCCTTGCAGCACGGACAGGAGAGAATGATGCTGATGCAGGCTGGCTGGCTGGGGTCAGAGAGCCTCCGGTGCTCAGCCCTGAGGTGTCGATGGCCTTGGCAGCCCCTCCCCAGGGACCAGCAAGTGCTCTCTGAATGTAGCCAGCCACGCCTCGTGCAGCAGCTCACCAGCAGCCTTCCAAATTGGATTCCTCCTGTTTATATAACATTTCCTTCTCTCCCTTTGCCTCAGCTTTCCCCCCTCCGAAACAGAAACGTCATTTTAGAAAAGGACCGTCACATGTGTGTGTCCAGCTTTCTCAACTACTAACTGCTCACTTCTAATAGGGAGCACTCATCATTTGAAGTGGAGTTTATCTGAACAAAATTAGGATTCTCAGAGGAACTGCTATTAAGTAAATCAAAATCCTAGGTCAGAACATCAGCAAAGCTGGGAATTTGAGAAGTCACAGAAGCTCAAGTGGATGCCCACTGGAAGAAGTCAGGCTGCTTAAAAGCACATTCTCCTTTACTTGTGATGTTTCCCAGCTGGCAAATGAAATGGCTGTGCTTTTTGTTAAAGCTAAAAGAAACAGCACATGTGTTGATAAGACAAAATCTTGTGCTACAGCTAGATTTTAAAACCCACAAATGGGCTTAGTTCTCCCTGGATATTTGAGAATGGTTACAGATCATTTCGGGCATTCCATGGCATCAGGAAAAAACCAAAAAGTAAGATCACTGCTGGTCCCAAGAATACTCTAAAGAACTTTAGTTATCAAATATTATTTGTAAAACAAAGAAATATCTAAGAAGTTTATGACCTAACTCTTTGCCTTAGTGTCTATATGTTGGATTTTTAATTTTCCAGCTAAGAATAAAAAAATTATGTTTACCTTTGAGAACACAGAACAATCTAGTGCAATAACCTTCTATTTAAATTATATTTACTTGCACATCCTAATAAAAATACTGTTTCTAACCTCATGTATCACAAACACTGGAGAAGAGAACCCAGGCAAGAGTTAGAAAACCATCTATATTTCAATGGGTTTATACTGACCATGTTTTTCAAAGCAAATGAATGCAACACCAGATCAGACAGACTGAGCATCCCAAACACAGCTGGAAAGGTTGGTCTGGTCAAGTGATTTTTCTCAGCTTTGGAGCTTCACCAGTTTTTTGGGGGTCAGAGATTCCTAAAGAGCAAATAGACACCTCTCATTTTTCTCGGTGATCTTCCTGAGATGGCTCAGACACTGCTCAGAGACCACTCCTCCTCTCTGCTGTGATCAAACACCGGCCCAGGTGCAAGATTACCCAAAGTATATTGTTCCTGACAGAGGAAATTGTACAATTTGAATGGTACTGGAAACTCCTTATGTTACATAACTCCATATTCAGTGGAAGTAATTTATTGAGGTGTTTCTGACATTGGGTAGGGAAAGATGTTGTTTCAAACAAATTGAGTTCAATATTTCTGCACAGTGTTCTGTATCCACAAACACTGGAGCCTCTATGACGTACACCGGGTAAATTACGTGAGAATACAAAAATCAGTCGTTGCACATACTGGTAAATAAATACATTTACTCCAGAATACCAAAGAGTTTCTTGAAAAAATTTTAATTTGTAAAAGCACATTCTTGCAGGTTTATCTAAAACTCTCTAAAGGTCTGAACAAAAGGGAGATGCCTGACTACTCGAAACAGGCCAAGACAGTCTCGTGTGCAAACAAGCCTGACATGTTACAGCCATGGTGAAAAAACATGTCTGGTTAAATGTTAGTTCTCATGACTAGGTCATTTTTTGTCAATTTTGATATATTCCATTCTTTAAACCCCATATAATACAGAGGAAATACAGACCATAACATATCCAAATTCTACTGTATAACATCGGTTTATTTAAGAAAGGCAAAGAGATGAATCAGAAAATGTTCACTGTGGGAATAAAAAATAAAAATAAAAAAATCTAATTAATCTGCTTTTTCATTTTCTAGGGATAGAAACATTCATGTAGCACATTTTCTACTTCTTGAAATTTAAGTAAACAAGTCAGAAACAAAGGTTATTTTTCTTTACAAGCAGATATAGTCTCAACATATCCTAAAATGGGTATTTCTACAGCTGCTCCCAAACACTGGATCTTTCAGACTGTCATTAAGAAGATGAAGACAGTGTTGGGAAGTACAAAATCAGCTCAATGTCTGCTAGGAACTCTCAGATGAACCACCCCAAGACTATGTACTCTCTGAGATACTTCTAGAGGTGCAACAAATTACAAAACATCCTCCATAGTTATTTTTTGTTTTGTTTCCCTGCTCTTGAGGATAAGAAATTGTTCAAAAAGGAGAAACAAAAGCCCTGGTCTTGTGACCATGGGGTGGAGATTGGCTCACTGCGTGGATCAATCCCACTGAAAAGGCAGCTCAAAGGAAAAGCAGATGGCTCTCTGTGATAGGTACAGACACTTACATGGAAAGCATGAGAGAGAACAACTTTTTTCAATCTTTTCAACAGAAAAAAAAAAAAATCACTTGTTCAAAATTATTTTAAAAGAGGTTTCAAATAACAGACTCTTTCAGAGATATTTTGCAATAATTAACACCAAGGCAAATTAGTATCATGGTTTATGCTGTCACTGTGAACAGAGGGGAAAGAAGATATCTCCAGTGGAGTTTTTTTATGACTATCCATATTTGTGTGTGTGTGTGTGCACAAATGTTTGCACATCTAAACCTGGAAAATGTTGGGAAAGTCATAAATTAAACCCACTCCACCCTTAATACTGAGAACCCTGCTGGGCATTTATGTATGTCCCCTCTATGCTTTGCATACAACTGTCAGAGGACCTGATTTTCCTGTCACTGAGCACAGGATTTTAATTTGAAATAAACTTAGTTTCAATCACCAGAAAAGATGTTTACACTTTTAAGACACTAAAAATTAATAAAGCTCCAATATTTGTGTTTTTCATATGTGTTTGTCAGTAAGCCACTCTAAGAGGTTTGTTTCTTGCAGATCTTGTTTCTTAGGGAAACTCCCTGTGGGATTTGCTAGTTCTTGTGCAGGTTCAGTAATCCCCTATTTCATCCCTTAAATCATGGGCAAGGTTTTGTTTTCCTAAATGCCCTGTGGAGTTGCAGTAATGACATCGCTGAATTTGGCAGCACATTTAATGGAAAAGGTGAACTTTTTTCACCAACAGATATTTTAGATTCCCCTTTGAGTGTCAACAAGTCTTCGTGGGATGTATGTAAGAGCAGACTTTGGCCTCCCTTCCAAATCCCATTTTCTGAAGTGTTCATGCCAGTAATGCCCAATTTTTGTGATCCAGCTAAGCCCACATTTAAACAAAGACAGACAAGAAGACATGAGGACTCTGGCAGGGACACACAAGTGTGGCATAATGGTGACACAGCAGAAGTTAGGAAGAAACATTGGTTACACCACAGGCTTGGGATTAGGCCTGACATGGAAATAAATGGGTGAAAAAGACACAATGAAGAAATCTGAACAGAAATCAAGCCGTTTTGACGAGAAACAAATGGTATGGGCAGAGTTCTTACCAATATAACACAACATAAGCAGTGACCATCAGTCTATCACTGCACACTGAACTCCATGGCTCCCTCTAAGCAGTGCCAAGCAGTGTCCCCATTCTCTGGCAGGAATTCACCCTCCTGCCATTCCCAGCACATCCCAATGCCCGGCCTGCATGCTCGGCTTCCTCCATATCTGCAAATGGAGCTTGTTTGCACTTTGGTTTGCTTCTCTGCAACGGCACTCATTGGATTCTGTGCTGCCTTTTTCTGGGCTTAGGGCTCAAAACAGTGCAAATATAACAAAAAGGTGTTATCTTCTTAAATGCAATGCGAACACAAGGAAAGTTCAAGTAACTTAATGAGCCACAGGTCCCAGGTTTTGCCTTCAGGAGGAGCTCTTTCTTCAGGATTGGGAGAGCTGTAACTTAACGGCTTCGGTTCAGCATTTTCTCTGCTAAGCTTCCACGCACGTCTCTGCAGCCGTGTCCTCTGACTGGTGACAGACACACAAGGTAGGGGACAGCACACAGGGACAAACACGCACTGTGACAGAGCAGGGTGACAGTGAGCATGTGAGAGCTGCACTGCTCCGCGATAAACCCGCTGTGTGTGCTTTTCTGACATGGTGGCTGCTTGCATGAATGCTAAGAGGGGCTCTCATCCTCCAGATCCAGGCAGACAGAAATGAAGAAGAAAAAGAGAAAGGAAGATTATTTTCTGAGAAACAAGCATACCCTCTGATGGGGCCTGTAAAATAAACCCAGCTCTACTGGCATCCTTTACATCACACTCCTAGAGTCAAGCTCTGCTACACTAGTAAAGCATCCTGGCAGCCACAAAATCCCCAGTACAAAGCACACTGTTGTCAGGAAGCTTAAATTCATCATACAGGTGGCAATAAATCAGAGAGTGCTGAAAACTACTGCAGTAGGAAAAGAGGACTTGGGAAACATGGCCTCTACTGTGCAGGTGCTGAGCTCTGAGGTGCAGTTCAAGAAGCCAAGAAATGCAGTACAGTAAATCCTAAGTGCCACCCTGAGAGTGCATAGGGGTGAAACCCTTTACATGTCCACCAGGGTCTTGCTCAGAAACCTGTTCAGCACTTTAAAATTCCCCAACAACCTTGAACTGCCCAACCTGACGAATACCCAGGGGGAGGATTATGCAACCAGAATTGGAGGCCACCCTACTTCAAAATGAGAACATATACACAGGGATTTAACACACTTTAATTCACAGATATTGAATTTATAGAGCTTTCACTGACTTAGTGTTCTGGAGTGTCCCCATATAGAAAAACCTGCACATGTTTGAAAGAAGAGAAGGTGGGAAAAAAAACCCAGGCAACTTAAAGCAAAACAAGGAATTGCAGTAACACAGATTACCAAGAAGCTGAGAAGCATCTACCATCTGCAAGAAAGTATCTGAAGTGATACCAAACAGGAATTCAACCTCATGGACTTGAGCAGTGCAGTCCAAAAGACAGAATAATTGGTGCTTTTGAAAACAGGGGTTTGGGGTGTTTTAGGAAAGAAAAGAAAACCAACAAGCATCACTTGTCATAGTGTCACCGAACTCAGTAACTCTGGAGAATTCCTCAGTTAAAGAGTTATAATCCACAATCAGCTTTTTGAGATGACACTGTTACAAATCTTGTAAGAGTACACATCACTGCTGCAGCCCTACTTTAAACCGAAGTTAGAATTAACAGTACACAGAATTTCTATCTTTTCAGCCTACATAATAAAACACTGAATGCCCAATTAAATGCAATTATGAATGAAATAGAGCCTCATTGGTTTTTTTAATGTAGGAAAACTCAGTGAGCTTGATTTAAATATTTTGTTGAACAACTTTTCAGTTCCTGACACTTGCTCAGCATTCTTGTGTTTGTTTGGGGTCATTCTCATAAATTAATTTGCATGAAACTCGATTTCAGTGCAACTTAATTGCCTGATGAGAAATCTGTAGTTGCATGGTTTGGTTTTCCAGTATTCTAACGTGAAACAGTTTAGTCTTCAGGATGGAGTTCAAAATGGAGACCCTCTGTCTCCTCTTGCTCACCCATGGCAACAGCTGGAACACTAAGGAATAATAACATTCCTGGTTGGCAAAGAAAGCCTTCTGTCAATCCAGGCATACAGCACTAAGTGTCAGTGATTTTGTCTAAAAACCCCATTTTTTTCTTGGATGAAAAGTTTGTATTTTTAGCATCAAATAACAAATCTCCACATGTAAGGCAGCAGGAAATGAGGCAGAGACTTTACTAGAAAACACTGCTCTACTTGAGTTTAGCACTGGAAGTACTGCCCTTCAGAAAGAAATGTGGTGGTGCACAAGCCAGCAGCATCATAAGGCAAAACCCAAGGAAAGCATATTATTATATAATATGCTGAGATAGATAGATATATATAAAATATAATAGCTATGTTATGTTTTTCCAGCAGGACTATCAAGCTCTGCTCATACGACAACTCAGGAAATGGCTGGAAAAAGCAGCTGCCTCTCAACTAAGCCAACTTGGTACACCTCTAACTACTTCAAAGACTATTTTGTTTGAGCTTAAACCACATCTTTGAAAACGTTTTTAAAATAGCTAAAAAATGCTGTAATGTTTAAAGACACATCAGAATCAACACAGTTCTAATTCTAGAAGGACAGGAGATTCTCCCTAGGGAAGAGAAGAGGATGGTAATAATTGGGTTATCTCCTGCTAGCCTAGACTGGATGAAGGCCTCCTGCTACAAGGTGCCGGGGCTCATAAACTTGTTTGAACACTGAATTTCAAAGGCTGGATGTGATGATCTCGGAGGTCTTTTCCAGCCTAACTGATTCCATGAGCAGTGCCCAAAGCCCACCCAACACACTCTGGGTTTTGTGTACTGGTGAGATTTTCTGCACTGGCAAAATAAGCGATCTCAGGATGTAATTTTCCAGCACATCAAAACTAAATGTTAAGATTACACTTACCTAGATAGTAGGCCTTAAAAAAAAATTTAAAATTCAAAGGGAGTGCAAATATTCCTGCGGTTATTTGGTAAGTCAACATAGGAAAGGTACATGATTTCTTACGTGGTGTTCAAGAGTGCCTAAGAGAATTAGGAAGTGCACTCTTGCCAGGACTTTGGAATTCTCATCACTTGGTGTGTCCTCACCACACTGACAGATTGCTGCAGTCACAGTCTGGCAGTCTGCATGGAGCTGCAGGATCAGAAGGTTACTAAAGCTTAGTAAATCTCCTAAAGGCGAGCTCAAGCTTCAAACCAAGCTTAAGGAAAGAAAATTTTGAACAAATAATCTCCTTGCAATTTAATCCAAACTATAAGCATTAAATTTAGCTAGATTTTAATGTTAAAATTTATTAAAATGTTCAGAAATGACATTCTGTTACTTTTAGAGAGTTCACTTCATAAACTACTGACACTTCTAATGGCACTGTGCCAATTGCGACAGCCTCAGTGAGGAGCCACAGATACAGGGTGAAATGTGAGAGACACTGTAAACATCCCAGCTCAGTATAAAGGTAGTCAGAAATCATGAGGCTCATTGTTTTTAAATCAGATGTGCATGACAGAGTCAAAGTGGGCAGTAACAAGTTTTGAACAACTGAGTCACATCCAAGGGAAAGAAAAAAAAACAACCAAAAATACAAAAAGGTAATTTGCAGCACAATTGCCAAGTGTCTCAGTTGGCTACATAAAAGCATAAATAGGTGATTGCATTAACTGAACCTCTGCAATGTGTTCAGGAATAATAGTTTTAGAACAACTGATGCTGCAAAGTAAAACACAACCAACAACACATCACTGTCAGAAGGAAAAGTGTGTCAGGTGGTTTGTCCTTGCTGGTTTTTCTGCACTTTTAGTAACCAAAAATAACACAAGGTAAAAAAATTGAAGCCTCGGTGGAATAATTGACAAGATTTCCATAGAATTCAACAGCATCAAGATTTTATCCTAAGGGATTGGTTAATTACCTGGTTTCTACACAGGTGGCAGAAAACTTCGTATTTTGGTTGGTTCAGGGAGCATTAAATTGGGATCTGAGCATGGCAACACCACCTGTCACCCACCAGCCTCAAAGCACTCCTGGCAATCCTCTCGGCAGAACAGAGATGGACACAGCCAGGCCAAAAACCAGGAGTTCCATTCAACTTGTTGCAACAGAGGCACAAAGAAGTTCCAAGATTTGCACAAAGTCAGACACTCAGCTGGGATTAAAGCCCAAGAGACCTGATCGCAAGGCCTGTGTTGAATCGGCCTCGAAGACTGTGTTGATTTTAACACAGATTTTGTCTCTTCAGGACTTTTTTTGCCTGTACCCAAGCACAGAATAGATCATGAGTATTCAAGGTACTTGTGAGGTTCTGACTCTCGAGCAGGACTTTGTTACACTTCATGTGCTTAACAAGCTTTTGTCGGGGTAATTTTCAAACTGCCATTGCAGACTTAAATAAAACCACGATAAGCTTCCAGTGTTATTGTATAATCCAATTATGATGTGACTAGGAAAGGTTTTTTCTCAAAAATGTAAGCATAATTTTTCTGAACAGTGTCCTCTTCCTAGAGCCATTTAGCAGAATACTGGTTCCATTAAAGAGTTTCAGGAAAGCCAGTTAATTCAAGTCTTCTCAGTGAAGGTGTGGACAGACCCTTACTGAAAAAGGGGAATTGAAAATGTATAGGCACCTAAATAAAATACAACATACAAAATAAGTTTTAATGCATTTTCATCCAATACACAGGCGTTTGTGAGTATCAGCTACTGAGCTACAGTTCATAGCAAAACACCAAAGCATTGCGATAGTTGTGCAAATTCTTTTCTTAGTTCCTTGGCGAGCAACAAAAGGAAATGAAAAATACCTACACAATTAATTTCAAGCACTTACAGAGCAGAACCCTGGAAGGTACTTTTCGTACATGAGGAACAACAGGGACCTGATTTCATTAAGTAGCACGTACAAGAGAAGCCTGCACCTACAGTTAGATTAACTCTACTGCAAGATTTATATATATAAAACTACTTTATTCTAGTAATCAAAATGAGGCCTTTTGGGAAATCTGAATCATCAGCCCATAATTCTAATAAAGGTGTCTGCTGTGCTGTCCTTAATTGCCAAGCAAAGATATCTGATTGGTGAGCACAGGCTTCTGTAAAACCAGGAAAAATCTCACAAATGATGTTTTAGGAGAGCAATGAGATAGTATGGGCCAAACAGTTAGACTGCCACAGGATCAAACCCAAAATCTTCCCTCTGACACCTGCAATACATTAGGAGAAACCTTCTCTGTCCAGAACACCAGACAACCCACTCTCTTGTCCAATACAATAAACAAAGACAAAATATTCTGATACTGGTCTAGACTCATCATCCCTTCAGGGCAAAAACTCTTGTTTCCCCATCCTTGTTTTATCCTTATGTGAAATCACAAATTAATTGATAATAAAATTTGTAAAAAGCTATGATACAAGAACTAGGAATGATTTTCCACAGTAAGGACTGGATTGATTTTCTGATTTTTTAATGGGCATCACCCAAGTAGAGGTAAGATTTTTACAGCAGAAAAGTAGGTCTAACGCCCAATACTTTTAGAGACCTCAGTGGTGTCTCTGCTTGTTTAAAGCCCCTCTTTTGTTCACCACAAGGGAGCAAAACCTCAGAAAGTTTGAATTGATGGCATTGGTTCACCATGACCGATAAAACTCTATGGTGTCATCTGACTCCACAATGATATTTTTCAATTGTGCAGCCACCAGATTTTATTACAGAGCCCTTTCCACTCCAACTCCTCCAGTGCTAGGACCTCATGAGGACACCCAGCTGGGAACTCCAGCACTATTGTAAGGCAACTTGAATAGCAGGAGATTTGCCCAGCAATTATTACAAAACCATTCTCACTGATTTCTTAACAGTAGAATTTATAACAAGAGCCTATGACATTACTATTCTATGTGCCATATATTATCCTACCAAAGGAGCAGAGTGATGCCTAGCTTCTAAAAAATTAAACTATTTTAGGCCACCAACACACTTCAGCTCACAAAATCACTTTCAACCTTTTGGAAAAAAAAAAAAAGGAAAAATAAGGCAGCACTACAAAGGGAATCTAACAGCCTGCCTCCAGGCTTGTGGACAGCTCTGCTCATTGATTTGCAACCAATGGCTTGGAAACTGAATGTTTACTGAGAAAAATTCTGATTATATTTTAGGCAAGCTTTTTTATCTGCTACCTTTTAATGTGTTAATTTACTCTACTGAAAAGCCAAAGGGCCAAATCCACCCCTCTGATAAGGCTTCTATTGTAGGAGCATCACTGAATGTGCACCAAAGGCATTATTCATCTGTGGAGAGATCACTGAGCAATATTGTCAAACACTTTTGAGTTGCACATCCTTGAAGAGCAGATAAAGGAATTGCGAAGAGAATGAGAAGGAACAGAAGATCAGAGATGAAGAAAATTAGATAAAGGGCCAGGAAGAAACTGTTTGATGTAAACAGAGTGACAAGTTAGATTAAGAACTCTCATTAAAGCATGCAGTATTTGCCCATAAGCAATTCAGGCACGGAATTTGTTTACAGCTCTGCCAAAATCAACAGCAGATGCACAAAATCATCAATACTGGGATTTTAAATAACATTAAATCTACTGTATCCAAACACTCACTAAGACTGTGTGAAGGAAATACACAGCTCGGGGCCATTCTCTTCTTCGTCACACTGCGTAAACAAGGTCATGCCCTGTTGCACACTGAATGCAGGCCCAGCAGAAGTTACTAACAAGAGTGCACCACTAACTACTCCTTGGTTACTTTAGTATGCTGAAAATACCTCTGAAAATACCTACTGGTACCAAGAAGAAGAAAATGTGGGGAAGAAAATGTAACTTTGTGAGGAAAATGTAGTTTCATTTAGGTTGTATGCTGAGACAGAACCTGGTTTGACTTTACCAAGTTAGGAGAATAAAATTTAGATATGTGATGGAAAACTTGTGGTATCACTTTGTATGTGACCTTCACCAGAAAATATCCAGCAAAAATTATCCTTCAGAAATTACATAGATTCAAAATTAATCTTTGAAACTGCTTCCACAGCAGAAGGTGAAAGCCAAGTGAATCAAACCCAGTACCTTGCTCAACAATAGTGAGGAATTAGGGTTTTGGCAAAGGCCATTAGAAACAAATCCTATTCTAACTGAACCAGATTTAATGAGAGTTCCTCGTTCCTTAGTCTCAGGTTAACATCCCCCTCTAGTGACCTCAATTTATTGTGGGGAGTTTTTCCCTCAGCAGCTCGTTGGCTGATGGCCCTGTACGATTCTGTTAAGATGATGGGAATTTGAGTCACCACTTTCCTCCTGGCATGGTTACAGGTTAAAAAAAATACCTGGCTGGGAAGAACATGCAGTGAGAGTGAAGTTACACAATGTGCTGGCAGCAAAACTGTCCCAAGAAGCTGAACTCTCAGCCTTTCCCCAGCCCCTCATTCTCACCCTTGTGCAGGAGTTCACTGCACACAAGTTTCCTTTCATGCCAATTCTCTGGGGGGTCATGATGTGAGTCAGACCATTGTTATGATCTGGGTTAAAAATAACCCTTCCCAAACCAACTCCACCACCAAAGCCAGCAGATTGTGTGTTTGCACCACGAGACAGCTCCTTTGACACAGTGTTGTGCACGGACAGAGGCAGAAAACTGTGTCAGGTGCCACTTTCTCAGGCTCTAAAGTAAGCGTGTGACTGGCAAGGCACAGAATTCAAGCCATGCAGATTCAACCATTCCCATGCTGCAGAGTTCTTGAAATCCACATCACACCTACCACTACCAGCAATGGGAATCCTTGGCAGGTTTTGCAGTAGTCCAACCAAAAAATTCTGGTAGTCACTGGAGCTGGTTTTTAAAGGCTGATGTGAGGTAAGCAAAGGCCTAAGGGCCTTCTGTGTTAAATCCAAAGTGAGATGACAGATGGGGATGTGAAATTGTGGGAAACCACCAGCTACAGAGAAGAACAAAGCATCCATCTGCAAAGCCAAAGTATTGCCCTGCAGCTCATGACTCAGCATTTCAATCATTCATTGAAGGAACTGATACTCATTTCTCTCAAACAAAAGGTGTCTTTCCATTTTTCATCATTGCATGGAAAGGATTCTTGCAAAAAGATGTGGGGGGAAAAAAAAGACAGAGCTTTCTGTTAATTAAAGATATTTGACGAGCTGAGTCTATCAAGAAAACACTGTTTAAAGCCAGCAGACTTTCTTCCCATAGATTGTTTAAAAGATTAGAAAAAATGCTGGCAATTATTTATTTTCATCTCCTATCTGAAATGTCTTTGTCCGTATACTGGGAAGGACAGCTGAAGGCAAAGGTGAAGAGAGCATATTTCTTTTGTTAGCTGAAATTATATAGTCCAAATGGCACAACCTTAAGGAGAGCTTTATGGCCTGTCCTCTACAGTCAAAAAGGGCCTGTCAACTGTGAGACAATCAGACTTGATCTCATTTTTGCATTGCATAATCTCTGGTTGTGCAGTGCAGGAGTTTCTAAGGAATAAAAAAGGAGGGCCTGAATACACACAGTATAAAACACAGCTACTACTTCACTCACATTTCAACACCCTTCTGGTGAACATATAAATTCTATTACTCTGTGTGCCATTTTGGACAACATTGCACACAACAATGTCAGCAAGACCATTATTTTTAAAGGTGTTTTACAATGTGCTTTCGAGTTGCAGCTCCTGGCTTTTGAGATGTTCAGGAGAGAAGATAATAACTGCTTGTTCTTTGCTTGTGTTTTGTTTTGAAATGGTATTTGTTTATATATTCCAGATAAATCAGAAAAAAGGAAACACAAAATCTGCTCTATTTTAAGCTATTCTGTGTCCTGCCAGTGTCTCATTTGTATGCAGCATACACTAGATTTGCCTAGAAGGATTTAGCTCAGTAGCTGGCACGTTTACATCAGAGAACAACATACACAGTTTCAATCGATTTCAAGCATTCTTACAATGGGAAATAAATATGAAAAGTGGTTGTTGCTCAAAGTTCAAAAAATGCAATCGACAAATTGTAAAAGCTCAAAAGGCCAGACAAATTTAATAAAATATTTCCATTTACCTTCCTCAGCTTTACACCGCCTGTTCAAAATAATAAGATTCTCTGCAGAACGCCTTTATCCAACTGTTTATATCACTTCATACAAAATATGTGTTTGAATTACCACAGCAATACAAGGATATAAATTCCCAGCCCACGAAATGCCAAATTCAACATAAGCTATGCTTTCTTGGCATCTAGATGTTTTCCTTTTTCCTTTCTGTACTGCAAATACATTTCCATTTGAAACAAATTAAAAAGCATGTAGATGTTAAAACATAATGACAGCTTAGAATTCAAGTGACTTGTGCAACATTATTTTGTGCTTTCTACTTCTCCATTTCCTCCTACTGCAATTAAAATTCATCATGCCCTACTACATGTACAATAGCAATGCATCAAGTTCAGTCCAGTAGAGGTTTTCAACCTTCAGACTCGGCTTTATACTACATGAGATCCTTGCACAATCAAAAAAACAAAAAAAAAAGTGCATTTTTATTCCTCATCTTTCTCTTACGTTGGATGATGTGAAGCTCTGATTAGTTGATGCAGGAATGCAACCTTGAGGTACGATTGCAGCCTCGGAATGATTCTTAAATGTAGAAAGAAACTTTTGGAGTGCTCACGCCCTTTCTGGATTTTAAAAAAAGACACCACTGTCATGGTGCTACTGGAGCCACGGTACAGTACATCATGGCACACATCCATAACATAACCAGGGACATGAGAGACAACTCCTATTTACAAAAACTTGATGTCACTTCCAGAAAAATATGACAGAAAAAAAAAAAGGAAAATATAATTTCCTGAATGTCCTGAATGTTTAGAAGATTCCTTTTACTTTCTCTTCAGCAACAGAGTGGTCCTCCACAACTGCATTTTTCCCTGACCTTTTTAGTATGGACCATAAGCGACACCAGCAGGAATTGGGGATCATATGGCAAACTGCTTCCTCCGAGAGGATGCTCACCCACGCCCCTTTACTCACAAGCCAGCTTGCTGTCAAAACTGGAAAGGGCAATGGCAAAGGCTTGTAGTGCACACATTGGGTAGTTGTAGTCCATGGTGAACACGTCCTCAGCCACACGGCCAAACTGCATCACGATATAGTCAGCTGCAAGAGAGGTCAGAAAAGGCAAAAAGCATTACTGCTGTTTGCAGCCCTCACTAAATAAGTACGCATCCAACACTCCCCTCTGTCCCAGATCAACGAAACACCAACCAAACATGCTCACTCATCAAACCTCACAGCACTTATTCATGCAAGTGGGTGTGCTGATAGCAGAGCGAGAAGCAAGGATAGCTTGAGTGATAAAGGGTTGCGAGACTTGTTACTGTCAAAAAAAATGACGCATATAAAAAGTACTTTTTGCAAGCACAGAGAGAAGATGGCTTCTGTACAGAATGTTGGAGCCTCTTATACAGATCTCAATTAAACCTGCTCAGGTGACAACTGTCAGGGCAGAATCCCTCCCATGCTGTGCACGCAGTGCTGTTCCTACACCTTACAGACAGAGAGCTCCACTTACGATCATTATCATGGATAATTTGGAAGTTCTTCACCGAGGCCTGTGTGACTCGACCATGGAAATTCAGAACATAGGACTGGGTGTCATCATTCCAGACTGGTGTTTTGTTGTGCAGCTCAATGACACTCTCTGTATTTTTGTTCTGCCACCTTGCAAGAAGCGTCTCGTGTTCCTGCACACACCACAGATACACACTTCAGTTTAACATGGTCATGTGACAAAAAATACATTAACAGGGAAGAAAAAATTCATCAATCCTGGCCCAAAGACTAAACTCTCACCTTCAACCCTCAAAACAGCTTCAATGAATGAAACTGAGAACTCTGAGGATCTAAATGCAAATATGCATTTGAGTCCTTTCCACAGTTTGAGAAAGGTTAGCTGTATCTTTTGTTATCAAAATACTTTATTTGTAGTGCTTTTGTGAGTCACAGTAGTAGTCACACATCCCATTGTTCTGTAATTGTTCAAATACCATTTTATCAACCTCTAGACCTTCAGAAATGCAAATAAAAACCCCCAACTCCACCTGAAAAAGAATTCAAGTAATTTTTAATGTTGGCTGCTGGTACAACTTACATTTCGTGGTCTGATGGAAACTCTTTCATGATCCATATTCATTCCCGGTATGATCACACTCATTTTACGAGGTCCTTTAAACCCCAGGACATTTGTTTCCTAAAAATGTTTAGAAAACATTTCATCATGTTCTTTATTTTTAAAGTTAATTTCTTCAACAGAGAGACACAGTAGCAGCTCAGGGAAGTTATTTGTTAGTCAACTCAAAAAACATCTTGAAACTCCCACCTTCACTGGCACTGCCAAACATTCTAGCTTTGTCTTAGAAGCTCCGACAACAGGAAAAATGGAAATAGAGAGGTTTCCAAAAACACTCCTAGCACTGGCTGCCAGCAACTTTAATATAATTTTTTTTAAAAAATCCCTTTGTTAAAAAAGGATATGAATTAACCAGATTGCTTGGCTACTGCTAGATCCCAAAATAAAGTAGTTGCAATTTAAAAATCATAAAATGCAGTCACACATTTTGATAGGAGACAAAATTAAATATATGGGACCAGCTCCATTTATTCCAGAGCCAGCAGAAAAGCAAACAAAATGCTAGTCAGAGCATCTGTTAGCAGTGCTGTGGTTTTCAAAGTTTTCAGGTACATTACGCTTAGAGATGACCACGGTGAAAAAACAAAACACATTAGCACGAGGGCAAATTTTCTAGCTATGAAGACAGGGAAGGTAAAGAAATCACAT
This sequence comes from Aleadryas rufinucha, assembly GCA_013397815.1. Classification (NCBI taxonomy): domain Eukaryota; kingdom Metazoa; phylum Chordata; class Aves; order Passeriformes; genus Aleadryas; species Aleadryas rufinucha. The sequence goes on from VZTH01002163.1 coordinate 36,760, forward strand.
GGGCAGCAAAAATAAATCCATGCAAAATACAAGTTCTTCCATTAAACATGGTTTCATGCTTTCCTGACCAGCTTTTCACAAAAGCACTCCAGCATTGCACTGTCCTCTCAAAACACAACCATTAAAATCTAAACCAGCTAAAGCCTTATTTTCATCTGACACCTTTTTTCTCCCACAGAAGCAACCAGGGCCAAATATTTCAGTAAATTATCATCTGCTTTTGAACCAGAAAAGGCAAAGAGCAATATTTTCCAGTAAAACCTGATTTTAGCATTAACTCCAGTAAATGAAACAGTGACACCTCAAAGTCCATCTCCTCATGTTTTGTGATAGCTTTTTTTCAGTCACATGTATTTTTTTCCCATTTACTATTTGGAAATGAAGGGCTTTGGAGATGCACTAAGGAATCTCAGGAAGAACATTTCCCATTGTTCCCAGCAACATACCACAAGATGCCAAGAACCCCTGGCTCCAGCTGGTGTGGCTTTACCACTGGGATGGTTAGAAGCGATAAATTCAGTTGTCTCTGCTTTTATATTTTTAATTAAAGTGTCCTGATTTTATGGAACACTAAACTTATTAAAATATCTCTACTTTTGCAAGCAAAAATCCACGCATCTCAACTCACTGGAAACATCTGAAAATACCCACCTAAAATACCCGCAGTTTTGCCACCATCAGACCTTCGAAATAACTTTTACTGTTCCAGAAAACCGTCTGGAGGTTTTCCACAACTCATTAAAGATTTGCATGCATGCAAGAGAAATTCTACTGGAGTATTTTACTGCATGCTCCTGAAGCAAATCCAGGCATATTCATATATCTTCCTAACTCTGCACATTAATGGGAAGATTCTGCCTCTTTTCTGAATCATTTATGTCCCATCCTTTGGCAGAGTAAAACATGTTATCAGTTCAGTTGGTTCTGCATCATGGCAAGATGAAAACTGATATGACTGCCAGCAGATTTTGTAAGTAGGAGAGACTCAGCACAGCAAAGGACAAGTTCTAAGAAAAGATGCATGCTTATGCTTATTTTCCACTAAGTACTGACAATTTCGGGCTTCTCTGCTATGCCTTACAAGCTTTTCTTCTCCTCAAGCTGCAGTTATGCTATACATAATTAATTTAGATGCCGACTGGTTGAAGACATTGTTGAAGGAAAAATTAAATAATAGTGCTGAATCACTTCCCTCCCAACAAGCAGAGGGAAAAATGGGACTATATTTTTTGGGTTTACTCAGAAACACCGTAATTGGTACTTCTGGCACATGATAAGAGAATGGTTACTAGTTGCACATTACCACCATCACCAATTATCACACACTGTGCTGGCAAATGCTACCCTCGTGCTAAACTCACAGTACCAAACTGAAATTACATCAACATGCAATATGTGAAGAAAATTATTAAAATTACCTCACCTCCTGCCTCACTCCCTGCTTCTCTTTTATTTCCCTCCTCCACTGTTTTGTGTGTGGAAATTCAAGACTACAAAGGGCTTTATTAGGGGAACATAAACCAAATTCTGATTTCACACCATTTTAACACCACTGACGTCTTGGTTTACACAGCAGCACAAGTGTTCCTCACTGGCAGAGCCCTATTGACTCAACCAGGACACCAGTGATTTATACTAGCTCAAGACTTAGCCCAGTACTGCTCAGAAGCTGCAGTCTTTGCCTTAGCCCATCCAGTCAGCCTCACAGTAAACTGGGCTGCAAGAACACAGAGCCTCTCCCCAGGGCTGCCTTTAAAATCTTACACACTTCCAAACACTTATGTAAGCATGTTGCTTTAGTGGCAATAGCTGCCACGATGAAAGCAGCAAGGTGAATATCCCAGCAGCTCCCAGGAGATTCAAGATTTTATTACCCCAGTTTTCCTGCAGCCACTTCCCTTCCTGGGCTTGTTTCACACAGCTGTGCCTTGTCCTTAACATTTTCTGTAGAAACCACCATTCCAAGGAAGGCCCAAATCACAGAACCTGCAACACTGGAGGAGCACAATGCAAGTGACTGAGGCCTGAGTAGGAACATGGAGCCTCCTTACTTTACTGAAACCTGATTCACACCTCAGAGCATCAGCTGAGCTCCCTGCCTGGAACCTGATGCAAACTGAACTGGGAGATATATGGATATAAAGGAATCCAGCACAGAAAATCCTGGTACCACTGGCACAGTTACACCTCACTGCTCCTGAATAAATTTTGCCAACGATTCTGCAATCAGCCATTAGGTGCTGCTGCAGGTTTATTAATATGCTGGGCTGCCAACACAAGGGGAGTAAAAGTGGTCAACGGCACCTGAAAAAGTTCTGTCCTTGCCTAACTCTGTTCCTGTTGCTTGAAACATGTCTTAAGGTGAGCTCCACAAAAAGAGTCCTCACCACATTTATCCCACAGTCAGCCACAGATGCATCACCAGTTTCTGCCTATTTAAATTAGACCTGCTGAGATGATTAAGCAGGTCATGCTCAGTAAGTTGGGTACGGCTTGATCTCCACATAGGTACTTCCTTGGATGAGCAGAGGGACAGTGAGAGGCATAGTGGTGCTTTCAAAGCATTGTTTTTATAGCTTTTGCTGCAGGGGAAATCTCAAGGCAGGAATTAAAAGACTGCCTTAGGACAAAGGTGTTTCGGCTCTGCTCTTTCTGGCACTCTCTGCTCTGGTTCTGCTGCACCCAGGAACAATAATTCCACTTCAGCAAACCTGGCTAGTTTGAAATGAAATACAATTCCAATTTCCTTTTGTCCTCTGACCACAGCACACCTGCAAGCCTGCTGCCTTTCTCCATTAGTACCAAAATGTCAATGGAACAAGTAATTTTCTTAAACAAATGTACCAGTTTCAAACTGCTGATTACAAACAGACATGCAAAAGCAGCTTATCTCAGCCCCATTCTCCAAACAGTGGCCATGGTTTGGTTCTTTCCAACACTCATACTTCTAATTACCTCTGCTGACCACAATAGCTTTTTTTTTTTATATTGTTCACCATTCAAGTATCATTTGTTGTTGACTTAAACAATGCCTGAATTTCTCAATATATAACTTCGTAAAAATTGGCTTTTGTTATCTTTTTGCATTTCCAGTTTGCACCAGATTAGTTGCCTGGCTCCAGGGAATGCCATCCTATATAAACCAGTAAAACTGCCTTTACTAAACACGTGCATTCTGCTAGGTTTCTACTGAGACTTCAGTCAAACTGACATCAAATCCTGGAGTCTCTTTTTAAATCCTGCTAGCTGGATTTTTGGAAATTCTCAGAATTTCAAATCCGACAGAAAGGGAGGGATATGTATCTCTTCATCTGTCTCCAGCCACAAACCATGTGCCTGAGTAACAGCACACATAACACACACAATTTACACTTTATTCACATTAAAACTGCATCCTAAGCAGCGGGAAGAGAACATGTTGGCAGCTAATACTGCCCTCCTTCTGAACTCCCAGCACTTTGCATGGAAAGGATGGCTCCCTGCTTTCTTGTTCACGGAAATCTTCCAGATGCATTGCTCCCCACAGCTCAAAGCTGACCTTTCTGGGAACACATTCTGTGCATACTCAGAATGTGGTGGAACTCAAACTGACAGATTTCCAGGCATCCTTCATTAGAGCTGGGCAGGAACTCTTCAGAAAAGTCATTCTTAGATATTTTTATCAGAAGTTGTTAATTTGTGAAACCAGACAACTTTGTGTAGCAGTGTACCTAACAGTTCTGACTGGAAGAGTTTCTTGGGCCCAAACATTTCTGGACAGAAAGAACACTATCACCAAAACATTATTCATCCAGCAATCACGAAACAACAGCAACTGTGTTTCAAGTCTTGATTGTCTGCATTGCTCCTGACAAGTGCTACATACTGTCCTGTAAGAGCCCAGTTTCTCTCATTCAATCGAATTTTGGATTTTGCTTGGGGTTTGCTTGGTTTTTTCCCCGGTAAAAAGCAGTTTTAGAGTTTTTATCCCAGTCTCTCAGCTGCTGCAGACCTAGCTGTCCAGCTACCTATTGTTTGGATCAGAGAGACCTCCTCCCAAATGCCATAACAATCAATCATATTTTAGTGCAGTAATGCCATGTGCACAACTCTTCCCAGTTCAGGAGGCTCCCTCAGGTGGTGCCTGCAAGCTGTGATCCTTCCCCTTCCAGAGGGTTATGTAAGAGCTCCAACACCTTCTTCTCACCAAAGGTGAGAACAGGGCAACCCTGTTCAGTGCACAACGTTTTTCACCTCTCCTTTCCACTGAGTCTCCTGGTTTCTCTAGTGGAGATCAGCTGCCTGGTTACATCAACATCTGAATGCTGATTTACATAATCAGAAGTGAGAAGGAAATTCAGTGTGCTGTTTCAGACACTGAGCTGCCCTTCCTGCACGCTGTGCCTGTGAGCAGTACTTACGTAACAAATAGCAGCTAGCTCCTGACGCAGGGTACTCGCCTCCAGGCTGGATGTTGTTTTCATTGGATTTACTCCATTGTCATAAACTGTAAACTTAGTTCCCATAAGATTTGATCTACCAAAAAAATGGAAAATCCAATCACCATTTGTCAGTAATGCTGCCCGAGACATCTATCCTTTACTGCACTGTGGCCCCAAAGGAAAGGCAAATACTGAGTACAGAGAGTTGTTATTTCTAATCCCAGCTACATGGCAATTCCTGGATTCAAGGCCAAAATGACAAAAATGTAAAGGTACAGTAGAGAAGTGTATATTAAAGGTCCCTTATCATTTTGCTGGAGACTTCTGATAACATCTTGCAAACTAGGAAATTCAAGAAAGCTGTAAGGAAACACTTGCGTGGGGTTATTTTGGTTGTCTGCTTGGTTTTTAAAATACCCTTACTCTCTACAAAACCATCTGCTCTCTTACCTGACTACTTAACTCTGTTAGAATGTAGGGAGTGACTTTCATAAAGTCACAACTGAGATCAATCTTTCCTATTGCAATGGAAAGGAGTGCAAAATACAACACAGGCACAGGTGATCTGAGCAGACACCCAGAGACTCCACGGAGGGATCAACAGCAGACTGGCTGTACAATGTGGGGACAGACAGAAAAGGAACACATGGTTCTGAAGTAATTCCACTACCTGTAAATAACTAATGTGGATCTTAAGAAACAGGCGAAACCAAAGGGATTTTCAGACTGTGTAACAGTGCATTCCAAAGTATTTATATCAATAGAGGCTAGACACAATGTACTCATGCACTTCTGAAAATCCCATTAAGATAAGTTGTGCCGGTACACCCTTGAGAATCTGGCCTTTGAGCACTTAAGAACTTCAGTCCTGCTGACTTTTAATAAAATGTGGTCCTGTAAGTACTTGAGACATTTTGAAAACATGCCTTGGATACTGGTGATCTTTAAGACCATGATCACATGATGCAGTCAGGCCTCTAATTAAGAAGACATAGTGGCTTACAAGTTTCTTAATGTCAAACAAACTTTACATCATATAAAGAAAATTCTTGGACTTGTCACTGTTTACCTCAGTTTTCCAATAAAACTCTCTCCACCCCGAGACAGGTCAGTTGGGTCTATAGAGATGAGGTAATTAGAGGTTTTACTCTTCTTTCGTTTCCTTCCAGCCAACAGAAACACCTAAGCAATGCAAAAAACCATATTCTAGAATGCTAAAGGGGTTAGCACACAACACTTCCTGCTTTGATAAAAGGAAACCATAAGCAATTTTTCTGTCTTCAAGCATCACTAGCAAAGTAACAGAAGATCTCCTGGGATTTAGCAAAACCAGGAAAAAAAATCTGGTAAGGGAAAATGACTTCTCAACCACTCATTCCATTATTTATGGTTTAAATAGTTAAATCTGATCTATTTTGTTAAATGTTTCATTCTAAGTTGCTCTAGCTCTTCCAGCTGAAATGAAAGTAGATGCTTTTCAGGCCACAGAATGCAGAGAGCCCCAACTGCTGACAGTCACATAAAGGTGTCATGCATGGATTATTTAAGGCCAAAGATTAGACATACGAAGAAAGGCAGTGGAAGAAAGTGATACTGTTGTTTGGCTTTGGGAAGACTGTAGGGTAGATCTAGTGAAAGCAAAATGTATTTAAAATATAACATTACATTTTCTTTGTAAGACTCCTTCAGATCTTTATTAATTTTTTTTTAATATATATTCAGATGCAACTGGTATGCCATTCAAGTTATTTTATGACCTTTTTACCATGCTCCCTTTCCAAGTGGAGGTAATAAGTAGGGTACATCCCTCGGTCCATTCCCTTCTTGTCTCTTGTGATCCTGCACTTGACAGTGACCCCCTGTGGGGCAGGTCTAACAGCAAACTCCTCCAGGTCATCCACATCTATGAGAGGCTCATTTGTGGAAGGACTGGGGGCTGAGGCCGCTTCCTAAAACAACAAGCAAAATTCAGGTTTTTTTAACTTCGATTGGCAAGGTTATAAGCAAAAAGAAATGGCATTTGATAGAAGTTGCACTTTAAAACAATCAAACCAAGGGACATGCTGTCTTGCTGATGCTCCATGCACAGACCCACCTGGCAGAGCAGAACAGGGGGGCTGCACAGACAGAAGGCTGTACAGTGGTTACAGAGCAAACCCTGGCTCACACCTTCCCATCTCACCACACTCCTTTTGTCAGAAAGGCCATACTCAAGGACAGGGGTGGTCTTTGATGAAAGGAAGAAATGGGATAGGGAGCAATAGCTTAAACTGCAGAGAGATCTAACAAAGATGAGAAGTCAGTGCAGTATATAAAAGAGCAGGGCACCATCAACTGGTTTAGCAAGAGCTTGTGATTTAAAATATTTGAACCAGCCAAAGTCTTATTTTATGTTTGGATGGTAGCAGAGAGAACAGGGTGGGAAAATGCCCAGAAAAACTCAGTGGAAACAAAAGATCCTTCTGAGCACCTGCAAGAGGTAGAAAGGTAAATATTTACTGTTTACCTTTCTCTTCATTCAAGTTCAGACAATATTTGCCATTCTTTTCTCCAAGTCATTATGTTCATTGCTTGCTCTTGTGAAGCCTGAGAGCTATCACAGTAAATCACCTTGGAGATACTCCAGTGCATATTAAAAACAGAACAAGAAAGCCAGGCCTGTCCTGAGTGCACTCTGAAATCATGCAGTACGTAGCAGCTTGCATGCTCATTCTTCAGAACCCTCCCCTTACCTTATTGGATTTCTTGCTTGTGGCAGAACCAGGCCGGGTGTTACTGTTTAACTGTGAAGAACTGGAGCTGTCTTCATCCTCCTCATCTTCTTCCTCATCAAAATTCATGCTACTTGAAATGCCTGAGGAGAAAGCAGCACACTTTTATGAAATACTGGTAGATATTAGATAGTAAAACATCACTTATCAGACTGCTGCACCCTTAGGCTCACAGGTGAGTGAGGAGGTGTGTGAGAGTGGTTCATTGTGCAAGGCAGTGCATGAATACATGGGTGAGACAGCATCTGTCCTGAGAAGCCAAAACATTCAAGTAAAAGAGAAAGGAAACATCATGGTTTCCATTCCACAGAGAGGATCAAGTCACCCACTGATACAGGAGCAAATAACTAAATTCAGATATTCATCCAATCAAGTACTTCAAACACAACACAAAATCATGAAGCTGAAATTGGAGCTGAGAGGATGACGTAGCACAGCCACTTGGAAACCTTCACAATTAAAATACGAGCCCTTTTACAGCACACTTTTAGCTGCTCCTATGTGATCTGCTGAAGAGCACATCTTAGACCAAGAAGAAACATTCACATCAAGGAAATGTTCTCATGCATCTTTATTTCATGTAAAGAATAGTACCAGCCCAAGCCAACGGAACTGCCTTACAGCACTTGAAAATTTGACTCTACAGGAATTCAAAACCTCAGACATTTCAAAGGAAAACACAACTTTGAACATCAAAAAGGTCTTAGCAGCAACAAGCATCAATGGTGAGACATTTGCCAGGCCTAGTTTTTCAAAGAGTATCATGCAGATGAAGCCACCCCATATCCAAGAGTTCAAGCTCTCTAAGTTCCACATATTAGAGGCTATATTTTATCCTTTAAACAAAACCAAGAAACATCACTTGGTCCAGAATTCCCGTTATGGGTAAGTCCAAAGTAGAAGGATGAATGAAATGCAGATTTCCAGAGCCAAGCAGCACGGGCATAGTTAACTTTTTCCCTCTGTACTTACCAGGAACATGATCCAGGGCGACAAGACTGGATTGGGAGGTGGAAGAGGACCAGGATGTATTTGCATGGGAATCTGGGAAAGGAAAAAATCCAAGGGTTTGATTCTGCAAACCCTTAACTGAGTGAACGAGCGTAACCTGGCAAGAGGACTCCACACAGGGCTAAAGGCTTATGGGATGGGGCCACAATGCTGCTGCTTGGATTCACAATTTCTGCACTGCACAATCAAAGTCACCTTCTACCTGCTTATACCTGCTGTGATCTTCACTTTCAGAACCTTGAATAAAGTGAACAAGCCCAGGATCACAGAGCTGAAGCTTTGGGAAACATCATCCACACTGAGCAGTTGTGCCACCAACATTTCTGTGCATGATGTGCCCTACATGGTAGGGTTTGGGCCTACTTTTGAATTCTAACAAAATTAAAACCCTCAAAGCTGATTGACATAAGTGATACACACAGATTCTACACAATATTGAGTCAGTCACATTGAAAGAAGTATTCCGATTCATATTCAGATGGCCTAAATTCTACCTCAGTCCCTGTGCCTACTGCATCCTCATCATCAAAAGATGAAATCAGGCTCTCCAAACTGTTTTTCTGGGAGCTCCAGGGATATGCATAAAGATTTTACTGTAGTTTAGTCTTCTGGAATATGAACTTGGTCTGTAACAAACAGACACTAAACCAAACTGATTTTCAGAAATATAAACAGCAGATATAGACTCAGTAATGGCTTTCTTCAATTCAAATTTTGGAACAGATGAAGAAAAAGACAGCAAAAAAGGCATTAAAATACTTTTTTCAGTCATTGCTGCTTCCAATAACTTCAGTGCATATCCCTTTAGAATACCCAGATGCACACTGGATAGTGAAACACCACCAGAGAAGCCAGAATGAGGGTATAAAAGTAAACCAGGAGCATAAGCAACGCTTGCATTCCGTTCAGCTGCCCCATGAAAGGTCTCATTATCCACTTCTTCAGCTCCCCCAGTGCTGACATACACCACAGAGCACGACAGCAAAACCTTTCAGTAGGATCTGGTTATGCAAGGGAGGCCTGAGTTCACAGGTCAACAGATATTTTCAAAGCCTGTAGAATTCATTCATTATTAATCACACACTTATTAATCACAAGCATTATTTCTTAATAAGCACAACCATGTTCTAGGCTCTGTGCATGGGTAACAGACACAGTCCATCTCCTCAGCTGGCAGCTGCACTATAAAGCCATAATTCATATCCACAGACGGAACTGGTTTATTTCCACACCTGTGCTCACTATTTCACCACCAATCCTTTAGTGGTGAAAATTCTGTGCCAGCCTTAGAAAAGTCTGCGCTCATGGCCTGTGGGGAAAAATGCTTCAGGGAGCTCCTGTTTTGGTTTTGATTCCAGAAATGAAATCGATCTCTTCCCTAAATCTCAAAACTTCAGGTGGCAAAGAAGAACTAAGACCCAATTGCTCATTCCATGTCATTTACAGAGACATATTGGAAACTGATAAGTGTGAGGACTACAAGTTAGTTCTTCAGTGTTAAAGCTTACGGAAGTCTGACTCTGTCCTGGTGACTCATTTGCCAGGGAGGAACTCTACAGATTAACACTTTGGAAATCAAAAGGACGAATATTTCCTGCAGGAGGAAAATTATTCTAGGATGGCAATTTCCAACAGATGGAGAAATCAAATAAAGCATTTGGCATTTTCTTGCAAGTGGCATATTCTTTTCACACTCGGTAGCCTATAACCTCTTGTCTTGCAACAGAACTTGACTCATTGGGAAGCAGAGACACGTGCTGAGAGAAGTTTCTCTCCACCAGGTTAGTGCCAAAGAGCAGAACAGGCACGAACCAGGGCTATGCAAATCCTGTGGGATTCAGCTTTTCCCGGGAGACCAGTTAGCATTTCATAGAATCACAGAATATGCTGAGTTGGAAGGGACCCTTCAGGATCATGAAGTCCACCTCCCGGCCCTGCACAGGACACCCCAAGAGTCACACCCTGTGCCTGAGACCATTGTCCAAACACTTCTTGAGCTCTGTCAGGCTTGGTGCTGTGACCACTGCCCCAGGGAGCCTGTTCCAGTGCCAATCACCCTATGGGTGAAGAACCTTTTTCTAATATCCAACCCAAACCTCCCCGACTCAGTTTCAGGCCATTTCCTTCGGTCCTGTCACTGTCACCAGAGAGAAGAGATCAGTGCCTGCCCCTCCTCTTCCCCTCATGAGGATGTTGAAGACCACAATGAGGTCTACCCTCAGTCTCCCCTTCTCCAGGCTGAACAGACCAAGTGCCCTCAGCCACTCCTCATACAGCTTCCCCTACACCCTCTTCACCATCCTCGTGGCCTCCTTTGGACACTCTCTAATAGTTCAATGTCTTCTCTATATTGTGGCACCCAAAACTGCACACCATATTCAGGGTGAGGCTGCCCCAGTGCAGAGCACAGCAGGACAATCCCCTCCCTTGCCTGGCTGGTGATGCTGTGCCTGATGCCCCCCAGGACAGGGTTGGCCCTCCTGGCTGCCAGGGCACTGCTGGCTCATGTTCAACTTGCCATGGATTAGGGCCCTCAGGTCCCTTTCTGCAGCATTTTATCTCTATGTTCCCCTCCTTTTGCTCCCACTCCATGCAAGGAAAGGCCTGCTGGGAGACAGCAACTCTAAACACCTTTCAGGTGACATGCCAGTAAGGACATGTCACAAGCAGTGAAGTGGCAGTGGGAATTCACATGAAGAGCTTTATCTCTGCATAAGGTATCACGTGAATAGTGGGATACTCAAAATTTTCTAACAAGCCTCCTCTGCTGGTATGAAGCAATAAACCATACACACATAGTGAAAATAATTTATAGAGATGCTGGTGGCATAGTCTTAATACCTGTCTTTGTGTCTCACCCAGCATAGCTCTGCTGTTAACAAAAATGAATAAATCTCAGTATTCCCATTTAAATAAAAGTGTCCCCCTCACCTCAACTTGAAACAGACTAGCGGTTCTAGACTCTTAACAGTGTCTGTTCCGATCAGGAGTATACTCAGACCTGGTAAAAAAGGTCATATCATATATTTGAGAGTATACAGAAACAAAGAAAAGCAAAAAAATTTCACTCACTGCTTCTATTAAAAATAAACACAAATTTGGGGAGAATAAAAATATATGATAACCTGGCAAAAACCCATCAAAACTAGAAGTGTCCCCCAGAGTAAAAATCTGAGTGCTGTGACCTAATTTGCGAAGTCTGTGGGTATTTTTTAAGTCAATCAGCTTTAGTTTAGTAGTGTGCCTGATGATTAAATATTCTGAGCCATGGTCTAAGGCAACACAATCACCACACAGATCAGAACTTGTTAGTCATGCCCAACACCCCTGCAACTCAAATGCCCAGGAAATAGCGCACTTGGAGCAAATCTGCCCATTTCAGTTGGAGCTGCTCACATCTGCAGGGTAACGTCCCAGAAAAAATGAATCTTAGTGAGAACTGCTCTGCAGACAAGAGGCGGCATTTAGGTATGAATAGTCCATTCTACACGAGTCAAGTTTGCACTTACATTTTGCTCTTTATACACAAAGAGTTTATTCTTAAAGCATCAGAGCACTCTTGGCTTGAGCCATCTTTGCTTCAAAAGCTGTACACTGAAGAAGAACAACTCCAAAGCAAAGGTCTTCAGAAAACGCTTTGTGAGGGTTTGGGGATATTTTTTTCCTTCCTACGTTTAGTGTCTAAGGGGAGATAACGACAGTGCAGGAAGGAAGACACAGATGCATGAATGTGTACATACACAATCTACCTCCCAAAGCATGCATGCCTCTGGAAAAAAAAAATATTCCAGAACATTTGTAGACTGTGCGTGGGAAATGCTGAAGAATGCACAGTGGTGTACTTTTCACCTCTGCAACCACGAACACACCTTATGAAAACATGAACAATGTGTAACTGACTGCACCACTAAAATTAATATTCTAGTTTGAATGTTGCTATTTCATGCTGTTTTTTTAGCCATCAAGTAAGTGCTTTCCAGAGTTGTACATTATAAAAATGTGAACAGATGGACGTGAGCATTAGCATCTGCCTGGTACTGTAATAATGGCACTGCACTGCAGATGGGGAAGCCACATCCCTGAGAGCCCGCAGAGCTCTTGTTCCCTGGGACAAGAGAGAACTTCATTGTTTTATATTTTTTTAGGTTTGGGGTTTTGGGGTTTTTTAGGTAACAGAATAGAGCCCAACAGACTCTGAGGAGAAGACACACAGAACTAACAAACTCTGCTTAGGCTAGGGCTGAGAGTGAGAACAGGAAAAGGAGTCAATGTACATCAAGCAAGCAGTGAGAACATGAAGGAAGCTTTAGCTACTTACCTTTTTTCTGCATTGCTGTTCTAAGGTCTTGCTTGCTTTGCTGTTGTTGGCCACTAGCCACTTTCTCTCCATCATCTTCATCATGGCTAGACTGTCCAACAGTGAGAATCTGCACTTGACTTCCTATCTTCTGAACATCATCTTGAAAAGCAGCTGGGCCATCAATCCCTGTCAGACAGCAGCAAAAGCCTTAGTTGCCTTTGTGTCAAGAAGTTATTGAAAAGAGAATTGCTCACTCGCAAAAAAAGCAGCTTTTCTAGGAATCTGAGATTGGATGTTCACATTCAATAATATTTCTAGACATAAACAAGACTAAGCTAGTCTCCAAGGCAAACATTTTACTTCCCACATACTGCACTAGAGAATCTCCAGGAGAGGATCAGGATTTCACTGTCGCCCTCCCCAGCCCAAAGCACACCCATCCATGCACCAGAAACACTGAAAATTAACCAGAAAAGAGATACACTGGAGAAAACTGACAAAGAAAACAGATAAAATTTTCATAAGGGCACACAGGTGATCCAGAAACAGATGAACCTGAGTCCCAGGTTATGCCATATCCCCATATAAACACCATTGCTGTCATGAAATACTTTAGAGCTTCAAAAACCTGGAAAATTCACAAGTAGATCTGGCAGTTTATCCAACAGCATGTTAACAAGCCTAAATACACCTTCTGAGTTAGGAAACTGCCATACAGTTAACACATCAGAGCAAAACTATTAGGAAGATATTACATATTCCCTGGAACCTCCATCCTCTTGAGATGCTTAAATCCCAGCCAGGCACGGTCCTGAGCAACCTGCTGTGAGCAGGGATGTGAGACTAGACTGTGCCCAGAGGCACCTCCTGGCCTCAGCCATGCTGTGATCCTGTGGCTCCTGACCACAGCCAGAAAGAAACTATTTACCTCCTTAGGGCTGTAAATCACCTTTGAAAAGAGAAAAAGAAAATAAAGGGTGGGGGATGTTCTTACCACAAGCCAACTTCATTTTGTATCTTCAGGACAGCAAGGTAAAACATCAGATTGCAAATGTACTTCAGCCCTTAGTTAAGACACAGCTGGAATAAGTTACTAAAACAGCTCTATAAAAATGCACTTTTGCATCAATAAAAATGGTAATATTTTCATGTATAGATATAATAAATAGCATGAGCTGCAATACTGCTGCTGTTGCGAACTTTTTGTTAATAAGCAAGCAATATTGTGGAGAGTTAGCAAGCACTACAAAGAGCTAATTCAGTAAAGGAATATGGTGCTTCTCACACCAAACAGAGCTGAATAAACCCTGTGAGAAGGAGCTGCAGGGATTGGGGTTTTTTTTGGATTGTGATCTGTAGCAGAAGTCTCCAAGAACACCATTTCATCCTGCTTTGCCAGCACCTGTCAACTTGCATTAAAAGACAGCTGGATAATACATTTAGCATGCTTAACTGTACTTTGCAATATCTGCTGTCACTGCTGCTGCAAAACGAAGCACAAGTGGAGAAGAGAGTGGTCCACACCCCCAGGAACAGCACCGGCTGTGCAACCACCCAACGAGATGCAGTCTGACACAGCAGAGGTGTTAAACCCACAGAGTTCAAGACCACAAGGAGTTATCGATTCATCTGCATTACACAGACCCTGGCAATTTCTGCACCAAGCCTGCAAACTCTGATTTACTTGCAGCAAAGCTAACAACAACGACTAACAGCAAATAAATAATCTGTCCATCCAACCTTGAAGGACTAGATAAAGTCCATGGAAATGTCTCTGTGACCTTGCTAGGATGACAATTTCAGAAGCAGCTCTGCATGATACAGGACGAACAGTATCATTTCCTATGCTGCAGGTATAATATGGCAGTGAAGAGAACAGCATTTTGCTTAAAATTTATCCTAGGAGAAGCACCACTGCAAAGGTGCTCTAGAACATGCAGGTAGCTGCTCAGACCCTCTGTGGTATTTTTAACAGCTTTTACAATATTAACCATTATCATTAAAGTGGCTGCCTAAAGTTAGGTTCTTACCTTAATACTCTGAATTTCAAAATTGTTAAGCACCCATGAATTTAACAAATGCCTCATGAATATCATATCTAGCCCCTTATTAAGCATTAGATGATACAAACCTAATTTTGAGAAGGAACAAAACACTTTAATTATTCCTCTTCAAAGCAGACATTGATCTGCAGCAAATGAAATGCCTTCGACAGCACTGGAGATTGCACTGAGGCTGCTCTTTTCAGATGACTGCAGAACATCTGCACTCACATCCCATGCTGTCAGGAACATTGTGTATTATTAGGACTCAGGACAAAGGCTACACTGGCAGGTCACAGTTTTAGAGAAGAAAAATCAATTTCAGTGTTCTGAAGAGTGCATCACTGGTAGAGTGTGTTATTAAGCATTATGAATGGTTCCACTGGTGAGCACATTTAAGGGAATGAAATATGTAGCAAGACAGAGAGGATTAAAAAAAAAGAAAAAAAAAAGAACATCTGCTGCATTAGAACACTGTAGGTGGTTCATAGCAAATGCAGCATTAACTATTTAATACTTGTGTGTGTGCATAATCTTTGTAGCTATACATGCATGTGTAAAATGGGATTAAATGCAGGCATACATACACATTTTTCTATATCATGAGGTATAAGTGTGCCTTTTAAATCACAGTTCAAGAGGCAGCTTTACCACCACCTGCCAAATGTCTGAAAACACCTGAAAACATTTCCAAGCTTGTGTAATCACAATATTCAAGGTGGATCTTTCCCTCTCTTTGCCTCACTGATTCCTTTTAATCCACTTCCTAGAAAGATGGTTCTCTGTGTGATAAACAAGCCACTCATCTATAGCTTCTGTGTTCAAGGACAGGGTCAAAAGAAACAAAAAGTTGAGTGGGTAGTGCCAAAAAAGAAACTTTTTATTGCTATGGTCAGCATTTTTTACAGTGCTTCCCAAAAATCAGGTAGGGAAAAGTCTGACAGAGACAGCCTTGAATATCTGCTAAGAAGAAAGGAGAATTTTTGAGAAGCAAATGTGAAGAAGGGCAGAGAGGAAAGAAGATTGGAACAACCCTCAGAATACCAGTCCCTTCAGTAAAGGCCTCTGGTGCATTTTGACATGGTCATGTCTCAGATGAAACCCAGAGGTACCAGTAATGAAAACAAAGCAATACTGGGGGGGGGAAAAAGCATCAGTAAATGAGCACTGCTGGCATTTACATCCTATAGACTATTACTCCTCAATCTCTTCATTCTCTTAGCACCTAAAATCTTCTGGACAATATTTATAAAGAGGCAGCACCAATCTCTGAAAAGCTGGTAATCTAAACCACTGAATGGCAAATGAGATTATGGATCAGGAAAGGAACATAACGTAGAAAACAAGTAATTCTGTCCCTGCTTTACAAATGAGAAGCTGCAGGATAGAGAAGTTCTTGTTCTCATTTTCTAGAGCATTTAAGGCACAAGTTTGATGTATGAAGCTGGGCATACTGCTCACAGACTAAGAATATGATTAAGCCCTTTGCAGATCAGAGCTGCAGAGTTGACCCAGGTCAGGCAGGAGGTCTCTGGAAGAGAACATGCATTTTCTGAGCTCAGTTGCTGGTCTGACAAAGCAGTCACATCCACGTGGATAACACCCAAGGCTGTGGGTGCAACTGCTATTCAAGACCACTGCAGAGCAGCTCTCCCTCCAACTGAGAGACAGCAGCACAACCCTTCAAAGGATGGCCTGCTCTGAGGTCAAGGACAGGGAATCTCAGGGAGATCTGACACCAGAACAAACAGTTTCCATCCTGTAGAGGACCTGGCTTAAAGCAAACCCTGCTGTCAATATTTTCTATCCATTTCCCAGTATATTCCTGTTCTCATGGGGGCTGTGCATCCACTGATAGGGGTTCAAGCAACTGCAAAATGACACAAGGATTTGTTTAGAGGGAAAGGGAGCAAATAGAATTTTTTTTCGAAAGGAGGTGATATAGATTCATCTAGAGGTGATTTTGTCCAAACCTTCATCAAAAAGAGGACTATTGCTGGCACCAGATCAGGACACTAAAAGCAAGTACCTAAGCACTAAGCTCTATATTCCCTCTGATGAAATCCAGAAAACAGTAAGAGGAAGTGTACACATTCATAAATCTTTATCCTTAGGAGGTCAAAATTACTTCTTCACAATCAAGTTCATGTGTTGCCAGAGCACAGCCTGAAAGGTTTGTCAGATCTAGAAATAACAGGACTTTTCTTGGTGGAAATTCACTTATTGCTCTTCCTACCCTTTCTTTTTACTGCCCAGGGAAGCCGAGATAAATCTGCTCTACATGAACTTCCCTCCCCCCAGTCAGAAAGGAAGTGCTACAGTGAGAAATGATGCTTCTTACCCAACAACTGCTGCTGCTTTCTGAGCCAGCCAGTGTTAATGTAGCTGCTTGTTACATACGAAAATGGGACAGGATGCACAAATCAAAACAGTCAGACAGGCGTGAAAGAGAGAGAAGAAACAGGGAAGAAGCCAACCAAATCAAAACATGGAATAGCCACCCTGGCAGGAAAAGCTCTGTGTGTCAGAGCAGCTCGTCTGCTTCCTGACTCCCAGAAAGTCAGCAGGAAATACCCAACGTGCCACTTACATTTAAGGTACAGCATAAGAGAAAAATTTCTGCAAAAGTATTGTTTATTTTGATATTTTCAATGCATCCAGGTTCCTGATTGCACTGACTAAAAAGAAATCTTCATTTATGTTGTCCATGGCAGTTCAGAGTGAGTTTTCCTAGAATGTACTTACATAATCTAAGTGCAAGAGTGCTGGGAAAAAACCCCAAAACCAACCAACCAACCAACCACCAATAACTTTTCACAGAAGGATTTTTGAATTTTCATATCAGATTTCACTTTGTATTAACTCCTGGCTCAGCATGCTTTTCTGGGGTTTTTTTATAGATTCCATTTTATCTTCCTGATTTGCCCCATTCACTGCACACAGCCAAAAAATGCACTTTAGCCTGTATATTTATTAACCTCTTTGTAAACACATCTTAGGGGGAAAAACCCCACCAAACAAAAAACCACACACACTATGTACCTGATAAATTTTCCTGAATCTCCTTTTTAAAAGAATCACCAAGGTATTTGATAGCTAAAGATGCTCTGGTTTTGTAATACTATGTAGGGTGCATATTTTTTATAGGTTCCTGCTGCAAATATTTTCACTAATTTGCATGATTTTTCTGTTGAACCACCTGGTGATGCTGTACACTGGGTTCACTGCTATCCTTAATCATCCCAATCTGCCACAAATCAAACCAGAATTTGATCCACTATCTCCATTGGAAAAACATTTTACATATGCATTTGCTGCATTTTGAGGGGTTTTTTTCCCAATACTGAATATTAATGCCAAGCAATAAACTGTGAGACCGAAGCTTTCAGAAATACCAGTTTAATGAGCTAAGCTACTACAAAATGTCATCGATTTACTGCAGTTCCAGGCTCTGTCCCACAAAAATTATGGTTCTTTTTAAAAATAGGCACAGCGCACACTGCACACTGCCATTAAGAAATACCAGTAATAATCACAGATCTAGAAAAAATTGCTGAATACCATGTTACCCATCAGAGAATTACAAAGTGCACTGACATGAGCAGTTAGCTACATTCCTTTTCCTGTGTCAGTGTAACCTCATTAAACCTGATATTTCTCTCGCGTTTGTCTTTAGCACATTGTTCTGATCACAGCTTCATCACTCTTCAAGCCACTTAAAAAAGCATTACACATCTAAAACCAGAGTGCACTCATTACCCTACAGCTTCAACAGCTACTCATGTATAATTCAACAATTTTTTGCTCTGAATTAGCTTCTTATTCATAGGATCGGGTGTAAATGTTCTTTTTTCTTAGAGCACAAAGAGCTTGGCTGTGCTTAGAAAGGTAAGGTCCACTATAGCTAAATACTAACAAAACCCTTTAAAATGCTATTTTAGCATGTTAAGTGCACTCACCCCTCAGCATTCATCCTGCTCATTTACAGGACATACAAAGGTTACACTCAGAGTGGAGACAAACCTGAAGCAATTGCAAAGCTAAAAGCAGAACCTAAAATTTCCCAAGATTTGATCTAATTACCAATAAACTCCCTCCAACAAAATCTCTTTTGTCAAAACATGGCATAAAACCATATCCCCTTCATCAATTTTCAAAGTTAGATCTGAATTTATTAGCAAATCCACTCACTATTGTTATAAAAAAATCTTTTCTTAAGACTCACATTTATTTTAAAAAGTAACTGAAAATTAATACAGGTTCCACTACAGGGTTCTGTTACCACTTGCATTTTCTTCATTCCTAAGTACAAAATTAGCTCTGTCTGTAGTGGATTGATCAGTAAAATCCCCCTGGAACTTTAAAGACGCATTTGGTTTTACTTTTATATCCAATAAAAAAATATTTTGCAGCTTTGATAAGGATGGAAGACTGGAAATCCAGACATAATCCTCCCAAGTTTACAACACTGTCAAAGGTAAACCAGGTATTATTCCAAGGGTGAAATTATACATGAATGAACAGCTAAATACCAGTTTACAGAAATAGTAGATGAGCTCGATGAGGTGCTATGTGTATGCTGGGAACATACTTTAACTGACTTTTATTTCCTACCAATCATCAACATGAACTTCAGGAGAGGAGATACTGAGCGTTTTCTTTAGTATAATTGATGAATAACACCTCCACTCTCTGAAAACTTGGAGCTGATGGGCAAACGCTGAAGGCCAGGGAAGAGCTCCCATAGCACAGCAGGATGAGCAAAAGGAATTGCAGCACAGGCTGAGGTTTCTGGAGCTAACAATATTAGTTCCCAACACATGGAAGAGTGTCAGCATGCCAAAGTTCTCAGTCTACACAAAGTGACTTTACTTTTACTGACAAAACTTGTTTTTATTAACTTACGCCAATGTTTGGCTGCTTGGGGGATTTTTCAGAAGGTGAGTAAAATTGTAACTGGCACATGAGAAAAATTCTAGGTGTTACCTGCTGTGGGATAATGAAAAAACTGTGCAGCACAATATCTTCAATTCTGAACACAGTACAGACACAGGCATGTCAAAAGAGGCATTATATGAGATAAAACAGAGGCTCAAGGCTATGCTGTAACCATGATTTAACTATTAGCTCACATAATGCTCCCTTACAAGTTTTCTTTTAAGCTAGCAAAAGAATTTTTACTCTTCAGCAAGATGTACTTCAAAATAAAATTGGCATTTACATTACTACGCTGGAATGTCGTAACTTTTTTTACATTAAACTGGGAAACGTTCGCTTTCTGTTCATTTATTTTGCCAACGATTTTTACGCTCAGTTAATTTTGCCTTTGACACACACCATCTTTTCTCAAATATATGAATAGCATTTAGCTCAGGGCCAGGCTCTAAAGCCTGTATAACCCAGAGCTTCCCTGGCAGCCAGAAGAATAACAGAGAGAGAGATGCTGTAGATTCAGATCTCAAGAATTAAGCTGCAATATGCAAAGGATTTTGCTAAGGTAGGCTCAAGTCCTGCAAAATCCCTAGAGATAAGCCCCAATACTTTGACCTCAATAATTAACCTTATTAGTCACTGCTATCTTTAAAGAGACTTGTCAAGGATATACACTACTTTCTCACTGAAGCAACAGTGGAGAAACTGTTGGACATGCACAAGACAGGAATGCAGTACAGTCCAGGCAGGACAGTGTTACAGTGGCCTTATTCAAGAACTTGCAAATTATTGGAAAGTTATTTCATTTCATTAATCATTCAGCACCAAATAAAAAGTAACTGTATGTGGTACAGCAGCATATCTTTTTCTGTGAGTGTACATATATATATGTACAAAATCTGAATACCATTAAAGAGCTCATTACTTCTTCCACCTAGTCTATGTAGCTCAAATTGTAAATCCATTAGTAGCTGAGAAATGTCACTTCTACCGACCCTTTTGTCATTACCAATAGTGTATTTTTTTTGTCTACCTAATCATACACAAAGTCATTGCAGAAAATTTTTCGTACAAATACCCCCCATTTGTCAGGTGGAACAGAGTAACACTGAAGTAACAACTTGAAAAACCCCTTTGAGAATGTTATCTCAGATTTGTTGAATTGATTTTCAAAATGTCCCCTTAACCTCTAATTTGTATAATTTAAACCTCAGTCAGAGTCTGGACAGAAGCAGCTGCAATTTAAGGCTGTTACTCCAAACTAGATTACTTTCAGACAATCTAAAAAAGCACACTCTTGTAAGATGGTTCTCTTTCTTTTAACACTGCAGGAAAACACCATCATCTTTCCTTCAGAACTTTCCTCCTCCTCTGCAGTTTGAACAAACACTCTCCTTTGGAAAAGACTCCATTTAGAAATTTTAGCCATCCTTGACTCCAAGGCTGTACATGTCCAGACAAGACCAAGTCACACACATTTTCCAACCTCAGAAAAATTTCAGGAAATTACTTTTAGACAATTTTCAGATTTCCAAATAAATTATATAAAAAACAAGAGAGAGAGAATTGACAGCAAAATAATGAATTTAACATCTGACATGCAGCTGCATGCAGCTAACCTTTGTGTTTCCCTTTTTTCTCCTTTCTGGTGCTGCTACTCTGACAGCTCGCAGCTGCTGCCTTGGTTTTTTTAGTTGGTTTCGGAGCTTGGGCGTCCACTACCACCTTTACATCTTCCTGTTCAGCCTCCTGCACTGCTTCAGAGATTCAGGGTACCCCACCAAAAAACAGAATAAACAGAGAGAGAAGAGAGAAACAGAGAGAGAGAGACGAGAGAATGAATTGAGACCTTTGTGAAGGCATAAAAGAGAAAGCAAACATAGCAGAGTTTGGTATTTCAGACAATTCATGCAGTGAGGAGAGTCAAGTAAACCACAATTTGCAAAGCTACAGCAAAAACCTGAAAGCCTTAGGTTAGCTGAGATATATTTCCTTACTTTTTTCCTCCCCACAATAACATATCAACTCCTAACTTTCAATCCAAAAGTGACATCAGAATATTATTGTGTTACTGAGCTATTTTAGGAAGTATTTTTCTTCATAGTAAAACTCTGCCAGAATGATCATCAACAGTGGCAGCATGAAGGCAGAAAAATTTTATTTTGACTTTGTAGCATCCATGCTTAAAGCTACATCCTAACTCTCTAAACAAGGAATCATCTGAAGGTTACTTTCAAAACACATCTTGCACAATTGTGTAACGCAGCATGATGAGTAGATTTGCCACGCATTTTATGGTGAAACTATACCCAAGCTGAATTTAAAAACTCTTCCTACTTTGTAGCATACACAAATTAATTAATTCCTTGGAAGGACTCTCTACAAAATATGCATGGCATAATCTGTGAGTGTCAGCATAATTCACGCAGTGCTCCTTGTTTTCAAACTAAAAAGAGGCTTTATCATTTTCCTAAAAGCATGACACGCTTTGAGGTCAATATTTGAGTCTGTGAAAGCAACACACACCATAACTCTTTCCTCTGGCTAGACCAAACCTTGAAGTTAGATAAATATCACAACTGCCTTAGTGAAATGCATAAAGAAACTGTCAAATTTCATACCCTGAACTGTAGGTGGGCACCAAGAGATTTTGGGGCTGGCTGCTGGTCACTGGTAAGTGCTAAGCCCCACTGGCTTCATGTGGTGATGATTTCTCTCCCTGGCACGTGGGCCTCCCATCCTTTGTTTTTCCCAAAACTAAAGTACTTTCTTTTAAAGGATAAAAAAGTCCACTAAGGACCATTACTGGAAAGAATTGGTTGCCCTAAAATTACTTTTAAAATATCCAGACAAACTTCTTAAACGCCCAAAGGACTAAATGATTCTCAATGACGTGTGGACTGACACTATTCTCTATTATGAAGGGGAAAATTCTCCCTAAGCTTCTGGTCTGTGAAGCAACTTTCCTCTTCAGCAAATCCTTCAAGCGCATGAACAGAAATAGAAATGCCAAGGAGATTCTCAGAGGAGAAAGATGAAACAGATTTAGTCATGGCTGTGTAGACTGCAGCTCCCAAACCCACAGCTACCCTCCCCAGCACAGCAATCTGTTATGAGTAGCATTGCATTCACAACACAGCGGGCACCTGAGGCACTCAATAAGCACATGCTCCTTTCCTCATTGTGCAGAGGAAGAGCTCCAGTTCTATAGAGAATATACATTAAATTATTAGAGCAGTGTCTACAAGTCCAAAGAAACAGCTTGTCACTGCCCAATTTTTCTTGCCTGTCTTTGTCAAACACTAATCACAGGACTGCAATCCCTTTGCTGAGTGGAAAGGAGCACTGGAAATGAGTAGGATGAAATCAAAGGAGGGAGTGCACAGGACACCAGGGAAAATGGCACATAAAAGTACACTGGGTCCTACTTCCACGGGTATGGCAGTCTCAAACCAAGCAGGGAATCAGAGTCCCCTCCCCACAGTCTTTAAACAGGTGTGATTTGCCAACCCAGCACTTATGCTATATTTGTACCTCAGTCCCTCTTTAAAAACTAGGCTGTGTTCTTTTAATTGTTTTGAAGATGATAATCCACATTGTAGTTAAATTCAGTCATTTACAAACTACCTATATTAAATGGCCAGACAGTTCTCTAAATAATTTTAAGTCTGGCCACATTTGTTCACTCAGAAGAAGCACCATTTACTTGGTCCAAAGCAATGATTAATCAGCAAAGGATGAAACTTTCTGACGTTATTAATTGCAAAGTTAAAGACTTATCTTCCCTATCTTGCCAGCCACCCTTTGATCTTACATGTAAAGCCCTGAAGTTTTTTGAGTTACTTTTGCCTCAAAACTTTGAGCAAGAGGTATCTGATTATAAATTCAGTGAGGGAGCTCCAAAGGACAGAGAAGGGAGTATTGCCATTGCTTTACTCTATGAGGCAGAGAACAGGATTTCAGCCCAGTAACCATTTTGAACATACACCTTCACTGCTGTCTGTGGTAAATGGGCCTTTCAGACACAAGTGATGGAGGCTGCAAAATAAGATTTAAATCATAAACAAAATGATACTGTGCCTGGGATCACGAAGGAATTGGCACAGAATGTCCTGTTTCTAAAGGATACATTTCTGAGCATTACCATTACATTTAAAGTACTACCTCTATAATAAATCCAAATTAATCCCAACATGCCATCTCCACCAGAAAACCACCTCATTCTTAGCTTTTAGCTATTCAGTAAATAGCAGACCTTGGCTAAGGCTCATCCACTCACTCATGGTTTCTCTGGTGCTGTCTCTGCAGATACCAAAGAAAGTTTGCTTTCTGTACCAACTCAGTTCAGGGCAGTTGGTTAGATCCTTGCATTTAGGGCCAGGCAAAGCCCTGCTCTGCCCTGCCCATAAGCACTAACCTCTCCAAACACCTGTCCACTGCAGTGTGCTGGGAAGGGGAGGTTTACACAGCACAGCAGCTCCTGTCAACAGGCCAGCCAGGATTTGGATCCTCGCAGCCTGCAAACCGACAGGGACAGGTCTGTGAGCCTCCCCTGCTCCGTGGGTCCAGCAGGCTTGGATGTGGAACAAAGTAAAAAATCCTGTTTTCTGTTTCCAGTGCTTTCTCCTGCCCTGGAGAGTTGGAAGAAGGACCATTTCTAAGCCCTCTGTACTCTGCAGCAGGTCATTAGCATGTGCAGCTTTGAACTTCTCGAACCAGCACTCCTTCCAGGCTGCCTTTGTGGAGATGAAGCAAGTCAGAGAGGCAGTGTTTATCCCCAGCCACATTGCCAGGGGATCAAATGTCTTCCCCTCTGCCCTCTACTGCATCTTTGGATCATTATCTAACACACTGACAAGAATTTCCCTTCTCAGCAGGATGGAAACCTTGAGGTTAACGCTAGCCTTCATTCTTCACGGGCTCTAGATAGCCCCATAAAACAATTCACAGTTCCCTGCAAGAAAGCCTGAATAAGGAAAATGAGATACACTGGCTCCCTAAATAATATTCACTGATACAACAATATGATTATGTCCTTTGCTGGACATCAAAAAAGTTAAAAACAATGATAGGCAGCACCAGAGGATAAATAAAATAAGAACCTTAAATGTAGCTATATGGGGATGAAGTTTCAAAGACTGTCACTCAAAAATGCATTAATTTTACTAAAGATAGACACTTAGGCAGCTTTAAAAATCCCTATTGACATTATCTTAAACAGTAGGAGACTACAATCTATCCCAATACTTCATATGCCCCACCCCAGATTATTAAAATCTTCACTTAAAAAACCCAGAGATTTTCCTTTTCAATAAGAATTATTTGTTTGTACTAGAATTTGCATTCAGACAAGAAAAAAATGGAGGAGCAAGTGCTGTAGTAAGTCAGCATTCCAAGCAGAAAAATCCACTGGACTCTCAGATTTGGTATTTCATTCTAATTTGAACTTATAAATTGTAAAAAATTGTTTTGAGGTAAATGCCAAGCTTACAAATAAAACAATGACATTAATTTCAGCATTATTCATCCATGTTCGTTAAATCAAGTACTACTTGACTACTAACCTCAACAGAGTATTAAAAAATGTATTTTTCAGGAGACAGAAAGGAGCACAGATTGCAATATTCAGGATCTGAGATGAAAAGAGGAACAAACAACAAACAGTCTGTGAACATAATACAGGTGAGCAGAGAAGGGCTTTGTCAAGGCAGAGAAGGGCAGTGCCCTAGCCTTGCCTTGCACCACCAATGACCTAACTGAGAAAAGGGGAAAAAAGAAGCCTCTCCCATGAACCAGTTCTGTGATGGACAACACTCCAGGTTACAGGGAGAAAGCTACAATGCACAGTCAAGTAAAAGGATGCAGTTTGTAAGTATGTGAGTAAACTACGATGCAGACAACTCAAGTTCTTTTTCAATTCTGTAAATTACCCACATATATTTCTATGAGTGAGTGAAAATGAAAAGCATGTCTTTCCATCTGGCCTTCACGATGAGAAGTTCACACAGGAAATGAGTTTCAAAGTAGCATGAATGAAAATGCAGATTTTTTTTTTTGCCATTTGTATGACTGTATTTCTTGATATGAGTGCTTGCACATTGTTATGATCTTAAAGGAAGAAAAAAAAACCTGTGAATCATAACTTACCAATCTCTATCACATAAAAATGCCATGTGCTAAAAAAGGGTGCTTTTGATCATTATGTGAAGAATGAAGTAAATGAAAAAGCACTAAAATAAAAAAAATTCTAAAATTGTGCAGTCTGTCTGGAAAACACTTTAAGCACAAAGAGGCTGAACCAGACAATGAGGTATGTGAGGCAAGTGTAAGGCAAATACTGTATAAGGCAAATACTCATTCTATTTACCAACATCCTCTCAACAATAAAAGTGAAACCAGAATGAGTACCATGTAAAGAAAGATAAACTACAGTTCAGTCAGGGTGTATCTTAACAACTCAACGCGATTTAGTTGTCCTTTTCTTACTTCTGCCTGAGATGCTCTTGTGTTTCACTGTAAGAATGGCTTGTTGCTTTTGTTTGTAAAGTTCTAGCCTTAGTCAATCTTGCTGCTTATTTGGGCTGTTGTTCATTATTAGTTTATTTAATCAATGTGGATCCTGAACTGGTCTAGTATTTCTACAATCATTTAAAAGACTTTATTAGAAATATTCTAAAGATGGGCAAACCCACAGTATTTTACAATGCAATGAAATATTTTTATTAGTTTTACATAGACCACACAAATAGTTAAATACAAGGACCTGAATTAGGGCAAGGACTTTGGTGTGTTAGTTACTGTTTAATCACATGCAAAGATTCGATTTCTGCTTCAAAATGCTTATAATCAAAGGCATCACTCCTTCAGCTGGTAACTTACAGTCAGATTCCAGATTCCCAAACCCTTACATTGCCTATAAATTCCCTAAGGCTCCTTGCAGTTTACGCCTCTGACACTGACGTGTTGACCAGGCTGATGCTGCAAACCTGAAAATACTCAGAAGTGAAATGGAATGGGTTTTTCAGGGCTCCAAAGAAAGGAACAACTGTACTGGTGCTGCTTAAGGCCATTATTAAAAGCTCATTGGTCTAAGAGTTCCTCAGAGATAACAAGGGAAGGAATTAAATAAAAGATTCTATTTAACCCTCTCGTATCTGCTGCCTAATACTCAGGAAGGGGAAAAGCAAAGGAAGCATGTGAAGTGGAGAGTATTGATAGCAATGAATTGGACTTTGGGAAAGCAGACAACTAATAAGGAAAGCTAAAATGATCTATGAAAAACCTATGCCAGGAAGATTAAAGACAGTAAGAAATTACATAATTACTTTGTAATACTGGGGCCTTGAGGACATGGCAGGGCTTTAATTGTCCTGCTGAGAGTCCCTGGGGGCTTCCAGCCACACCCTGCCCAGGGGCTTTCTTTCAGCTGAGCCCAGGGCTGTGCTGTAGGTGCTGCTTCCCAGTACTGCAGCATCTCCTTTCCATCCTGACTGGCACCCTGGAGGGCCCTGGCCCCTGTTCATCCCTTGCCATGCCTGAGACTGCAGGGAATCCTGTTGGGAGCAGCCAGCTCTGCCCACCGTGTTCGCAGCCTTTGGGATGGGGCTCTGCCTGCCAGGGCATTTCCTGTGCTCACCTCCCGGCTCCTGAGATTGCCCAAGACAAAAAAACAACAGCTAAATGTGAAGCAGTAACTGAAAGGAAATACACTTTAAGTGGGACATTAAAGGAAAGAGAAGGAAGTTTCTCAAGCCATTTCCTCTAACTTTCCTCTCACATGGTTCAATATTAAGAACCACAAAAAGACCTGTGAAACACTCCCTACCCACTGCTCTCTGCTCCTTGCTGCTGGGTTCATTTGTTTATTTTGGAAATGCACTAGTGCAGTAAGGACTGCTGACAAATCAAAAAGGTGCTTTAAAGATTTAAGTGAAGAGACTGTGGCTGAAATAAAGATTTCAGAATATATGCTTATTGGAAGTTAAGTATTTTGCCCACATGATGTTTGGAGTGCTGCCTGATCTCTCAGTATTAATAGCCCTTTGCAAAGAACATTCCTTGCTATCTTCAAAAAATAAACTAATACCTTCTCATTTCAAGGTCAGTGGAAAACAGGGACGGCAAGACGCTCTTCTGATGAACAGGCAAATATATGATTTTTTAAATGAATAGTTAACTGATGTCATGTTTTAAAGCTGACAGCTTCGGACACTCATCAGAAAACTCTCATCATTCATGGTTAATAGCAGAATGACACGTCAAATTTAACAATCCAAAGCTATGAATTGTCATCAGAAGTCTGTTTAACACACCACACAACCATTACATCTAGATGTGCTGCCAAATGCCAAAGGAGAAAAGTAAAAAAGTAATTTCGCCTTTTTACACATGGTTAATCGAAATCACTAAATTGGAAGTTGCAGTGAAAATTACTCTGAGAGTATCTAATTGAAAACATTTTTAATTTCAAGTCTTAATTTCAAAAAAAAGCCACAGCTGCAACAAAGTATGGCAATATTAATGAAAGCATATCTGGCACTCATTCAAATCTCTGCCTTCCTCAGTGCTGTAAAAAGAAAAATCGCTCCCCAATGGAAATTCACCATTTTCACAGAAGTAAAATCTCTGTAAAAATGGGCTTTCAGCATTTGCATTAAATGTAATTAAATAATGTAATTAAATTGTTGCAGTAATTAGTGTATCTCTGCGTGCTATTTGGCTCCAGGAATGCTCAGTACTTGCAATCCAGATTGAAAAGAACTGTATTTGTAGCAGAATTTTGCAATGTCAAATCAGGCTAAAATGTTTGTTCAGGTTTTCAACAAACTTCACAAAAGAAGTTGAGTAGAAATACATGAAAACAAGCAAGCAGATGTAACTGTGACTTATTACAGAATGGCAAGTAAAATTTTAAAGAAACTTTAAACAAACAGGTAGCAACATGTCCTTATAAAGGACAATGAACTGAAAATAAACCAGAACACACAAAGAGAAGACAATGTAAGTGATCTCTCCTACAAAGAGGGATTAAATTTCTTCCAGTGAATGAATGCCTTAGTTGTCTTTTGTATAGAATTTAAATTTAATAGCAATACAAAACTGTGTTATTGGTTCTTATTTGACTATTATAATGATGAAATAGCAATTAAGCTGTGTTTGGTACTGCAAGAGAGAGAGGCTTTATTGTAATAGTACCAACTAGAGCCATGGAGCAACATCATGGAAGTCAGTGGAAGGATACCTATTCCTTGAAATGGCAGGCAGATAAATTTAGGGCCTAACTCTACCTACATGATCTACAGATGCTGATGACTGTGTTACCACTGCTGGAACTCCAGCTCAAATTAACCCCTTATGGACCAGAGTGCCAAGGAGTTTTTATCTCATGTTGGTCTTTTTAGCTTAATTCATCTCAGTTCCTACAGATAACTTTGGTTGTTATTAGTTAATTAGGCCTTATGTCAACAACAAAAGGGTTTAAAAAATAACTACTACATGCAAGTCATTTACAAGCTGCAGCATCCGACGACTTTTACCTGTAGGTGAAATATGGGCACAAATGAGAAGAAATGTTCTGTGTGGAGACTTGTGCATGGTGGATTCTACAGAGCCACTTCCTTACTGGAAGGGCACCCATCTCCTTAAAAGTCTCATGGCACCCAGAGGAATTGCTAGTAACACTTGGCAGGGAACATAAATACCATTTTGTCCTACCAATGTGTCACTTCTCCGCCTTGAAGTCATCTAAGAAAAAAATTATGGCGTTTCTGGCAAAACATAATTAGCTTAACTAGCTAAATATGCTGTTCTACTGGATCTACACACAAGTAGCTCACCAGGCCGATGTTCTATTCCAGAACAAAAATGACTGACTTTCTACTCGGAACTCTGATAATTATTCTGGAATTAAATGAGTTTTTATTGCAGAGTAGAGTTGCCCATGAGGGAACCATTGCAGCAGGGATAATGGCATCAGAATAAGCAATGGCAGTGTATGAAGGAGAATTTCCCAGCACAGATAATGGCACCAGAATAAGCAATGGCAGTGTATGAAGGAGCATTTCCCAGCACAGAAAGCCCAGCATCTGAGAATTGCTGAGATGTTATCTCTGACCTACTTTGCTCAAAGTACCATAGGGATATCAACACACAGGCATCCAATTATTTGTTGAAATCAACAAGTACTTTTGTGCTACACAGAATTAGTACAAGCTAAAAAAGAGAGTAGAGCAGGATGATAGGTGGAAAGAAGTGTTCTTTCTGTAGCATTTGCTAGCACAGGAATTGATTTCACAAACATGCTCATCCAAGCAGTGTAGTTCATTCAGTACAGCATCAACTCGCATCAAAGAGTCATTCTTAACTTGGAATCAGCATGCCCATAACAGCAACAAATGAACGGAAAAGAGCAGAATAGTTCTTTAGAAACAGCCCAGCTGTCTCATGCATCCGACACTGCCACATACAAATGTTTTCATTGAAGGGGAAAAAAATGCCAGCCCTGAAGCTCAATGCCATAATAAAAATGGTCATCAGACCCCAAAATCTACCATGCAAACTGGGGAGCTGAAGACATTAAGCACATTCCCAGAGAAAGCCACACCAAAAAAGGACACTTCTGGAGTTCTTATAATATTTTCATAAGCAACGTGCCTAACAAAGGATTTTACAAGGCAATAAAACACTCTGCTAGGTAATTAAATTCTTCTAAGCTGGCTCTTGCAAGTTGCATGGTTTATTACAAAGAGAGCTATCCCAAAGGATTAACAAATGTCATGTTGAATATGAGAAACATTATATTTCTTTGCTTCTCTGAAACCTTGTGAAACATTAAAAGGCTTTGAGAGACAAATTTAGAGCAAACTGATTTAGGGAGAATAAATCTTAAGTATCCCAGTAAATGGTGTGGTATATATGACAGGAAGGGTCACTTTTTCCTTAAGAGCACAGTTAATCTCACTTACAGTGAGAAAGTCCACTCTGGTGCAAACTCGTGCAAAATTTAGCTCAGTTAGTGTGCATATATGACATTTGTTACCATTTATGGGATGGCCATGTCTTTTTCTCTGATTTGTGAAAATTAAAACCTTGATCAACTGACAATACAGAGGGTTTAGTAAACAGCAGCATCCCTGTACTATAAGATACTATTTCTTAGAACAGCTCTGTACCTTTGATAAACTCTTGAGTGAAAGAAGAAAAGGAGAAAATTTCTATTTTGTCTGATTTAAAAATAAACAAACTAAATGTTTGTGCTAAATCAAATTTTTTGATTTAGACTGGAAAGAAATTCAGTTCAATCTTAAAAAATTACATCCCAGACCCTGAGAAACAGACAGTAAAGAGAAAGAAATATTAGTAAAGTTCTTAATATTTATTAGAAAAAACATAATTAAAATAATACTACATTGAAAAAATAATTCTCCATCTGAAACCACTTACTGTATCCTATTTGCTTGCAGAAACAAGATTAAAAGGCCCATTATTACCAAAACCTCAACATTTAAACAATGCAATTTCCAGATTCTAACAGTAAATTCTGTAGCTGTAATCAACCAAAAATTTCCACCAACTGCTAACCAGGAGGAAAGACTCTGAAACCTGCCCTTCTCAGAGCAGGATTTGTTAGTCCACTAAATAACCTACCTTGTCTGTCCTTGTGAAAAGGTATGACCATGAAGTGAAAATAAAACAACAGGGCAGACAAAAAGTACACACATGCAGTAAAATTAATAGAAATTTGAACTGAATCTTGGGTTAAGTTTTTGTTTCTGTAAGAGTAGGATACTGGTTGGTCTTTTTTTTTTTTTTTTTAAGAGGTAGATTCACAAAGGCATCGTAAAATTTAATGTCTAAACCCCAAAACCTAAGTACCCTGCCACCTAACAGCATTCCCAACCAGAAAACTGCCAACTGCATCCCCAGTATCAGTAGATTTCAGCTCCTGTCCCACAGACTCATCAATAATCAGGGAAGGAAGCCTTTTGCTACTGAAGCTTATGAATCCTTTATGAATTCAATTCAACTTAATGGTCTGCAAAACAAGAAAATTGGAAAATTACTGCTCTCTATGTATCCTGGAGGTGTTGTCAACCTGGAATGATATCTACAAGAGTCAAATTTTGGACAAGGATTACCCAAGCTTCCCCTTAGGAAATCCTGAGGAAAAGTATGCACGTACCATCTTTAGGGGGCCAAAAAGCATGGGCCATATGAGGACAGAGCTAAATAATGACTGCTTTCCTTAGGATTTATTTCTGACAATATTATTACAGTCTTTGAAGAGAAATGGCATTATCATTTTTTTCCCCTGTGGGTGTGACACCTGAAGTGTCTCTGTCCCTACTGAATCCTGTAATCTTTAATAAGAAAGTGGAGACATCGTACAAGTTTGAAATGTTCTTCTCCGCCTGTTTTAATGGACTTTGCAGAAACACAGTATCTTTGGAATTATTATATTCTGTCCTAGCTGAACTTAGTTAACACGTTTCAAATTTGTCATTACCACTGTCAGGCTTAAGCAAAATTACATGCAGAGGAACATACAGAGTGAAACCCATCAGCTTTACTTAGCAGGAACCAAGGCTGAAGACACTTAAATAGTCATGGCAGAAGGGACAAACTGTCTCTTTCCCAGTTCAGCACCAAAATGGCAGCTAGTTACCTTGCTCCCTCCTGTTAGGCTACAACTGCAAGTTCTGATGGTTTTATCCCCAAACACAAGTGAAGAATATCAATAATTTACTAAAATATGCAAAAAGAGCCTTTGTTCTCATGAGCATAAAATGAACAGGGAGAGCACCACACTAGGACCCTCAGCAAATACACCTGCAAGAGGTGACATTCTGTACCATGATATATGGTGCTGCTGTTGCTGTTGAGATAGGATTCAACCAGCGGGGCCTGTTCCTCCGAATGTTTTGTCCGGCGCGTCCTTGCCCGACTGTCCACGTTGGACTGAACCATCAGTGGCTCCTGGCGCTTCTTTTTCTGCTTCTGTTCTAGCAGTGCTCTCTGGAGAAAACACAGAGAAAAGCATCTGTTACTGGCCTCCAGACAGCAGCAACCTGCGATGGAAAACAATGGTCAACTTTACACCTTCCCTGGCAGTTGGCAAGCGGGATGTTGGGATGTCAGGTTATACAGAATCTTTCCAAAAAACCACAAGCAACCCACTGCTGAAACACCTTCTGCTGAAAACAGCAAATAATTAAAATACATCGTTCTGAGCAGCCTACCAGCTGTCAGAGCTTGCTTGGAAATAACCCTTGGGAAAACAACAGTGTGAGAATACTGGCTGTGAAGCAATGGGAGGGTAAGCAAGGGCATGAGGCAGAGATGCCAATTTCAGTTTCTGTAAATTAAAAGCAGGTAATTGCAAACTAGAATCGAGTGATAATACTGGACATGAGCCTAATTTAACAGCTATAATTGATGAACTTTAATTAAACACTTAAATTTCTCAGCTAGACCTGCTGAAAACCAAAACCTTCGGCACCCAGTGGCACCATAGGGACCTTATTTGAGCCCTCTTCCACAACCTCAGAGAACTGAAATGTTAATTTCATTTATCCATTACCTTACCATTTCCTTGCTTCTGTACAGTGATACCTTAGCTTCTAGAAAGGAGATGCAATAAAACTGAAGAATAAAAATGGAGAGTGAACTCTTTCAGCTCTGTAAGTTGTGTTAACACCTCAACATGACTCCAACATAATCAGAATTAAGTACAGGATTATGGCATAAATAGAAAGTACTTGAATTTGAAAATGAGATGCTGGTAGACATGCAAGCTGATGAAATAGTGGGAATAGAAAAGGATAAAATTAAACTCACAAGGCTTAACTATAAAAATGACAACTTTTTTTGAGAAGGGGACCACAGAAATCAAAGTAAAAGCAGAAACCTCAACTCCCATTAAAACTTGATGACACAATTCCCTCAGATTTCATGCAAGGGGTTCTGACTCCCTTGTACAAGCCATGTAGGAATACAGTCGGAAAACAGGCAACACAGCACACAGTGCCACTAGGTTACAGACACAAGGGCTAAATCCACTGAACAAAAACTTTGTGGTTAACCTCTGTTGGCTGGTGTGACTGTTCCATCAGTGGGGTAACAAATACATTGTACATCAGCTTAAAACGAGTCCAAGGCAGTGGGAATCCCTCAAACCACAGTCAGAAGACAAATTTTAATGGAAGTTAGACTTCTGAGTTAACTTCAGCCTCCACAGATCTCTCTTTTGCATCCCCCAATCAGAGGGTGCATTTTTCTACCAATTATCAGTGTTTTCATTACTCCAGGATTCAGACTTTAGGGAGCAAGAAGGTCCTCCTCCAAAATCTTACCTGTCTGTCAAGCTTCTGCTGACGCAGGCTGCTCCCTTCATCATCCAGAACACTGCAAAGACAAAGAGTACATAAATGGAACAAATTTATCACTCAAAACAACACCTAACAGCACTGTGGAGGATACTCTCACAGGAGTTACCCATACGAAACTCCTACTATGTTCCATGGAAATTTGCCTGCCCTAAACTGAAAAACTTGGCTCCAGGGGATTTAAATGCAGTCCATGAAAAATTGAAAAATTCTGGCTCACATAAACTTCAACAAAAATATATATATATTCAGGCAGTTTACAATGAAATGCAAAATCCACTGTCTACAGCTTGGTTGCTTTTCCACTCTCTTCAAATGCAAAACATCAATGTACACAGCACCGAAATTGAAAATTTGCATATAAAGCCTAGAAAAACGGAGGAGTGTAAGTGAACTGCTTAGCAACTCAGCAGTATTTAAAATTGTGTAAGGAAAATTAACCGCCTGATCTTTTGCACACTGAAAACCATAATTTATTCCTGAATATCTGAAAAGTCACACTTTCTGCCACGCACTTCAACACTTAGAGGCTGGCAAGATCAACAGCATTGCTCAGTGCCATATTTCTCTCTGGTAATTGTTGCTAGTTGGGAGATTAGCTCCTGTGCAATCTATCATTTTCATTAATGAGATATTAAAGATTGGAATTGAAATCAGAAAGCTATTTTTGTGAAGTATTTTATCAAACTATTGACTGGGCTTTATTTTTCTGGAGAACAAAGGTCTCTATTGTTAGAACTCTTGGTTAAACATTGAACATAGATAATTAAATCTTTTAAAGAGTAATATGTCATCTACAAGGAAAATAGTGCTACAGAACAAAAACAATAGCCTCTTACAAGGAAAAATCACTTTCTCTCACAATACATTTTTATAAAATGTCAGCCCCTTCTCTTATAATCACTCTTAACAATCAAAAAGAAAAAAAAAAAGATCCAGGACAAACAGACCTGGATTCTGACCTACATACAAATCAACAGTATTGCAACAGAAATTGCATTAAAAAGAAGTGAATCCCATGGATTAATACACAGTCTTTAGGAGACAGTAATATTATAGTAAAGTTAGATAGGACAGCTAATAAAGGCATGCAGAATGCTACCTTTCCAATGCCAGCATTATCAAAGACCTATAATTAGCATTACTGGTTCCCTCAGCCTTTTACAATTTCTCTTAGGTTATATGCTACAAAAGGCTGATGTTCCACAAATTGAAACTGTGCTGTTCAAGCACCTCAGGTATGAAATTACCATCTCTTGTAGAAGTCGTGTATTACCCATAGTCCACAAAAAAAGATTAAAGAAAAAAACCCTCACACTCATAAAAATGTTCTGCTTTACACCAAGCATTCTTCATTTTATACATTACAGAAGTTATAAAAGGAAGACGCACATTCCTCCGTGGTATACAACATCAGGTTTTCAGGAGAGGGTTTCACTACGACTGCACCAGTCTTAGCTGCACTGCTAGGAAGTAAAACTACCCTAATGGAGATTTTCAGCCAAACCATTGAGTGAAAGATGCCTAAGTGTAAAGTTTCAGGCTCAATGGCCTGAACAAATCCTCCTCATTTCAGACAATGCTTGAAAAAAAGCCAAAACTATGTAATGATGCTAATACAGAGCCCAAGAACTGCAGAGGCAGCAATGCATATACCATCCTAGCATCCATATCCCAGCATGACACACTGCAGGGAACAAGGGGGCAGGAAAATGTCCTGTGTGGGAAGCCACAATAAGGCAAATTCAGGTTCAGGTACAGCTCCTTCATGTCTCTTGATGCCCAACCTCAGCAAGGTAAGCACAGCAGTTTAAATAACACCAAACAGCAAACCCCAGTTGGGCAATGGTGTGATTTGCATTGATTCAGCATTCCATGAATGCAAAGCAACTACCAGATAATCAGAGGACTGCCAAAAAAAAAACAAAACTCCATCCAAAAACTATGGATGTTGCAATGCTAAAACACCTCTCCACATTGCCTTTCTTACTGCAAGACTTTTTTTCTAAAGCTTCTGAATATATGCAATCAAAGCTGAGACCAAGAGCAGCATGCTTTGCAAACCAGATTACAACCTCATCTGGAGCTTCCAGCTCCTTCATTATCCCACTTCATATTTTATAAAGTTCTGGGGTAGTTTTCCACAACCTTTTTAAGGTATGCATTAATTACAAGCCTTGCATTTAACATTCAACAAATAAAACTGAACTCCAGCTTTCTTCACTGAGACCAATATTCAGTAGAATACAGTTAACTTCAACAATCCTCTCTCTCTCCAGGTTGCTGGACTGGAATGAGAATGCCTTGCTCCCACCAGCCAGCCACACCAATCTTCTGAATCCTTCACAGGGTAATGTTAAAAGGGCCTCATGACCACCGACTCTCTACTTTAACAGTTACTCAGGTCCAGTACCATTGAAAAGCTGCATTTCTGTTCTTTCTTCATGTCTAATAACACTTATGCAACTCCAAATACAAGAAGGGTTCAATTTAGCCTGTATATTCTTCTGCTATAACAACAGAGAACTCCAGTTTGAGACTGCACTTTGTCAGTGTTTTCTGCAGAACTACTGGACCTTGGAGTTGCTGACCAGCGGCCAACATTTCATATTCCCCAATTTCCAACACACAAAGTCTCCTGAAACTGGGTGACTTCCAAGATATGCCATTAAGGGATGTCAGGGTTTAAATATATGGGTGCATAACTAAGTAAGTAAGTAAATAAATAATATAAGCCCTGTTTCCATAGCAATTCCACCAGGCCCTCAGTCTTGCTGCCTTGAAAAACATCTGCAGAGGGCTCTGAGATGAAGTGTGTAAGTGCCACTGACCCTTTTTCTCACACTTCAGTGAGTCCTTGCAGAAAGATTTAGCAGAGCATCTCACCACGGCATCTGGCTGTCCGTGCGTTCTGTCGGGTGCTCCAGGGTCCAAGAGCTGAAATCCAGTTCTGGATTTCTGCCTATTCTTTCTTTGGAAAACACAAAAGTGTGTGAGCAGAAGCACAGCCTTTGCCCTTCCTGGTCTTTCAAAAGAGCAGAAATCAATTGCTCATCCCTCTGGAAGGGTTGTGCACATGGTGAGGACCCAGCCTGTCCTGCCCAGTTTTGGAAGGAGCTGTGGTTTTGTTGTGCTCAGGTCCAAATAACTGGGATGGTCAGAAACTAAAGGGCCAGTACAGCAGAAAAACTGTGACTGAATGATGGCAGGAAATACTCTCAGAGAGAGAGAGGCTGTTAGAACAATTCTGCCTACACGTTTGATGTGATGCTAGAAAATCCCAGGAGCAGCATGAAACTCAGTCAGATTTAATAAAGAAATATAACTTTATAATTAATGAATATTGAATTATTGAAGAGCATGCATGCATATTAGCAATCTGCTCAGCACGCTGAAGTATCCTGAAGATCCAGTAAGATTAATTTTTACTCCTGTTTGATCAAGGATCATGCATCTGCCTGGCATCTTGGTTACGGCTCTGACCCACTTAAAACAAAAAAGCAATTTTACACTATATATAATATTGTAAACAGCCCTTCAGCTCTGCAGTAATGGTCTCATCCAAATTCAGCTGACAAATCAGACCTTGTATGTATTTCCTTGCAGATAATTATGCAGGGAAAAACCATCCTTCTACACAGAACTTGAACAATCCACCCATTAGAATTTACTTATTGCTGGGTTTAAGAAGTCAAGCCTATAGCTACCTATTGTAAAGATTCATATCAGTTCCCTGGACCAAGGCCCACAGAGACTTAAGTATTGTCTTTAGATAGCATTATTTTCAAATTTCAAATATGGCATTTGATTCAAACATCTCAACACCTGGTTTTTAAAGGGAAAAACATTAAAAGTACAATCACATTTTAGTCAAAGTATTACTTTTCATACTACCCTTTTAAGACACAAAATCTATTTTGCAGAAATGGTTTCAACACTAAATTCAATTTATAGTAAGTCAGGCTTACTATAGTGCTGCATGTCATAACAAAGATGAAAACATATGCAAGAATTTTTAGTATTCTAAGCTTTTCATAATCTCTATTCCTTAAAAAACATTTCGAGAGAAACCCAAGACCAATCAGGTTTTAAGGATGAAACTTCATGATCATAGGAAGTTCCACAATTTACTGCTGAGATGAAGGCAGAAGATTCTGTAAGTCAGCATCTTCCTACATTTTATTGTAATTCCACATGGGCTGATTTCATTTTAAGTAAAATCTGAAAAGACTTAATTCAAATAACACTTTTCACAGCAAGTACTTTGCCTTCGCTCTTTGAACATGCAAACTGCTTGTATTTCAAGAAGCCATTGCAAGAAAAAAGAATTAAGAGGAAATATTTCTAATTAGAATGCCCAAGATGCATGTAGTCACTAATTTTATTTAAGGGGTTTGTTTAAAAGAAAAAGTCTGACACAGTAAAGCAGCTCTATTGTTTCTGCCTGACGAACAAGGCAATGCTTTTGTTCCTTCCTGACACTGCTTCATAAAGGAACATTTTCCATGAAAATAACTTTTTTACCAGGACAAAGGTCCAAAACCTCACCTAGCACATCTCTGCAGCCCAGCACTAGCTGCATCAAAAAGTACAGCTGGTCAAACAAGCAGACTCATACTACCACTAACATGCTGTTTAAGAAGTGCCACCCCCGCATTTTCTCTCTTTTTGCTGCTTTATGATAATCCATTACTAAACAGCAGCACCCGAAAGCTCTGTGTGAAATCAGGGACCTTTACACAAGCAAAATGAATACACATAGGCAGGGAAAATTCCTGAGACAAACAGTTCACACTATAAAAAGATGAGGAATTGGATAAGAAATTGTTCCTCCCATTTAGAACACTGACCCAGAAGCAATGGAAAATTAGAGGTGGTATTTTCATGAGTTTCTTCTGCCATATTGTGAACTGCAATTCAAAAACAATGGATGATCAAACCAGACAGAAAGAAAAAAAATACACCATACCAGACTAATCTTCAAGATCACTCAGATCTTTTCCATACACTCCTGCTGTGAAGGAAGCTGCTATGTTGCTGTGTCAAGACAAACAGGTTATGGGATCCTTCAGAGCACAACAGACTCAAAAGAACAAGAATGGGTGCAATGTGCCATTTGAACATTATAGTCTCCAAAAACACAGGAAATAAAATTCCTGTAAAGAGATAGCACTTGGCTGACTGGATACCATCTGTCATATTCACCCAATTACACTTCTCTGTAATCTCTATAAAGTCTCTGTAGTTCCATAAAGCCCAACTGCTCTGGATAATGTTACTGTTAAGTCCTTAGGAACGAGCTTTCCTGCAGCAGTGATGAAATGCTACTGTAAAAGCCCATTAACAGGGTTAGGGACCTGCAGGCTGAAGTCACGCTCCAGGGGGAATGGCACACATTTAGGTTCTTCAAACAAGTGAAATTCAACCATTTCCTAAGCAGTCAAGTTGGCAAAAATGCCAACACCTGCAAATCCCCACACCTGCAAGTGCCCACATAAAACAAGGTCTGCTCCCCCATGAACGCCATATGCTGAGCACACCAGAAACCACTTGGGAGAACATTATTGTATGAGGCACACAGGCTAATCAAAGAGTTATAAATGAGATACATCACTCTGAAATACTACAAGGGCTCCCCTCATGCCAGGAATCATCGAAGCTTTCAGACTCTAAAGCAGCTGCTCAGTCACCTGATTTAGACTAAAGCCTGCAGCTACTGTTTTTACAGTAAAAAGAGTGAGTGCTTTCCTGGGCCACCTAAGCGAGCAGAAGTCTGGACATTGAGGAGCAGCCCAAGGACATTCAATCTTATTTTGCCCTTCTACTGCCAACAGCAGCAACAGCAGCTCTTGGATTTCTCCCATGCCATGTTCACAGGGCAGAGAGGGCAACAGCCTACCCTTACATGTCACCTCTTGGTTACCACTGAACTGACCAGGAAAGTACAGACACCAGGAACTCCTGCAGAAATGGAGAGTGCATTTCTCCAGGGGAAGCTTCAGAGGAATAAATGTTTCACTGGGAAACTCACATGACAAATAAAAGCATGCCTGTCCAGGAGTATAGCATCACCTCATGCCTTTGCAGAAGACCCTTAAAAAGACTAAAAATAATAAAGCAAAAGGATAGGGAAAAAAGGCAGAAACATGAAACAGATATTTGTATGAGAAGTATCAGCACCAAGCCAGCCACAAAACAGAAGATGCAGGGGATCATACACTGTGCTGATGATCCAAATGGTACTAAAAGTAATGCCTGCAGGGCAGATGGCTGATAGCAGAGACTGCACTTGTAGTTGCACAAATAATTACAGAACCAAATGCTTTATTTTCTTCTCAAATCCTGGATGGCAAACTAGTTTAAAAATCAGCAGATTAATGAGACCTTCCTGAAAGGTTGTTGCTACTATTTGCTCCAGTAAGGTTTATCTAAATGTCCTTTGTACATTAAGATCTGTGACGCTCATTATGTCTGGCAAGAGTTCTGCAGATTAACTGGGAGCAAATGTAACAACAGGAACATATTCACAATTTTTTTTCTTAATTCCATGTCGATAGTTGTTAAGATTAACTCCAGCCAAATCCTCAGCATGGCCACACAATTGTCAGAGATGAGGTTGGGAAAGCTAAAGCCCTGATAGAATTAAATCTGGGCAGAGATGTCAAGGACAACAATACAAGCTTCTATAGGTACACTTCCAAGTAAAGGAAGACTAGGGAAAATGTGGGCCCTCTCCAGAAGGAAATGGATAACCCAGTTACCTGGGACATGGAGAAGGCTGAGGTACCCAATGACTATTTTGACTCAGACTTCACTAGCAAATGCTCCAGCCAAACAGCCAGAGTGCAGAAGGCAAAAACAGAGAGTGGACAGAAATCCAAATGAAGAACTGCTCTCCATAGGAGAAAAGCAGGTTCAAGACCATCTAAGGCACCTGGAGGTGCAGAAATCCATGGGACCTGATGAGATGCATCTCTGGGTCCTGAGGGAACTGGCAGAGGGAGTGGCTAAGCCACTATCCATCATGCTTGAGAAGATGTGGCAGTCCAGGGAAGTTCCGATTGAACTCAGGCACATGGAAAATGAGGACATGACTAGTGACAGCAAACAGGGTGTCAGTAAGGGCAGATCATGCCTGAAATATCTGGTGGCCTGCTATGACAGGGCTACAGTGTTGGTGGATGAGGGAAGAGACACAGATATCACCTACCTGAATTTTGCAAAGCATCTGACACAGTCCTGCAGAACATCCTTGTCTCTAAACTGCAGTGGCATGGATGTAACAGATAGAGCACTCAAAGGATAAGGAACTGGCTGGATGGTCATACTCAAAGAGTTGTGGTCAATGGTTCAATATCCAAGTGCAGACCAGTGAGGAGTGGCATTCCCAGGGGTCAGGACTGGGACTGCTGCTGCTGCTGACATGGACAGTGGGATCAAGGGCACACTCAGCAAGTTTATCAACAACACCAAGCTGTGTGGTGTGGTGACGCACTGGAGGGAAGGGATGCCATCCTGAGGGACTGTAACAGTCCCTCAGGATAACAGTAAGAGAGGTGGGGCTCTGTGAACCTCATGAAGTTCAACAAGGCCAAGTGCAAGGTCCTGCAGCTGGGTTGGGGCAATCCCAAGCACAAATACAGACTGGGAGGAAAAGGGACTGAGAGCAGCCCTGAGGAGAAGGACTTGGGGGTGATGGTCAATGGGAAGCTCAATATGATGCGGCCATGTGAGCTCTCATCCAAGAAAGCCAAATGTGTCCTGGGCTG
Organism: Aleadryas rufinucha; assembly: GCA_013397815.1. NCBI lineage: Eukaryota > Metazoa > Chordata > Aves > Passeriformes > Aleadryas > Aleadryas rufinucha. The sequence goes on from VZTH01002163.1 coordinate 78,390, forward strand.
CATCAAAAGCAGCATAAACAGCAGGGTGAGGGAGGGGATTCTCCCGCTCTGCTCAGCACTCCTGACACCCCACCCGGAGTACTGTGTCCCTGTCTGGGGCCCACAACACAAGAAGCATGTAGTCCTGCTGGAGCAAGTCCAGATGAAGGCCAAGAAGACGATCGGAGAGATGAAGCACCCTCCTACAAGGAAAGGCTGAGAGAGTTGGAGTCGTTCAGCCTGAAGAAGAGAAGGTTCAGGGGAGACCTCATTGTGGTGTTCCAGCGCCTGAAGTGAGCCTTCAAGAACAATGGAGAGGGACTTTTCACAAGGGCATGTAGTAACAGGACGAGGGGGAATGGCTTCAAACTGAGAGAAAGTCGGTTTAGATTGGATAGTAGGAAAAACATTTGTACTGTGGGGTGCAACAGAGGTTGCCCAGAGAAGCTGTGGATGCCCCATCCCTGGAAGTGTTCAAGGCCAGGCTGCCTGGAGCAATCTGGCCTAGTGGAACATGTCCCCACCCACGGCAGGGAAGTTGGAACTAGATGACCTTTAAGGTCCCTTCCGACCCAAACCATTTTATGATTCTGTACCAGCATTTAGGTCTGTTTTAATTAGAACAGTTCATCAAAACAGATCTCCAATTGTTACAACTTTAGGGGTATATGAAACCAACAGCAGCTGTAGAAATCAAATCTTCTAAATGTTCCACTTAGGCTAAGTTTTTAGAAAACCCAACAGAGTCAGGTAAAATATATTGTCAGATGTGTGTATTACAGGATATATATAAAAACAAACACTGACCATTCTTGAGCAAATAACCCAAGAGACTGTCAGTGCTGAAGGGAACAACAGGAGCCCTGCAGATACTTCAGATACACTTTGAAGTAATGAGATCCAGCTTTGAGCTAAATCAGAACAAAACTGTAGTCAGAGAGAAAAAGAAACTACAGTTTAGGATCTGAAATGCCTAGGCTGACAGCTTTCAGTGAGGATGATAAGAAGCCAGGAAAAGATCTAGTGAGATGAAAAGCAAAACTATTCCCTACAGCACATTGCATGTTTTTAAATAACTGAACTACAGGGCTGCCACTACTGCCCTGGAAAGATCAGTTGAACTAATATTTGTACAGATTCATTCTCTGCAATTACACAGAACTGAACAAGATAGCACATGGCAGCAAATTGGAGGTAATGAAAATATCACCTACAGGAAGAGTGGATGGCTGGGCTGTTTCTTACCCTCCCTCAACACGCACAAACTCTGAACACAATGTCAGAGAAGGAATCTATGTCCCAAAAGAGAGAGGTGAATTTAATAAATATGAATGATGGAGCAGTAAAACACAATAGCCTTTGGATGATCTATGCTAAAATTGTATTTAAAGTAGTTTGACGAGAAGTGCCTGAATAGGAGCAAATGGGGAAGGGAAAAAAAGCACCGTGACCTGGAGATAGACTACCTGCAATGCAGATGGATCCAGATGACAAATGACATGACTTTCAGGAAGTGCCTTTACCGAAAACACATCGCTGCCAGCCACTGGAAAGATCCAGCCCTAGCAGCCAGGTTTCTCTCTCAGTACCAAAACCCAGCCAATCTCAGTTTTTAAAACAGTAAAATATATGCACAAACAAACCAAACCCATTAATGTACAAAGCATCCAACCACAACTAACAGTAAATTAAGCGAGCAGAAACTAGGGGAAAGTATTGTCTGCATAAGGAGACTGCACTTACACGTATATACACTGCAGAACAAGAGTTTTCTGCCTGGACCACAATGGTTCTCCCACTCCACTACTGCTGACCAGGTAAAAGATGTCACCTAGAACAGACCTCTGCTTTTTTGATGTGGAAAACACTGCGAGCCACTGTGATGAAGAGAAAACCTGCACAAGATGACTGCTGGCTCCTTTCCCTCCCTGTCCTATACCTGTTCCATGAAACATGGGTTTGTCCAGTTGGCAGCTCCTGGGCCTATTTTACATCAAATAGTACAACCTTCCAAGACACCTGTAAAATGAGAGTAACAAACAAGTCTTAACTCCTCTTGGAAACACCTTTGTGAGGCAAGAACAAAGCCTCACAGGTACAGTAATTAACTTAGAAACAATGCTAGCCTTTAAAATAATAGCATAATCGTGAAGTGTTTAACAAACAAAACACTGATGCCAATGATAGGGTCACTGCTGCAGGTGTTCAGTGAGACTTCTCCCTGCAGTAGGCGTGCAAACACGGGCATGAATATGTAGATCAAACATGCTGCTGCTGAAATGGATTATATTAGAGGTAATTCACTAACGCAGCACAGTATTAACAGATCCCACTGCCTGTGTACGTGTTTAGGACAGGACTGGAAAAAGATGGAATTGTATTTACTGGATCTTTAAAGGAATAGTAAAATTAAGCTATCAATTGGTTTAAAATGTGAAGGCAAAAGAGACTCCCTAGTTTACTTTAGCTGCCGTAACAATCAAAACGGAAGAAAAATAAGTAAGAATTGTAACTCTGATAGATGTTAGCGAATTGAAACAGCCAAGCTTCCCTTTTCCTTTTTACAGGTGGTTTTACAGTTTCTATGGAATACAGTTTCTAAGGGAAGACATGTCATTTCATGATAAATACTAACCGTGAAACAAAATATTTTGTCACTTTCCCCCCCACACATACTATCTTTATAATCCAACCTAGTACTCTTTTGCTGGAAATGAGGAAATAAGATTTTTCATTTTGGTTTGAGTTCTTTCTCTGTATTACCTCCTATACTAGTAGCAAATACTGACAATCCTGGACAGCATTTTCAGAGGAAAATGAGTTTGTCAGATCCTAGTGCCTAAGTACATGATATGGATTTCAAGACCGGCAAGATGTTGATGGCTATCAAAAGTAGCGAACACCATTTTGACTATATTTTGTACCCCATAATGAAAACTAAGTCATAATTTCTAACAGCACTCTATGCAGATGAGGTATTCCATACAGCCTGATCTTCTTACCCGGGCCCTGAGTCCCCAAAACCATGAATCCAATCTCATGAAAATGCTCCCACTAAGTTCACATTGCATAAAAAGATGTGTATGTATAAATCCCTCCAGGTTGGGGTTTTTAATTATAAACTCCTGAAGACAGAGGACTGTTTTCACAGTGTGCAAACACAGTGCCTGCACAGAGACTCTTTCTCAGATTTTAATAAATCTTAGAAAACCATGGTAGTAATAAGGTTGGGATGGTGATTTCCCCCCCCGCTTTGTTTTTTTTTTAAGACAGAGGTATTCGATCCTGGTGATGCCTACAGCATTGGAAGATAATTTCAAAACAAGTTACATATTTAATCTTTTCCAATTTATCAGTTCCCTGTGTAAAGATGATCCTATGAGTAAGCAACCTGAAGAGCATTGTTCTCCATTTCAAAACTAAGCTAATCTCTTTCCTTTCCTTCTGTGTGCAACCAAGTGTGGGTAAATGGAATCTACTCTCAAGACCTAAGAAGCAGCAGGAAAATTTTACAACACAGTCAGAGAGTTTTCTGCAGCTGTGAACCCACCTTGTTTGTGTACAGTGAGAGCCTATTTTATAGCTCTGTTTTCCAACGTGTCCTTTAAAGGCCCCTTCCAACATTATTGGAACACACATCAGCTTTTCTTTCCCTTTGTTACTTTAAATGTTTCTCTCCACATCTGCGTGTAACTCCCAGCCAAGGGAATTCCCTTTCTCCAGTAAAAATAATTGTAGAGAGAAAATAAACAGGAGGGGAAAAACATAACATGGGATAACTCTATACAGAATCACATGTCATAGGTTGTATTAGGAAAAGGAACAAACAGTACTTTTTGACACATTTTGGGAAAAAACCTAAGTTGTCCCATTAAACCCATATTTATATATTCTGCCTATGCTTTATTTAACCCCAAATATGCTGGCATGCTTTTTCTGTTTCAAATTGAAGAAAATATAGTCCTTTTAATAGCAAAATGCACTCACTACATTTACAAGTACTTGGAAGTGTCACATCAAGTAAGTCTCAGCATTCTCATGCAGCACACCTCTTTTTGTAGCGTACCAAGTTATGTACATTGCATAAAATTCAATCATCTTTGTTTTTCATCAACATTAACCATGTTCACCAATTTGAATTTATACACCTAGTTCAGCATATCAGCTTTAAGTATTTCAAATAAATTACTCAAATTTAAAACAGGTCAGGTATTTGTTACTGCAATATTTTTAGTTCAACGTTCATTATGAATCATCAGAATCCCAACTATACTTCTTGACTACTCTGTGACCATTTTTGTTACATCTGAAAATCATCTTCATCTGGTTCTCCTTAACTGCCTCTAATGAAATTATCATTTAGTCTAATAATTGCTCTGGATTATTCTCTCAACACTTCATAGTACATTGTGTGGTGCTACAAAAAGCTAAGTGAAATGCCTTGCTACAGTGATGTATAAATGAAAAAATATTTAAAAAGCATTTAATTATTAAGAAGTGTGATAACTTGAGAAAAGTAATACATTATCTGCTCTATTCAGCTTGATGTCTCAACAGAAACCAGACAAGACATTATTTCCTCATATTTATGTACATATGCATAGATATATGTGTGTATATATATATATATATTAAAACAAACTGAGAGAGAAAATCTGGAAAACTGCTACCTTTTTTAATACAGTCTGGAAAATTATCATCATTAACTGGTATGACTCAAATGCTGGATTCTTTCAGTGTTGGGCAGTTAATTGATATAGCAATTCCTCTCAGGACACACAATTTTGCTCTCTGAGATGTATAAAACATGCAAAAATGAGTGCTGCCAGCAAGAAATGAGAATTTTGAGAAAGGCTGTGGCAGAGGAGTCAAGACAGCCTGCAGACTCACAGCTTCAGAGAATGTAGAATCCGTGTCCCCAAAAAGCTTTGGATTTCCAGCTGAAAATCTCCTCTGCAGTACACAGCTTACAGCTGACACAGTTAGCAAATCACTGAAAAATTAAGAGCTAATGATCATGACCGAAGTAATTCATATTTCTAAGTGCAACTACCTTTTTCAAATTATTGTTCTGGGCTTCAAAACACTGTCACATGAATAGTCTGCATGGTACTGTTTGAAAGCAAAGTCAGTCCCTCAAGGCAAGACATTTCAGACTCTGGAACATCATTTTCACTGCATTTGAATCAGACTGGAAATAGGGTCTGATATATCCCCACCACCTAATTTTTAAGGTTCTGATCCTGGACTAACATAACTTATTAAAGCTGGACATCAATATTTCCATCTAGACCTGCTCAAATGGCTAAGTATTTGCACAATAAAAGCTCACAGCACACGGAATAGTAAACACCAAAATAAAAGACTGATAAAAAAAATCACTCATTTTTATCTTTGCTTTCTAAACTGCCTGTCAAATATTCACCACTGCCATCAAACAGTTACCAAGGAGGAATAAAAAAATTTAAAAAAAAAAACAAACCACAAAACAAAAAACCAAAAAAAGACACTGAGATGCTTTTTATTATTGTTTTGAAAACTCCTAAGATTTGCACAAATATATTACATGCAAAAAGAGTAACCTTGTCTTTGAAATAAAGCATGCATAAAATAATTAGATTTAAAAAGCTGTGTCAACTCTTAAGTATTTGTTTTTCTTAAACTGACAAGCAGCTGTCATTCGTGACTGTAACAAAATATCCAAAGGAATCAGATGAAAAAAGATACCAGCATTTATCCAAGTTGCTATTTTTTGAACTGGTTTTACTTGAGTTAAGCATTCATTTTTTCCTTCACCATGTGCCAGTGGCTAAGCAAATGGGGTACCATATTTTATAAACTGATGGACAGCTCTCACACAAAGCCACAAGTATCCATAGCTGTTCATGTACTGCTACAGATTTTCAGTATAATATGACCTCTCAAAATAGATAAAGGACACCATACCAGCATAATATCCAAGGAATTAAGCAGTGTAATTCTCATTAAGGTTGTCCCACTAATCCCTGCACATTCTCTACCAAAAATTTATGCTCAAATTATATATTTCTAGATACTGGTAGAAATTACAGCACTCTAGAATCAGATTATAATTACATAGGATTGCAAATTGTACATTTGTCAGTTCCTAGAAACAAAATGGATAGCCAAATCTGCAATTCCAATGGCTGCTCTCATGCTAGATATAGATACTGCAGTTCATTTACCAATTAAGACAAAAACTGTTTTCCTTGTCTTTTTCTTCTTTTTTCTCTAAGATTCAGGCATGTTATCAACCCACTCAAAGACAGGGGTAAGAAATAACACAGGAAAAACCTGCTGACTCTACACACTGCATAGAACAGACAAATTGTCCTCTTTAAAACATAACTCAGATGTTTGAGCATAATTGGGTATCACTGAGTTTGGGTACTTTTGGGGGGTTTTTTGTGTTATTCCCTTCTTTGTTTTTTAAAGGAAGATGAATGATAGCATCATTTCGAATTTCAACTTGTGGATCCAAGGTGTGGAACTTACATGAACCACCAAAATGCAATTATATTGTGACAAGTACTGCTTCCCATGTGGTTACAACTTAATAAAAATCTTTAAGATAGAAAGAATAACCAGAATGTAGAATTTAGCAAATGTCACTCTTCATGTATTCAGAAAAAGTACAAATTGTTTCCCACCCCAAATGCTTTGATCATAAAATAAAACACAAATCTGTTTAAAACCTCTTCAGTTTCTGATTTCTAAACCAGTGCAGCTTTAGAGAGCTGCCACTGATGCAGCCATGCCCTTGTAGCAGATTTGTTTAAGCGTGACAAAAACAGGTCCTGAGGTAATTCAAGATACTACAGGCCTTGGATTTTGTGCTTTCCATTTTTCAACAAAGAAAACAGGCCTAATCTAATTTGCTCCCGTGTGCCATTTAAAAATGTAACTAAACAGATCACAGCTGAAGTAGATCAGATTAACTGCTAAAGAAAGGTTGTGTTGACAAACTGCACAGAAAAGTTTACTAACACCTTTTGTGGATACAAAAGGCACAGCAAAAATATACAAAGCTACTTGCCAGGAGGCTGTCTTGTGTTTAACTCGCAAAGCGAAGGCTGGGAGAAAAAGATGTAAAGCATTTTTATTTCACAAAGAGCTGCTCAGGTGCTGTGACATCTGTAGCAAACCATTACAGGAAAGGGCTTTCACCACCCTTTTCATATCTTTTTAATACGTGGCTGAAGTTGCCATTTTAATTATTCCACTGCACCTGGTAGAATGCCTGTTAGCAGCAACTACAGCAAAAGGAATCTCCACTGGGGACTGATGTGCCATGTACAGCCTTGTCTCTGGGCACACCTGTAAGCCTATTACTTCCCTCCTGTGAAATATTTTCAGTTAAAAAGGCTAAAATGTGAGCAGAAATATGTGATTATCAGCTTGGTTGCTGATTTCCTACAACAGGAAGCAGATCATACCATACAAGTAAAATTAAATTCAAAATATTTGGGTCTTTGTCAGAGAAGAATTAAAGTTATCTATCTCCCATGAAACATGTATGTTAATGTCACATTTTGTAGAAGGCAGGGAACCTCTGGAAGTTTCAGGAAGAATTCTCATTTCTGAGGTGCTTTTGTTACAAAGTTTGACCAGAGTACTCAAACTTCAGATTCTTTCACTGACAATTCAGTACAATGAGGGGCCTCTGCCTGGTTTTGTAAGGAAGAAACATTTATGCATTCATAATGCCTATAATAATTTCTTCAGTTGATCAATTTCAACTAAAATTAAAGAGAGTTAATCTTTCTAAATCCAATAGATTTCAAGATGAAGGTGGTGGCTGGATAGAGGCAAAGACCTTAAGCAGTCTCTCTGTAAGAGGAAGTTTTGGGACTTGGCTCAATAATATTAGTAGAGCAATGAGAATCCACGTAGGGAACATTATGAAGGACAGCTATAGGAATTTTGGTATCTAAAAAGCAGGGATTCTAGTCTTCATATGGATCCCAGGACCATTTCTTACAGATATATGCAGAAGATTCCTTCCAACATCAACACGTTGTGAAGAAAATTTACTGGATTCATTTTTTTTATGCATAGATCTCACTATCCCGCTTTGGATTTGACAAAGAGCAATATAAGTAAAATAAAAAAGATAATCTTATTTGGGGGAAAGAATGGTGGAAGATAAAGCAAATATAATTCCTTCCCTGATCTTGCTACTGAGTTTTTACCCTGGAAAAGCCACACTTCTGTATCTGCAGGGTCCCTATCACTAACACAGGAGTAATACACTTCTGCCTTTGCAACCTCTCCTGGAGCTCCGCACCAAGCAGGACATGAGGCAGTAAGACACAAGCCTGGCAGTGCACTCCAGCACAATGCCAAGGTGCATCCAGCACACCAAAGGACCTGTCCCACTGAGCTCTTGAGCCACAGCCACACTGTAAATCACCAGGAGCGTGCCAGGCAAAGGAGACACCGTAGGTGTAATCAGCGAGCACACATCCTCTCAGATAGAGGAAGCTCTGTCACACAAAGCTGGAGACCTCTTCTAACCACATCAGATGTAATTAAACCACTTCAGGCACTGTGGGAAGCTATTTCCAAATGCATTTAAGTAAGGCAGAAAGAATGATTTTAGCTATTGGACCATTAAAAAGGAGTGAAACTAAGATTCCCCTTTGGGTCTAATCAAGACTCATACACCAGCAGATGTTTTCTTCTCCTCTCTGATAAATACATATGACTGTGTATCTTCTGGGTTCTTTATGAAACACTAATTGCCCACTGCACAGAAGGTCTAATTGATGTAGCATGTGATCAATGTTATTTGCACATTTTTCATAGCTCTAATACTTCAGTGCACAACTCTTGAGTTTGTGTTTATTGCAGAATACAAGGTGAGCCACTTCAGCCTTAAGGAACATCCACTGAATGTCACTCAGCTTCACTCTGTCAGACTCAGAGGACTCCATTTTCTTGCTCATTCAGGACCTACCAAAACTGGAAAAGGGTGGGGAATTCAGCAGAATCATGGAAAAAAAGCTGGCTGGCACAAGCAAGCTGGAAATTTATAAGACAGCAACAGCTTCCTGTATGTGACCCTCCAAAAATGTTTATCACTGTGGTGTGGCGTTGCACACTACCAGTGCATGCACTCTTATCTTCCCTGGTGTCAAACTGGAGAGCACACAGGGTGTCTGCCTGGACTGCCAGCCCACAGCAGTGACCCCAGCAGTGACCAGAGACTGCTCACCCACCCCGCTGAAGCTCTGTGTGCTGGCAAACCAGGCTGCTCTCCAGGGAACAGATCTGCTTCCCCTTGCTCCCACCTGCTGACAGAAGGACCTCTGCCTGAGTCTGGAATCTCCTTTAGAAAGATTGCTGCTGACAGTTCTTGGATGGCAGCAGAGACCTGGAATCCTGCTCAAATATTTATCTGCTTTACGATTATTAAAAGATTTAATTTAAGAGCTGGAAGATTATAATGAAATACTGCCACTGACTGACAAATTTAGCACAAGCCACGCTATGTCCAGGCACTGTCCCAGCAGCACATCGACTGCTCTCCCAAAATCATCATCAGCCAGGTACAGAGGATGTGCATGAAAAAGGAAAGAACCATAGAAATAAGGCAAATAAGCTTCCTTAAGTACTGAATATCATCAGGATACAGAGGTGGGCATTTACCTTACATTCTGTTTCCCAAAGTAAATAACTCAGGGAATTATTAATAATGACTCAATCATTGTTAGTTATAGATCTATTCTAATGGCAAGAAAACGAAAAATAGAAACAGTCTCATAGCCATGTCATGAAAAATTAGCAACAGAGGTCATCAAGTGCAAAGTGAAAAGCCAAACCATACAGAACAGCATCTTTCTGTTCACTATTTACTGCAATATGCACTCGTGTTTGGCATTGTTAATCCACGACCACAGCAAATGCAGAGCTGGCTGTAAACTAAAACCCTTTGGGCTGAATTTTCACCCCAACACACAAAGACTTACTTTGAGGATGCTTCACAATGTCAACTGGGTGTATTCACAGTCCATCACGCAACACAGTGAAAACCTCTGTGCCTCTAATGTATCTTACATTTTTCTTCAGAATAAGCTTCTTCAGACGAAAATGAGTTGTTCTTGCCAAAGAACACATAAAAACTGCAACATGTTATATGCTGCTTGTCATTTTGACTAGGCAGCACAATAGTCCTTCTCCTCCCTTCTCATTCCACCACATTAAGTATTTTCAACAGAATCTGAGCACTCCTGAAAACCCAGATACAGACAGGTTCCCTGTATAGTACTGCATTCCGTCCTTTGAAAGGCATATACCAGCCTCAAGATAAAATAGAGCTATTCTGCATGTTTTTCAACCTTCTGTTTCAAAACCTTTATATTTTAATGGAATACAACAAGCAATAAACTGGATAGTCATTCCCAGTGAGCTCCCAGTTGCCTTACTATCTCGTTCAGCCTTGTTTATAGCTTATACTATTTGATACCATATCAAATGATGGTTTTTGGAAGCTACAATTTATTTTAAGTAGAATTCATTTCCTAAGCTCTAAAATCTTTTCTTACAAGTCTAGAGTTCACTGGATACTTTTACCAGAAGTCTTTGTAAGAGAATGCCAATTTATCAAATCCAAAGTTTGTAAACTTAATGACCTCCCCAGTTTCACAAGAAAATTTTGGAGGGACAGGCCCAGCACATACCAACAAATAACCTGAAAATCCAGGCACTCATCTGAGGTATTAGAAACACCTTTCTAAAGAATGAAACACACAGGGCAGAGACTTGAACACCTGAACTTGCTTATCCCACTTTCTACCTTATGGAAAGATACCTTCACATTTTTCTCCAACAGAATAATCTGGAAATCACTCTTGACACAGGGTGCACAGGATTGGAGAACTTTTTTCCTTCCAAACTGCTCAGAACAACCTATATGTTGCAAATCCTGAGGCATATAGCATCAAATTAATAAAAATCAGAGGGTGCCCAGGAACCACAATAGGAAGGAAAAAGGGAAGAAAGGAAGGACAGAGGAAAGGAAGGAAGTAAGGTAGGAAGGACTTTTATTTCATTTAAATTTCTCCTGTGCTGGTTTTCCTTGATCTTTAAATCTGAGAATGATATTTAAGCCCCAAGGAAGTAACTAAAATTTTTCAAGCTGCATCAATACTACCAGAATACTACATTATATCATTATTTGAAATAGCCAACATTTAAAAGGCATCTTCCAGGATGCCTCAAACTTCTAGCAATGTCATGATCTTTTTGTTCTGATATGATGGCCCAGTTTCTCTAGGTATTAATATAGTATTTCTTAATTAATATATCTGGTATCTCCAAGAATTACCCCAGTATTCTGAAAAGCCAGGGCCTAGATTAAGTCACTCATAGTTGGCTAGTGCTCTTTTAATAGCCAAAAATTAACATTCTTATTTCAGACCAGATAATGAATTCTAAATTAAAAGTTATATCCCCATTGTGGACTGTGCTGCAACAGATTCCCAGCTAGCTGTAAACAACCTAACACATACACTGGAAACAATTTAAATATGGCAGTCCCCAGCTCGTCCCAGACTGAACTGTACTGCTTCTCAAGGGAGTACATCACTTGTACAGTTCTGATGTGGCTGTACAGCTTTCAGTATCTCTGGTAGCTCACATACAGACTGGGGACTCCTCTGTCACTTAGTGACAGAGCTGAGTGACCTCCTTTTGTGACAGAGTGACCCACTTGGTGGATGAAGGAAAGGCTGTGGATGTATCTACCTGGACTTTAGTGAAACCTCTGACACCATGTCCCACAGCATCCTCCTAGAGAAAACTGGCTGCCCATGGCTTGGATAGGAGAACAGGTTACTGGGTAAAGAACTGGCTGGGGCCAGAGAGTAGTGGTGGATGGAGCTACATCCAGCTGGGGCCAGTGGTGCTCCCCAGGGCTCAGCATTGGGCCCATTACCAATGATCTGGACGTGGGGATTGAGGGCACCCTCAGTTGCTTTCCAGACACGCCAGGTTGGGTGGGAGTGTTGATCTGCTGGAGGGCAGGAAGGCTCTGCAGAGGGACCTGGACAGGCTGAATTAATGAGCTGAGACCAGCCGCAGGAGGTTCAACAAGGCCAAGTGCCAGATCCTTCCCTTGGGTCACAACAACCCCAGGCAGTGCTACAGGCTGGGGGAGGAGTGGCTGGAAAACTGCCCAGTGGAAAAGGACCTGGGGGTGCTGTTTGATAGCAGATGAACACTAGACAAGAGTGTGCCCAGGTGGCCAAGAGGGCCAGTGGCACCCTGGTCTGTATCAGGAATAGTGTGGACAGCAGGACCAGGGCCATGATTGTCCTTCTGTACTGGGCACTGGTGAGGCCACACCTCGAGTGCTGCGTCCAGTTCTGGGCCCCTCACTGCAGGAAAGACATGGAGGTGCTGAAGCATGTCCAGAGAAGGGAAATGGGAGCTGGTGAAGGGTCTGGAGCACAAGTCCTGTGAGGAGCAGCTGAGGGAGCTGGGGGTTTTAGCCTGGAGAAAAGGAGGCTCAGGGGAGACCTTATCAGTCTCTACAACTGCCTGAAAGGAGGCTGTAGCCAGGTGGGAGTCAGTCACCTCTCCCAAGTAAGGAGCAATACGATGAAAGAAAACAGCCTCAAGTTGTGCCAGGGGAGGTTTAGATGGGATATGAGGAAACATTTCTTTACTGAAAGAGTTGTCAAGCATTGGAACAGGCTGTCCAGGGAACTGGTGGCGTCACCATCCCTGGAGGTATTTAAAAGCTGTGTAGATGTGGCCCTTAGGGACATGGGTTAGTGGTGGACTTGGCAATGTGGGGTAAATGGTTGCACTTGATGATCTTGGAGATCTTTTCTGACCAAAATGATCCTGTGATTGCATAGATGTAACAATACGCCATAGACAGAGGCACATGAGCTCTGCCTTAAGGACAGGCAATAAAACAATGCTAATGTTATTCTAGGGCAAGCACAAAAAGTTTTTCTAAAATCTTATACTTCACTTTTTAAATCTGCAGCAAAAGTCAGTGGAGTGATTTAAGATTCAGTAACCTGGGAGAATCAGTTATCAAGGTCTGACTCAATGGTGTGCAGAGACACCTTTAAAGTTATTTAACATTGCTCTACAGATGCAGTATCCCAAAAGAGGCATTATTCACCCATACAGCTGAGCTAAAATTTCAGCATAGAAGACTTCAAGCAATCCCTAGGTTTGCAAAACACTGTTTAATGGAAATTCACACTCCTGGCTTGTGTATTGGGATTTATATCTGCCAAAAATTGTGGGATGAATTCCAGGGTACAGTATGTGTCTTCGTCTTTCAGTTTCCACTCAACCTGATCTGAGCACTTAGTCTAAGTCATTGTCTGGACAAGTTATCTACTCTTTAGTTTCCACAGTACATTCAATAATTTCCTCAAATTTTCAGAAGTGAGAATTGCTACATGATGCAATGTAATTTGTTTTTGTTGCTGTTACTGCAGCCAAGAGAAAATGCTGCTGTAGTAATATGGGCTAGCAATAACCTGCTCTGAAAAAAACCAGACCTATTTTCCTTATGTTTCTTGCTGTGGCACAGGAACAACTAATGCAAATACCTAGCCTTTAACTTTATTCATTTTGCTTTCAAACTGATACCAAATTTGAAAGACAGAACTGTTCAGATCCCCTCCCTAACTGTGGATCAAATACCAACGTACTTGTATTTCACTTGCAAATACAATTTCCAACTTAGTCATCATTTGAAGCTAATCAAGGAATTTCTTCATCTTGTAATATCTCATCTGCAGGTAGTTAGAACTGTGATTGGAATTAAAATTACTATTAAAAACTTCATGCTGTGGTTTCATTACCTGTGTCAAATGAGTTACATTAATCATGAATTATGATATTCACAGGCTTGTGTTAACATGCATCACAACAGGGATCATGAGGTTTCCACTGAAATTTGCAATTCAAGACTTAATTTTCATTAACATCTGAGAATCCAAGCTAGAACTCAACTTCATGAAAGAATGACTCGGGCACTTGTGTTGTCAGAGAGCAAGATAAGTGTGTCACTCACAAGCACTTTCGCATATTCATGCATTATAGACCACTTGTTATCTGCTCAGCTAAAACATGAGTTCACAGAAGGTGATGGCACCAATCCAACCCCCTTTTAAGTCAGTAGAAAGGCTCGGGTGCACCTCTTTGTGATGGCTCCCTGAAAGCAACCGCATAACTGAACGGATGGCAGAGGGCAGCCTTAGTCTCTACAGCATCTCTGCTTTCAGGGGGAAGGACTGGTCTGAATGCACAAAATCAGCATCCAAACCTGCTAAGTTCTTGTCCTGGCAGAAGCAGTTACTCTCCTCTGCTGTACAGGGCCTACTGCATTTCCCTGAAGGAGGAAGTGTTTTCAATTGTGTCACCATTTCTCTTTAAGGATAAAAAATAGATAAATATGTAATCCCTTGACTTATTAGCAATACAAAGATATGAAACCTACTTCTGCTGTAATCACTGAAAGGGAAAGGAAAGATATCTTTTAGTTTCTTATTGACATAAAAGAATAAAACACAAAACCATCTAAAAGTAATTTAATCATGGAGCAAACTAAGCTTTTAAAGTGTCATGAAGCTACACAACGTAGACATAAACTACAAAACCTACACTGCCATCAAGTATTAGATGAAAGAACCTAGAGTAAAATAACTATGTCAGAAAAAAAAAGTTTCATCTTTTATCACATGTACTCATCCAAAATAATTATTCCAGTCTTCCCACCTTCTCCCACTGTTACCTTTGTATGCTCTATACACCCTTCCCTGAGAGCACATTTCCTTATCTAAGTCCATATCCCCTGACTTCCCATTTTCTTAGGAATAGATAGTCCAAAGAAGCTAATGATCATATGCCTGTAACAAAAATGAAAGCAAAAAAAAACAACCTGCCAACACTTACCCTGAGCTTTATGCTTGCATTTTGTGCCCCTCTTTTGTACCTGCCTTCTAAACTGAAAATTTTCCAGCCTGAAGATTGTCTTGCTGTATACCTGCATATTATTAGCATTATGTAAATGATAGCAGGGCCCAGAGAGGTGTTACAGTCTCAGCTGAGAGTCCTCAGAACTTGCTGGTATCATCATCACCCTGCCATTATAGCAAGGTAAAGGAGATTGCAAAACTGCAGGAAAACAGTTCTTCGTCCCTGCCACCCCCCTGTGCATGACACAGACCTGTCACCACGAAGGGCATCTCCCACTCCCAGTTACTGGCCTTCACATACTACAGGAACAAAATGTTCAGCAGTAAGTGAGACATAAAACAAACACCAATTTTAATATCCATGCTTAAAGCGTTAATCTTTGAATACACCGCTGCAAATACTGAAATTAATTCTCAATAATCTGCAAAATAAATAATTTCAGCTTTCAAAAATTGCAAATGTACTAACAACTTAAGTAACACAATGAGAAGTTGGGATGGATCTCTTTAAAAGCTACAAACAATAAAATACAAATTAAATAGCAAATGTTTACAGAGAAGAGTATCTTCTGCAGGCATCATACAGCTGGCAAGACAGAATTCTATTTTCATGAATAATCTCGAAGTAGGAAAGAGAAGAGAACAGAAAAAGAGGCAAGAAGAGCAAGATGTAGGGAAAAATGGCAAAAAGAAATCTGTTCATCAGTTGAAAGAACAGAAAAGCATGAATTAGAAAATAAGTCATTAGTGTGAGAGGAAAAAAAAATGAGGAGGAAGTGTGAAAAGAATCCAGCTCTCTAGAATGGCAATTTTTAGTTACTAAATAAAAAGTACCACCTTCCAGAAAAACTGCTGCTTGCATGTCTAAATGGATGCCACTCCAGGGAATGTCCAAAAACCCTCAGGCATGAGAATCAAAACTGTCCGACTCAGGGAAGTGCAAGAGGAGAGACATTACATTTCATATCCACTTTCCGGCTGTGATCCAAATCTGGCACAGATGGCTTGTAAATGATTGTCACTGCCAGGAACCTGCAAATGATTGTTGCTACCAGAAACCCATCGGCCCATGAAAAAATCAGTTTTAGTCTCAATCTGGCTGCTGATAGCTCAAAAGGTGGTGGGGGGTGCCCGTGCTCTGGGACAATTGGTGCATCACTTACTGTCATAAGGCCCATGCAAGGGACGGCAAAGCCCCTTCACCCCCTTACTTAAATCCACCTCTAGCACACTGCAAAGCACAAGACGACGAGGTTTCACTCCCGGTTCTGCAGCTCATCTCCCTTGAGCCTTGTCCCATTTCCATTTAAGCCAACACCCTGCAACTTCCATGGGTCAGGATACTTCTTTTCCTCGCCTCTCTTTTCTGCCTGGCTGATTTAGGCTACCAGCTTCAGGGTAGCAATTGCCTCTGACATCTCCCTGACACTGATGCTGGGCAAACCACCTTTGATCTCTGCTGGAGACGCTGTGCACCACAGCAGGAACACTCTATGCAAGAGCACAGAGTTCTATTAACAGAGAGCTCTAACTTAAATGTTTTAAAAGCATAGGACCAGGCTAATTTTATACATTGAATAGCCTGAGACAAGACAGCCTGTTTCAGAGAAGAGCACAGACACAGTCTTTGAACCCTTTTCCTTAGAAAAAGCAGCTCTTGTAAATTATCCATGCCATTCCCCACGGCAGGAGGCTGGGAGAGAGCCTGCCTGCATTGCGATGCTCTCGGTCACAAACCACACCTTGCAGCAAGGTGATCTCTCCACCAGCACTGCTGCCTTCAGAATGCCAACACTTAAGGGTACTTAATATCTCAGTACCTCAACAACACGCACAGAAACAAGTGTGGGACACCCTTGGTCTTAAAGGCTGTTCTTTTTCCAGGACTTGTTTACACATCACACTTTCAGAAACCTTCTTATCTGCCCTAATTGCGATGATTCATGAATTTACAACCCAGCTGTGCTCCACAATTTTCTTCCAACTGTAATCCTTCCCTGTGCAAGTAAATAACTTGTGACTGTTTATAGCTGCAATATCTAAGCACAGCCTTAAAGCTTCAGAGCAAATTCATGAAAGCTACAAAAATTGAGCATAATAAAACCTGTCACGAACAAAAATAATGTGTGTTACTGCCACCATCATGTACATATCAAGACATATTATGCCACTGCAAACGCAGGCTGTGTGATCTGCTCTCTTCAGTGCCCTCAGTGCCAAGTGCCAGGCCCCCCCAGGGCACAGTTCATGGGGTCCCCTCTGGCCATGGCAGGTTTATCCACACAAACCAAGGCTTGGCAGCATCACACAGACACTTCACAGAGAACTCTGGGGACCTGTGTTAAATTGAGTCCTCTGTGAATTGGGCTTTTCAGCTGGTGGTGTTTAGATATTTTGCATGGAACAGGTTAGCTGGTTGTGTAAATGCTGCTTTTAAAGTTACAGGATCAAGATTTATTGTTAAAGAAGCAGCTGAAAATATAAGAACAAATAATAATAATAGAGACTGGGGCATTACTGTAACTGAGTTTACTGATACTTTCATCTCACCTAGCAGCAGTTTTACTTGACTGCAGTTTTATAGTACAAAGAATGTCTTCACTTATTCAAGACACACCAGCATAAAATAAAAATTAGTATGTTAATTTAAGAAATGCTATAAATTAAAAATGAGTTCAAGAAGAAGATATGAAACCAAAACATATTTTTGAACAAAAAACCTGAACTTCTATGAATTTGTAATGATTCCCAGATCCTTCTGCATTGTATTTTCTACTGGAAACTGCCAAAGGAAAACACTACTTATGTGCTTGAGAACAAAATTCTTCAAGAAGCTACATCCTACTCTTAAATTCCATTGCAAACCACCTTTGAGGCTGGGGGCAGCTACATGAACTGCAACTGATTTTTTCTATTGAGTCTAAACTATTCTGAATCTATATAATAAAGAGCAGAGACATTGTTAAAAATGAGTAAAATTTAAAGAAGCGTTCCTAACTCATTGTACCTGATGTGCAGTTTCATGTAAGTGCTTAATCATATGCTTGAATTTCTATCTATGAAACGTGTTTCATGAAAATAAATGCTATATATTTACTTTTAAAAAACAGCTTCCCAATTATTTTTTGTAACATTAGCAAACTCAAATCTCATCCTATGACTATTACTGTTTCAAAAGCAGAATACATAAGAGAAGATGAAAAGACATAAGGGCAAAACACTGAATTCACAAATAATATGAATCTTTTATCAACCTCAGCACAAACTAGCACTGACACTGAAAAAATTGCCTACTATATTTTGTTAACTCACTCAGAATCTTAAAAGGGGAAATATAAGTTTGTGAGCTGTGGACACGCAGCTGGATTGCTCAATGAATTGTACAGGACACACATGGAACTGACTCCCTCTGGCTCATTTCACTTGAAAGGAAAAATGTGACATTTTACTAGCGGAAACACAATACATCTCTGCTTGAGTTAATTCAGGTATATAGCTGCACATACGTTCCATGGCTAGAAGGATACATCCTTCCAGACTTCAGCATGCCCAGCAGCCTGTGTTCTGTTCCCCATGCTAGCAGCAGTGACACTCTTGGCTGTCACATGCCACCCAGGCCATAAAGAAGGTGGTGAACCTTCCTCCAAGCTCTCAGAGTCAGCAACCACTGAACTCACCACAGTAAACAAGAATCTGAAGCAACAGGGCAGATAAGCATTGGGCATTTTGCTCTCACAGAGAAGACAAACTGTTCCAAGGGGTGCACATCGGGTCTCTCCTCCTCCTTGTGTATTTCACTCCCAAAGTGGTACTTTGACCTAATTTATTCATACAGTGTTTTTATGTGTAAACTCAGTCACATATGCATTCACAAACCACTGCTTCCTGGGCAAGTGTGTTTAGAGGATCCTGGAAGGTGCTTTAGACACGCAAGTCCCGTAAGATTCACAATGATATGCCTCTAACTCAAGAATTACCTCTGAAGACTGAAAAATAAATCAACTTCTTGAGAGAGCTCTGTTAGAAGCCTAAATAAAGACACTTCAGAGCAGAAGCGTGGTTTGGTTGCCTTCCGGTTTCGAGCAGTCCTCTGCAGTTTCTGGCCATAAACACATCATTAACATTCAAGAATAATATTAGAAAAGATACAAGTATCATCATATCTGTGTTTCTCTGAAGATTTGCTGCTTTGCCTCCCTTTGCTTCTCTGTGCTGCACTGAGCAGAAGTAGAGATGTTTTATTTCCTTCTTCAAGGCTACTGCTACAAAACCCCTCAGCAAAGTTTTGGCATTGGCCTCTGCAGAGCCTTGTGTACAGTGAGAGAATGGAGAAACTGTTCCACTGCTGCTGGGATGAGCCATGAACAGCTGTTCCTCTGGTATTTCTGTCCTCATTACAAGGCTTCAAATTGCATCAGAATGCATCCACTAGTCATGAAAAGAGCCTTATTGCCAATTCCTTACGTCTTTTCAGAACGCATGGGCTGAAAGTGTTTTTTGCAGAGAGAGTGGCAATATTCTCAAATTCATTGTAATCACATTTCTTTCTAATTCTTTTACTGATTTGAACTATGACGTACATATCAAAATGTATTTGTGTTCATGTTGCATTCATTGTGGCATACATCTGCTACAAACACTGTCATTGAGAATGTGGCAAACTACAACTGACCTGCTTAAACAGCTATCTTTGTTTTAAAATGCACTCTGAACGTATCTTTAATTCCATTACTCTCTACCAACAACAAAAATAAAAGGTTTATCACAGAATCAACTAGGTTGGAAAAGACCTCTGAAGTCATCGAGTCCAACCTATGACTGAACACCACCTTGTCAACCAGACCATGGCACTGAGTGCCACATCCAGTCTTTCCTTAAACACCTCCAGGGACGGTAACTCCATCACTCCCCTGGGCAGCCCATTCCAATGCCCAATCACCCTTTCTGAGAAGAACTTCTTCCTAACGTCCAACCTAAACCTCCCCTGGCACCTTAAGACTGTGTCCTCTTGTCCTATGTTACTGTATCTACCCTGTTTCATTCACAATCCAACAAATGAAACAAACATGCTTTCGGTAGTACCCAGAGCACCTTGCTAAATCCCTCGTGATTTCCTTCTGTAAAAATTCAGCTTGTAAAAGATACTTTAATGAAAACTAAATTTTAAAAAGCCATAACGTTAATGTACTCCGAATAGCAGGTTCGGAAAGGGGTTTATTACTAGAACAGCCCATCCCGCCCGGAGCGAAATCTTTGGCTCGGTTTCCCCTCGGACCGGCAAGTCTGACACAAACTATCCCCTCGTTCCAGCGGCAAACGCTCCCGCTCCACACCCGGGCGCTCAGGGCAGGGCACGGCTGCGGGGCTGGGGAGGGCAGGGGGCTCCGCGCACCGGGGGGCTCCGCGCTCCCGGGGGGCTCCGCGCTCCCGGGGACGGCTCCGCTGACGCACGGGGCTCCCGGGCCGCCGCCGCACCGCGGCTCCCGTAGCTTATGGCAACGGCGGAGCCAATGGCAGCCACGGGCCGGGCGCTGCCATGGCGATCCCGCTCCCCGCCATGGCGGCACCGC